>JARHVA010001858.1:1555000-2155000 GCA_037957365.1 Torreya grandis
TAAACTATACATAAATAGTGAGCTGAGTAGTTATGGTTTGCATTCAAAGTGAGTTTAGTCTCTTATAAGAGTTATATTTTAGGAAAATATTTTTTTATTAGATTGGTTAAAATTGGGTTAAGGGGGTTTGTTCCCATACAAAAGATACCAAAAGAAATGCATGACTAATTATCCAAATAGAGAGGGATAAAAATGAAACCCAATAGTAAAACACCCTACCACTAGAAAGAGACTAAACTTCAGCCAAAATCCTAGTAAAACAAAAGAAGGAAAAGACACAACCACCTAGTCATATTCAAAATAGATTACTAGTTTCTTGTCCACCTAACTTTCCCCTTTGATGCTCACTTTCCCTCTGGTGTTGTTTCCCATAGACTATTCCTTTTTATCACCCTTCCTCTTTCATTTCAAGCTGGTAAAAGTGGCTTCTTCTTGAGCTCCCTGTTATCTTTTATCCCTTCACTTTGAGTGGTATTGTTGCCTTGTGGGATGACTTCCTCCATTCCTATAGGATCTTTTCCAGCCTATGTGTTTGCCATCCCAAGAGTCAACATCCCTTTTATATTATCAAATTCCTCCATAATCTCATTGTAGAATAATTTCTACATTGTAATCTTAGTGAATAACATGTCCATTGAGTGCTTGATAACCTCCTTGTTTATGGGATTTGAAATCTCACATACCTTAATAGAGATTGGGGACATGTGAGTGGGGATTCCCCTATTGATGTCTCTTGTTTTGGAATCTCCCTAGGAGGAATCACCTCTAGCTCCCTCAAACTATTCCTTACCATCTTTTTTGACATCAAACTTGGTAAAAATTCCTCTTTGTTATCTAAATCCTCTTACTCACTAAGAATATTGATCAACTTTAGGGAAGTTTTGGACCATAAAGGTTCCCCTTTATTGACCAAAAGAAGAATCAGACCTTGATAGATGATTTCTATTAAGGGGTTACCCTTGAAGTTCATCACCATAACTTCTAGCAATTTTAGTAGAGAGAATAAGAGACTGATAGTGTACCCTTTAAAATGATTGAGAAATAGAAAGTGGTGGGATAATATAACCATATGTTTACCCTCCAATGTGATATATCACATGATTTATACATAGACATCAGGCTACTTTCTTGATAGTTCAGTCCTCACAAACCCTTTTTGGGACACTACCTTGGGTTTTTATTTTCCTTATAGAAGAAGATATTAATGAAATCCTCCTTCCTCTTCTTATTCTTAAATGCTTTGACACAAAAACATTCTATACTTGTTATGTCCCCAATAAGCTCTTCTATTATTGATATTCTTATTCCATACATATGAACCTCCCTATCTTTCCATCCCCAGGTGAAGTCCTTAGACAACCCCATATCACAATCAGCCATTTTCTCTATGAAGTTAACCAAGCCACCTTTGACCATTTTTTGCCAAACATATTCATCCATTTTGATGTCCTCATAGGATATGGGCTCAAACTAATCTCAATCACCACCCATAGTTTATTTTTTCAAGATTCTTCCACAGGTTTTTGAATTTAAACCCTTAGAGATGCAATATGTGTTAGAATTGGGGACAAATAATTTATTGTTATAGGATGCTGAGTTGGGTCAAGCATGAAAAATCTTAAGAGAGAACTAGATAATGATCTCCTTGCACATTTTTCCATCTATTCCCTTAAACGAGATTTTATTCATCATTAAAGGGGTCATCATTTCATTGTGTGATTTTAGGAAAATAGTAACCTTATTGCATATTGTTGTATTTTATTTGCTCCTTTAGAAGTGTTCATTTTGATTATTATTCAGTCAGATCATATCTAATTATGTATAAATTAGATTTTAAATGATATTTGGAACAATTTGTTGTATATTTCATACAAATATTATAACATAAAAGAAAAGATTTAAGACTAGATGGTTTTCATATTAATTCAATGATCTAGTCAAGATGTTAAGAAGGACCAAGATGCATACTAGTTTATAAATATATAACTATTTTGTGTGTGTAAATTACGTAAGTTAATTGTTAAAAATATATTATGCTGATTTTGTAAATTCTTGTGAACTCCAATGGAGACATGAACAAAGAACATCATAGTTCATGAATGGAGACTCCTATTGATATTATCATAAACATCATTTTAGGTATATCATTATCTAGAGATTATTTTGTGCTAAATAAATGGTCAATATGGTAACTATATAGTTTTCATTGATTTCATTATTTGCTTCTTAAGAATAGAATTGGCACTTCAGTGGAAAATTACTTCTTGTATTCAATTTCATGATTGAAGACAGAGGCTCTTAAATTAATTAATAGGACACTTGTCTTGTGGTATTGAATACTTAGATTTAATAAACTTTCTTAAAATAATTTAAGTATTCTTGAGTTTTTTTTTTTGCATTCTTAAGCATGAATGACTATGTGAGTATTGATTGATTGGTCTATTAGAATCATACACAAGCTTAGGTTTAATGTAGAAAACATGTGAATGTTATTATTTACTATGTAAATTGGACTTCCTTTGGGAGTATCACATTATATGGTTTACTTGGATTATTGAATACATATAACATAGGTATGATAGCTAATGCAATAAATATTTATATATGACTCAGAATATAATCCCCTTTTTAATATTAGATTCCATGATTGTCAAATGAATATAGATTAAATCATGGATTGAATATTACCAATCAAGGTGGTATGATTGGGTGAAATAAGATTACATGATAACCATTATAAGTTTCTAAAGGTTTTATTGGGGGAAATTTTGTTTATATATATATATATATATATATATATATATATATATATATATATATATATATATATATATATATATATATATTATTTTAGTACATTAATTTTTGCTTCATGAATGTGAAATGATTGTGGGGATAAATATGCTTTAATAAAGTTTGTATCAAATTATACTTTTTTTGGAATATTAGGTTTTAAAATTAAAAGTTAATAGAGAATGATGAATATATCATTAATTCAATTAGATAAGTTTTAAAATATCACATCCCGATTTCTCACTAAGTTGATTTACCTAATTATCCATAGATTATTATGATTGTTAGATTGATTAGTTACTTTTTAACTAAAATATAAGTCGTGAGCTATTATGGGACAATTTTATGTTACTTTGATTTCATTATTTCATTTATATGAGTTTGTATTATAATGAATTATGTACATTATGATTATGTTAATTATTGTTACATGCAAACCTACATGTTTGCATACTTGTAGGTCTTAATTCGGTATGTAATTTTTAAATATGCATTAATGTGAGTTATTTTTAAGGTTTAAATGTAATGGTAAGTTCAAGGTTCAAACATATAAAATGGTCAATTATTATTATAAAAGGTGTTCCTTTAGACCCAATGTCTAAGATTTCAAATCACTCCTACTAGCAGATAATTATCCCTTTAACCATTTTAGGCTTGAACCAGTATAAAGGATACCTAAGGATGCATATGAGAGACTTAGAAAATAATAATATATATTAATTTAAATCTAAATTTCACATTTCACTCACATGATGATCAATTATATTGAAGAAGTGGACCCAAATTAACCTATAGGTGAGTCATGAAAAGGCAGAGCTGTGATTGTAAAGATGAGTGCAAGATGGTTTAGGTGGAAGACTATATGGTTCTATGAAATTAAAAGGAACCTATATATTATGTTTCAATTTCTTAGTGAGACCTAAAGGTGATAACAATAATAGAATATACACATTTATAACCCAAGCAAACCTTAAACTAGTACTTATAGTTTTGTCATGGAAGAATGGAGAAAATAGGTATATGTGAAGTGAGTAAAGGTCTCAAATGCCTATAGACACTTTCAAGACCCTATAAATCATGTTTAAATAATTTATAAAACATTAATTTACAATAAAATTGATGATGTTCACACTTTTTATAGACAAGCCCATTTAAACTCCTATAGGTAGGGCCTTGGAGAGGATTAGAGAGAGTACTTTAAACCATGCATGGGTGAAAGGTGAAGGAGTGAGAAATATGTCTCTTGGCTTTCCTACCAATGGTCTATAATATTAATTGAGATTTATTTTTATTTTGAATAAAATTAGTATCCTTAATAGTCTAATTAGGACTAATAAGCCTAAAAGGGTAATCATAGGCCTAAAAGGCCAGACATAGGCTTAAGCATGAAATTGGAAGATAAATTAAATTATTGGGAGTATTTGGAGAATTGAAATACCTAGGGAGGTAAATAATTATTTTAAAATGTTTTTCCATGAATTTTAGATTAAGGAATCAAGAGGAAATCCAAATAACCTAATAAATAGACTTCTAGGGTCAAACTAGTCTAGTGGCTTACAAACCCTAGATAGGTGTATGAGAGGTTCTTGTGTAATTTTAAGTAAAATAGATTATCAAGAGGAAGTGAATCACATTTAAATGTTTATTATAGTGATTTTACAATTTATATTAAGTGCCCATAGTCAATAAAGAATGGTAGCAATGTTTATAGGGACTGTTTAGGCATGTAGAACTTAAGATCAGACCACAAGACTATATGCATAGTCATGTGAAAGATGGTATAATGAGGGTGAAAAATAATTTATAGGAATTTATAAGTTTTATAATGATATCACAGACCATAGATAGACATCCAAAGGTAGACAAAGGCAAATAAATTACCATTTTAGCCTAAAGTCTTTCTCTAGCCTTTCTAGTTGTAGGACTACAACCTGAGATAGATCTTATTGTGCTCAGTGTGACCATGCAATTTTTCATAGGTCCCAAATAGTTTTATAGTTTTAAATTAGGTATCCATATTAAAATTTAGTGTCATTTTGATTTGGTCTAGGTCCCTATCCCACATGAATAATCATTAAGATCATAGAGCTCTCCCAAAATGCATACTTGAGCCTAAGAGACCACAAACTTTTTCTCATATCTTTCCTAAAAATTTGCATTTTATAAAAATTATTTTGGAGTATTTGGATGGTTATATCCACTACCACCTTTTGGTATTAGGGAGGAGATAAATAATCTATTATTTATGAATAATCCTTAAGAGATGATGGTAACTAAAACCATTACTAAACCCTAGCAATAACTTGATAGAGGAGAACTTGATTAAAATGCATCCAAATACATTATAATATCTTGGAAAACACCTAAAACACATATTACACTTTGATAATGCCCTAGTCACACCATTATTTTGTATAGACACCTATATGAATGCAACAAACACCTTATTTTTTTAGTTTTTCATGATGAATTTAAAGTGTAGGGATAGGTGATCACTTAAAAAAAATTAGGATGGTTATGTGAGATTTTTTATACCTTATTAGGCCATAAACTACACTAAATTCCCCATGGAAGTGTGTTTAGAGGCCTAGACTAGAGGGGCATTCTAGAGGTGTTAGTGAAGGATAACCTAATCACCTAGATGAGAAATAATTATAGGTATACATTGCCTGAAAGGCACAATTAATGGCATGGTATGTTTATTTGTAACTAAATAATTCTCACTAACTCATTCTCAAAATTTTATGCAAATTCTAAGGCCATCAATGTAACTAGTACCGATGACTAGGCATAGTTTCCTAGTAAGCCTATTTGGAAAGCTAAAGAAGATGTCTCTTAGCATAGAGGGATGATAATATGGTGAATGGATAACCATAGTTTCTCTTATAACTTATTAAGGAAATCATTCACATATTTTTCTATAAATTTGGCTTAGAAATCCATTGTAATTATCCCTTTATTGGGTATGTGAAAATTTTTCCCATTTGTATTTGTAACTTTGAGATAATATAAAGATTGATTCATTCTCCCTTATACTAGTATTCTAGTGTGTTTATGCTTGTTTGATGTGTATAGGTGTTGGATTATTCTCCCTTTGTAGGTACTTATTTTCACCTAGGTACTAGTAAATTTTCTTATTTAAGTTACATGGTGTGTAAATGTGTTTATACTTGTGATCATAGTGAAAAATGATTGAGAGTGTCCTAAACTAGACCTCTCATTCAACATCATTAGGTCATAGTCACTTAGAAAAACCTCCATGTGAAGCAATGATGTGTAGGATTTTTTTTTTTTTTTTTGAGAGAGAGAGGGAGAGAGAGTTAATAATTAGTCTTTGTCTTGTCCATAAGTGTTCTTGAAAGGTCAAGTAGAGGAGACATGACATATCAATGCATCACCCCCATAGTTTAGATTTTATTTCATTTTGTTTCTATCCCTTTTCATTTTAAATACAAGTAGGTTTAGGAATTGAGCTTAGATGATGCATCAAGGAAACTAGCCCCAAATCTATATACCCACCTCACTCATTAGGTTACCCACACCAAGAGGTGATTGCATTATATCAAATAGATTAGGTAGGAATGAAACTCCTTTGCCTCAAGGGTGAAATCCATATTGATAATAGTTCCTATATATATAAAGGATATGGTATAATTAATACACCTTCTAATTTGATGAGGAAATTCTATAATAATAAAGTATTATCTATTTTAGGCTATCAAATTGCACTACAACACTAGTTTAAATATCTAAAGTATTCAATAGTTAAATATACTATTACATCACTTGTACCAAGGGATACTAGGATAAAGATCATATGGTCTATAATTACAATTCCACTCACATTCATAGGAGGGATAAATACATGCAATTTTGAGTCCCTATTAGGATTATTATCTATATAGGTAGTACTTAGCAATAGAAGGGTTGTTGGGGCTAGTTTAACTCATGTTACTAACCCTCTTTTACTAAGATGCAAGAGGTATAATGAAAAATAATTAGGGTTTCATATTATTGGGATGTGTCATATAGGTGAGCATAAATTTAGACATGAAAATATTATATAGGGGGAAACATAGGTCTAATCCAAGTTTGAGGTCACTTCTATGTATATTTCTCATTGGACACTAGCATTAGATATGAACATAAGCATATAAATATTGTCCTAGATCAATGCAACTATTTGAAGGTCAAAAATAATTAAAACATAGAATGAACAAAACCTAGATCTCCAGCATATCCTTGTGATGACTCTTGGTCACTACCATGATATGGAGTAGAACATTAAATAATTTATGCTCTCTTTATCCCTTTGTTACTTTATACTTGATATATTTATTGCATATGCTAAATTAGACACATTTTTATTATTGATTGTATTTTAGTGTAAATATAAATATTGTCATTCCTTTTAAACAAATTTATTTGATAGGATATTATCTTGTAAAAATTTGAAAGCACATAAAACATTTGGTGAACTTGACCTCTATTTATTGAACCAAAACCTTAGTTTCTATATTAGGGTTTTTACCTTTGCTCAAATTATATTTCAACTTTTTTTATAATATTTTCTCAAATCTTATTTGTGCTTATGTAAGCCTAGTTTATGAATGTTAACTAATCTTATTATTCTCTCCTACTTTTACTTTACAAAAAAAATTTAAAATCTCACCTCTTGATGGATTCCCTAACTCATCCAAAGGACCCTCAACCAAAAAAGTCCCATACTTTTGATATTATATTTAACATACTTGATGATTAATGTATTTCATATGAAGATCTTATGGAACATCAAAAATGGGTTAAAACCCCCAGCTTTCCTTATAACTATGATAATGAACTAATAAATGATGTAAATGCAAATTTAAATGACCAAGCTAGTGATAATGATGTTTCTTCTTATGGATATGAAGGTAATGATGTTCCCCTTGGCTATGTTGAAACTCATTCTCTTCCTCCTTTAATTTTCAACTATGAAAAGTCTCAAGTACCAATAAGCATGCAAGATGATATTGTTCCTAATGTTGAAAATACAATTATTATATCTCCACTTTCTTTAGTTATCTCAACAACTGAATGTGATTCTCCCCTTTCTAGTGTTGATAAAGTTGAGTAGGTTGAATATTTTTCTTCCTTTTCAATGGTACAAATATTTGAAAAATTGAATGTTATTCTTTCCTTTATAATGATGACCATATAAAAAAATTTGATCGTTTCTCATTTAGCTCTCATAATGAAAATATTGATGAAATCCAATACATTCCTTCACCTCCAAAAATACTAGTGTTGAAAATACCATGTCTTCTTTATATAATTCAAACACACCTAGCCCAACTTGTTCTTCCCCTCTAGTATGTAATAATAAGTCTACATGTATTGTCTCTAAACCTTTATTTATTAAATGGAAAAATGAGAGTGCTGATGAACATCCTAAGGAAACACTTACAAAACTTGCATTATTTAGAGACACATTAAAAGTACAAACTCTGCTTGATGTATCTCATTTAAAGGTCAAGACATACAAATAAAAGTAACTAAAAAGTATAATTCCATTTTATCTTCATTTTGAAGTACAAATTAAAGTGATAGTTGTCCCTTGACTCATGCTATTAAAATTGACATGTCAAATTTTCCTTTTTCTCCCACCTTTACATTTTTGGCTAAATAAGAAAAACGTGTACAAGTGAAATTATTTCACCAATTCCTATTGAAGGTAACCAAATTCCAAGTTAATTATCATCTTATAGTAAAAATAGTGTTATCCTTCATGACATACATTGGGATATACTTACTTATTTAACCATGGGTACTCCTCCGCTAAATATTGCAAACCCATGTGATGATTATCCTCTCAAGAGTGATACATATCAAATCATCCCTATGTTTGATGTGAATGGTATTTTACAACCTATAACACAAACTTCAACATATCCTCATGATATATTCTATATTATGACCACCATTGGAGTTTTAAAATAATAAGTAAAGGATCTTAAATACAAGATTCTTCTTATGAGGCTCTTTTTTAGGAGAATACATTATCAAGACAACCTATTTCTCGAAATGTGTTTGAATACATTTATCCACAAAAATTTATCATGCCTAATTTCCCTTTTTTCAATGGTCAAAGGGGTCCTACTATTCATTTTCACAAATATATATACTCCTTTATACATTGGACCTAAAATAGAAGTTTGTTATTAAAATCTTCAATCGCAGTTTAATAGATTGGGATCTTGATTGGTTTTATAGCCTTATATATGGTTCCTTATTGACTTTAGATAAGCTTTAGGATGTGTTTCTATCACATTTTCACTGATTTACCTTACCTATGTTACCAATAACCCAAAATGAGAATGAATCTCTATAAGACTATGTTATTTAATTTAAGGATGCTTTATATTCCTCAAACTTTACACCCTCAGATTTAGAAATATATGGGTATTCTCTCTCCACTTAGAGAGATATCATTTCAAAATACTTTTTTTTTATTTGAGACTTATATTAGGATGTGCATAAATACATATGTTCTCTAATAAATACACAAACTTAGTTACTTATTTTTTCATCACTAACCAAACATGCTAAGACTCATGTTTCAAGGCACCTAAACAAGTTATGAAGGATTATGAAGCACTTCAAAAGTATCCTATAGAACCACCAGTACCTATAAAAACACTAATATTTAAAGTATTAAACAAAGTAAAAGAACATTTTTTTGAGTACCTCCCATAATTAGACCAAATAACACCATAAGATGCTAGCCTCTTTAGTTTTATTGGTACTGAGATAAACCACATGATATATTACAAAAAAAATTAGATAAACAATTGATAAAACTCCCTCATAATTCACATTACCCACCTCATAAATTTTTGAGAAGATAAAAGGATGTCACTTTTACACTTATCCTCATATTAATGGATATTGAGATAATGAGTTTTTTGCTCTTGAGAAAAATATTACATGGTTAATAGATTAGGGAATTATAGAATTTAAAAAATAGGAATACATAACTCATTCACATATTTTTCCTATAATCACACCTAATAGGGTTTATCCATTTGATGCTAATATTTCTAAGGAAAACATGGTCCACCAACCCTTGCAGAAGAGGCCCACTAGCAAAAGTCCTCTTAGTGTGTTCTCTACCAACATTGATCACTCTCACACTAATCCTAATAAGGAACCATTGGTTGATCATGTCTTAGATAGAGGCATGCATGGAGGGGATGTACCTATATATAAAATTTAGGCTCCTAAATATGTACCTACATATTCACCATTTATGCCTATTTTATAACAAAGTTGACTATAGAATCAAAATTGATAGTTACTTTACCACATGATCATTACAATAAAGTATTCTTATTTCCCAAGGGTTCTATTACATACAATGATTAATTTATAATTCACATTATATAATTAGTTTATTAAATTGAAATATGTATTATATCTTTTACCATATCCATAAGATATACCGTAAAATTCAAATATAATTAACAAGTCATATAATGATCAATAGAAAATAATGTAGTGCAAATATATTAGATACCAAATCAAGTCCATGTGAAAATTTTCATATACATATAAACTGGTACATTTTTTTTTAAATAAACATATCAATCATATGTAGGGGGCATACCCATTAATTTATACTCATCGTGACTATCAATATCCATAAATCTAACACCTCTAGAGGTAGATGCACTAGGATTAAACTGTGGGCCCTATGCACATGAAATCATGTGTACTCTCTCCTTTAAAGTAGATAGTAACCACACTATCTCCTCATGATCTCATCTCAAATAATTATAGTGCTCAATAAGTGTCTACATGATCTCTATGAAACTCCACTTTAGGATGTCCTATTTATATAGCTACATGCATAATCCTCACATTCTATGGCTACCATATAGTATGCCACCATAACTATCACAACTAGAACAAATAATGGTGAATGTGCACTAGTAATATCAACAAATCTTTATATAAATCTATCACTAACTACGTCCATCAACATATTATGAGTAAGGGCCTAACTCACCCAATCTGCCATACTTAGCCACTCCTATTTACCTACAATATTTGAGATAATACACTAGTTAGAAACATATATAAAACCTAATATTTTTATATCAAAACTCCAATACGAAAATGGAAAAATAATATACTCACATGTGGCACTAATATATGCCTCATCAAGTTTTGGTCCTGCTAGAGAATCATCTCTTCCATCACCACCTATCTCTCCACCACCACCCTATGTTATAGAAATGGTAACCAGAGATCAAAATACAATAGGGAATAATAGAGGTCATTGAGCCCAACCCACCACTACACATACCCATCAATACAATTTGAATCATTTATTACTACCATGGGAACCATGGGTTCTCACTCATCATCAAGGTATAGGGATAAATCTACAGTAGTGGGTTTTAGACTATCATGTGGTATGTGCCCACTCCATATTATTTAATGCCATGGATATGGTGTGAGAAACATCCTACTCAATCCTAAAATATCATGTCACTCAATCATAATAAAATATATCATACACTCCATGAAATCAATCAATAAACCAAAAGCTCAAACAAACTCCTTGTAACTCATGACCATCCTCTAGCCACCCAATAAAAGTCTTGTAAAGATGCCACACAATTTGATCAGGAGTAAGCCTATCCAACATAGTCTAGTATTACATCATGGTATGAAGTCTACCATGATTAAATAGCCACCAATTGGTAAACACCTATGGGTGGGCCCATCCAAGAAGTGGACCACCAACTAGTTTTACTATGACAATATTCTCATAATCCTAGACATGTAACAAATTTACCACACCAATCATGCTACCATTACTTTTGAGTGTAAATCTATACAAATCTCTATACAAGTGGTCTAAAACAATACAATCCCAAAAATATCTAGTCCTATCCAAGTCAATATGATGAACTACCTAGTACATACGATAATAAATTCTAACTTTTCCACCCTCCACATCTATAAATGATGCTATTAATACACAAACAAACTTACACACTCATTGAACATCACCATTAATAATGTTATGAAGGAAAAACATAATATTAGGCTTGGATCTAGGATCCCTCTAATTGTTAAAGCATACATGTGACCCCTAAATATAGCCACAACTCCCATCACCACCAAGTTACACCCTCTCACCCCTAACTAGTAGTTGAAATATCATATATACATCTTTTAGGATGATAATCATCTCACCTATAGGGAACTAGAATACACAGGTATCTAGGTTCCACATCTCCACTAGATTAGTGAGGTGGATTTTATATAGAATCTATCCCAATTAAGACACATTCCCCAAGTTTACTTGATCAATTATGGCTCAATCAATCACATCTAAACCTAGTTCTAGCAAATTTGAATAGTGATGGCCATGATAAAACTCTCAAATATACACATCCTTTTGTAACCAAGAAAAAATAATAAAAACTCATCAATAATTACACTTTATTATAAAATACATAAATATCGAGTAAACTAATCATAAATGATAAATATACTAGCATCCACATAAGATAGCTCCATCAGAAGTTAATGTCCATGCCAAAAACATATGTTAAATGGTAATGTCCAACAGTGGGTAATTATGTTTTCATCCTAACATAATCATATAAGATACTAATGTAAGCATCTGATAACCTATAAAAATTCCAAAAATTTGGTTCAAAATGCAATTTTAAAAAAATATATATCAATAAACTTCTAAATAATTACTTACTAGCTCAAAAAAGACTTGACTAGTTAAGGCACTCTAGAGCATATCAAATCACAAAGGATAAATATATCTCCTACATGAAATTTCTTCTCTCTAGGCTTAGCTCAAAATTCACAAAGGTTCAAAATGCAAATGATTTCAAAATTCTATTCTAGTCCACCTAATATACCACCTTGGCATAACTTCAAATGACCATATCTTGAGCCCCGACTATCCAAATTCAAAATTATAAGTTGTATTAGGATATATATAATGACCCCTTATATATTATACTAAATTTGTTAATTTTTAAGCATTTCCATAAATCACTAAAAATTTGTTGCACAGATATCCTACAACATTCCAAATACTACCAAAATAATATTATAAATATTACCAAGTCAAAATTTATCAAACAACTTATTTATTATTATTTTTAGGAGGGGAAAATTAGTATACACTATATTCTCTCCTCCTAAAATGGGGTTATATTAATAGAGGCATGTTTACAAACATGTTCTACACAATAAAAACACACTTGGCATAATTCTCAAATATAATATGGTCATGTTTTGGAGGTATGTTTACATATTCATCTAGTTTATGTTACTTATATCAACTTTCAGATTCAATGGGAGCATGTCATATAGACACAACTTCCACACATTCACAATTTTTAGATTATAGTGCTTGGGAATCATATTATCCACAACTATTCAATATTTAGCATCTCTAATTTACGGTGGGGGAATATTTTTAAAACATGTCCTTCGCATGGGTAATTATTCTAATTTTAAATTCCCTCATACTCAGTGGGGTAATACTTGTAAAGCATGTTATCCACACTTATAAAAATTTCTAAATTGGGAAAACATACATGGTAAATGATCTAAATTTATAATTATGGAAAACTCCTATACATTGGTACCATTTATTATACATAGTTTCAACATGATACATATCCAAGATGCACATACTATGCAACATGTGCCTAATATTATAAAAAAATACAAATTATATTCAAAATTCCACAACTTATATGTATTGATACCCTAATGTAATGATACCTTGATTGACCATTTAGGGATTGTATTAAGCCTTACCCATCTATAATGATTGGTTCTTATTTTTGTGTGATTGGAAGGATTAACTCATATAGTCTTAGTGGGTGAGCTTGATTACACTAGTCACCCTATATTGAGATATACATATGCATATATTTTTTACTTGATTTGTGCTCATTGGGAAATGATACTCCCAATTGTTAAAGCACCACTCTTCTTATTCTAGGTTGGGAGCATGATCACCTCCCAACTCTCTTTACTCTAGGTATAACACCACCAAGGTAAAACACACTTTTACCACTTATAGACTCACTCACATTCCTATCCAAAATATTGATGAGGTTGAAATTACCCCTTCTACTTCTCTAGTTTCCAACACTCTGGATCTAGTTACTACATGACACATACATAGGTGTACTCTATCCATGCTCTTCATTTATGTTATTATTTAGTATTACTTATGCATAGATTATATACACTAATTTATTTATTTTTTTCATATGATTGGCTTTATATAATGTTTAAGGGATGAAATATTAAGGGCATAACTTGAGCAAAGATAAGGTGTGTTGTCCACACCATGGTATGTATTTTATTTTCATTTAAACTAGCAATTCCTATTTTACTTAAATTACTAGTTTAAATGGGGTAAATGTAGACACCTATTTTGGTACAAGTACACATATTAATAGTATTATTATATTTATATGCCTCTTTACTAATAATTAGACATCTAATGACGTGGTCTCACATGGTCCTCTTTAGTTCCATCTTATTTCACTTGATTTACCTACCTCTTGGGCTCATGTGTTATGTTTGTTTATCCTCATTCAGTGTATACAAGGGACCCCTACCATTTTTTATTATTTTTTTAGTGTTTTTATCCCTTAGACACTTGTTTTCATCATGGACACTAGCATCAACATTAGTGTCTAGCTTTGATGCAATTATCTAGTCTTATATTTGTATATGTTTTCATATCTTTCACATTCTAACCATTTTGTTAACCCTACTTTTTGATCCTATGTTTTTATTTTCACATTTCATTAGGTTCTAATTCAAAGTCAAAAGGTTCCTAGGTCTATTTAATACACTTTCTAATTTGACAAGGCATCTCTATAACAAGACATTATTATCTATTTTAAGCTATCAAATTGAACTAGATCATTGTTTTAAATTTATAAATCATTAAAAATGTCAAATACATTATTAAATCACTTATAACAAGGGTTAATATGATAAATATCATATATTAATACTATTATAATTCCATACACATCTATAGGAAGGAGAACAACATGCAAGTCTAAGGCCCTCTTAGGAGTATTGGTTATGTAGGCATCATTAGCATTAGAAGGGTTTCTATGGATATCTTGACTCAAATTACTAACCCCTGATTACCATGTTTCAAGAGATACAATGAAAAATAACTATGGTTTCATATTATTTGGATTTGGAGCATAAATTGAGATAGAGAAAGATTACACATGGGGTAGCACATGTCTGATTTGTATTTAAGGTCACTCTTATGTATATTTATCATTGGACACTAGGGTTAGATATAGACATAATCATCAACATTATTTTCTTAGATCAACACAATTTTTTAAAGGTTACAAATAGTTAAAACATATAATAAAAATAACCCAGATCTCTAACATAACCCTGTGATGATTATTAATCATTGTAATTATTTAAAGTAGAACATTAAATAATATATAATCTATTTATCCCTAAGTTTATTTGTAATTATTATATTTATTACACATGTTATATTAGATAAATATGTATTGTTGATTATATTTTATTTTAAATATGAATATTTTCATTCCTTTTAAACAACTTTATTTTCTAGGGTTTATCTTGTAAAACTCATAAAGCACATAAAACAAATTATCTATTTATGGTTGTGGACCAGTTTAGTAAGATGTATATTATTATTGATCATAAAAATACCCTCAAAGGTAATAATGTATTTGATTTTTTATTTTTTAATGTATGGGTTCATTTTGGTTTACCTAGTTATATTGTTTTAGATTAGGACTCAAGATTTGTTGGTATGTTTTAGGGCACATTATGAGAGAGGATGGATACCAAGCTAAAATAGTGTACCACTTTTCACCCAAAAATTGATGGGTAGACATAATTTTTTAACATAACATTGGTATAAATCTTGAGAGGGTACAATATGAAGCATCCTAAGACTTGAGAATAGAAATTGATGTATATTCAACATTCATATAACAAGCAATGCATTATACTTATAAAACTCCTTTTAAAACTTGTTTTAGTTACTATTTCCATGTGTGTTTTATTTAATTTTGAGATAAACATATAAATGAAATGGGAAAATGGATATAACTGTCAAAAAATATGAAATTTTCATTGATAATATTCATCAATTCACCTCCAAGGTCAAGAGATGTTGAAGGATTCATCATCAAAGTAAAAATAAGGAATGACAAGCATAAGACTAAGAATAATTTTCTTTTTGGATACAAGGTATGGTATTACTTGAGGAAATAGATAATCCAAGGAGAAAATAAGAGGATTAAGCCTCTTAGGTATGGTCTATTTGAAATTATGGAACACATTTTCAAGTAAAAAATATACTTTATTTTCATATTTATATGAATATTCATTCTACTTTCAATGTTGAGAACTTATGTCTCCCTAAGACTTATATGTTAGATAGTGAAGATCAAGGTTTGTTACTACCTTCATTTAATATATTGTTCCTAACAGTTGGCTAGAATTTTAGGAGAATTTTTTCTATAGAAAAATGATAGGATAACAAGAAGAAGAGTGCAAGACCATTGTCGGTTGGCTTAGAAGTGCAAGATCATTGGTTGGTTGGATTATAAGTTTATCTACCCAATAATCCCAAGTGGTATTACAAATAATTTGTGTGGAATAAGTTTCCTCACTTACTTAGATTCTAAAGCTTTTAGGGACCATAAATTCTCAAAATGGGGAGGCATGATCTAAATTAAGGATCTATTTTACTAAACATGTTAATTAGATCATTTCCTATATACTAAATTATGTAATTCATGTATGTAAAACATATTCAAGACACTTATTCAATATTTTATATGTAAATTAACTATTTTAATAAATTATGGTATAATCAATATTAGGATCATCCATGTATTCTTATTTTGATGGAGTCAATAGCTTGCGGCCTTTAAAACTAAGGGTTGGTGGTGGTCTATTTGGCATGAATATACTTGTAGGTATAAAATGTAAGGCTCAACTAGTGATGATCCCCCCCCCTTACCTATCCCAAAATTAAGGCTTGGTAACAACTTCCTCAAGGTCTAGGTCTACCAGGACATGGCAAACTAGATACCTCAATTGGATGATGCAAGTTTTACCATACAATGGTGCTTGTTTAGAATATACTTCAATATTTATGAAATAAATTTGGTTTATTATTATAGAAGAACCATATAATTTACAATTATCAATGAACTCATCACTAATTTTCACTTGTATTTAGTCTATAAGATTCAACAATGCATGCAAGATGATAAACAAGGTTTGTGCAATATAGATGAAACTTGTAAGAACAAATTGTAGTTTTCAAACTATTTTGCATACTCTAACAAAATAATAAAAAATATTGAAAGAGAGAGGGTAGGGAGAAAGATAATATGATCCCACTTTATAGAGAGGATAGTTTTGTTACTATTGAGTAGACTAATCCCTTGAGATACTAGTTTATTTTTTCCAACATAATACAACCATAAGATAGATATGGTGCAAGAGTATGAGGATGAATTAGCTAGGTATAATATGTAAAAACATTTACCATATACATTTAAATAAAATTAATACCATTCACAAATATTTTATCTAAAATATATTTCATGAAGCATAAATCTAAGATTCATCAATACTCTAGTGAGTTATAGAAATGTCCTCAAACAGCCTTAGCTCATGGAAAAGGGGAAAAATAATTAGAAAATTAGGAAATATAGAAAATATTTTTGGTCCTCTACTCTAAATTCTAATACTAAATGAACCAACCCCTATTCATAATATATAACTAGTCTAATATAGGTCGTGCAAGCCTATGAAGTCACTACTCAACCCACTATGGGGTGGTTACAAGTATTAAATGAGACATGCCAACTTGAGATCAAATTTGAATTGAATTCTACTAAATCCCAATGTCATCAATACCATAGGCCATGATTTATTAAATATGGATTGAATTTTATCCCACATTGAGATCTCCCTCAAGATAGCCTTGTTGCCATGTTCTATTTATTTAGATACCATGCCTCATTAAGGTAGATTTGTCTTTATTGGTCTTCACTTTCTTAAACCTAATTTTCATACCACCACCTATTTAATCCCACTATCTAATTTACTTTGTTTTTTATGTCCCATGATCCTTGTGATGCTAAGAAATAAGATATCACTTGATTGCATAGATCCAACTATACCTATAATCTAATTTATGTATATTGATGGTCTTAGTGGTAATATGGCCATAAAATTTAAGATTGAATTAATATCATGAAAACCCATGTATATACCTTAAGAATTTCATGCCATATGAGTACTCCTCACTAAATATAAAATCTAGCATGTCTTTATGTGTCAAGAATATAATATGTGGAAAATTTTCAATGTTATTTTACTTGGATAGAGATCCACATGTCTTCTAACCATTCCTTGTGAGGATATAATGAGATTTTAACAAGTGGTCACATATCATTGATCTGGATCCCACTAGTCTGATCTTGATGTTCTAAATTCTCTTATTATTTAGTTCCCCAAGATCTCAACACATTGCCTCATCTCATGCATTGAGGCTATATTTCTTACCTAGATTACTCTAACCTTCTTGTGGGTGTTGGTAAATGTGATATTACCATATGGACCTATCCTATTTACCTAGATAATATTTGGGCTAGATTAATGTTTTAAGTGAGTCAATAAATCATAAGGGTGAGATTGTGCCGCTTGGTGGCATCTCACCTATCTAGAATCCCAATGTCATGACCTAATGATTGAGGAGATATAATTAATTTATGAGTATAGATTAGGCCACATCTCCCTAATACATTATCTTAAGGATGTACAAATAAAAATGTAGTCATTAGATTTCAAATTTTCAAAGATAAATGGATAAGTATAAAATATCATAGAAAGGTAAAAATTAGATAAATAAAATTGAAATAAATAACCCCTTTACCAAATTAGAAGTCAAATTGATCCATTTTTAATGAAATAAATAAGTATAAATATAAAACCATAAAGCATTAGCCATTTTAATTCAAACCAAAGCATAAATGGACCAAAATTAGAGAATAAAATTTCCCATATAATCAAACCCCTAAACATTTTAATTAAGAAACTTTAAGAGAGACTAACTCAAAAATATGAAACATGACAATACTTAATTAAATAACCAAAAATGAAGAAATAATATACCAAATTACTAAATTAAAGATATAAAAAAACCCTAAAAATGATTAATTATTTAATCATTATCTAAGTCTTGTTTTAAGTTTGATGATTTTGACAGGCAAGATGGTAGTTAATTTAAGCTCTTTACTACTGATAACAGTGCCATCAAGTCCTATAGTTGGCATGGTCATGCCATGTGGATGACCCTCACTCATTAGAGACTCAAATTTTATTCCCAATTAGATTGGCTACTTTTTTACTCATGTGAGATGTGATTTTACCATGTGGCATCATCTTGCTCACTTAGGAGCTCAACTATATTTTATTATGTACTAAATATTGTGGGGATTCAATATTTTCATAGGTGGAACCATTTTAGGCATGTGTGAGCTTAGATATATATTAAAAGTACATGAAATATCTAAAAGCCACAAATAAGTGATCTTTCACCATGTGGCATCATCTCGCTCATCTAGGGGCTAAAGACATGAGCTCAAAGACTAATGTGCCTTGATGAAGTAGGAAAACTGAATTGTGATAAGTTACATCATCCTAAGAATCCAAGATATTTTAGACTTTTCCTAGAAGCTTAAAGGGGTCAGGTGAGTTAAGAAGTAGAATCATAACATGCATCCTCATCTTACTCACTTAAAAGATCCTCAAAAAGTGACTAAATATAAAAATCTCACAACGAAGTGAGTGACAAGTGGTAGCTCCACACTTACCTAGGGCCTATGAAAATAAAAATTATTTGTTAGCCTTTGAATTTGAAAATAACCAAAAATGGCTAAGAATAAATAAAAATGAAAGTAAATATAGGTAGAATAAGTAAAACAAAATAACTATTTGCATAAACATACATCCAAATTATATTTTATAGGAAAAAATGACTAAGTCGAAGAATGAGAAAATATAAACACTTAGTAATATTCACTTGAAAAAATCATAAATGGGATTAAATAGATATAAAATCACTTAATAAAATAGTCAAATATGCTCAAAAATATATGTAATTTAGTATAATATAAATGAAATGACTAAGTTCAAAAAATGAAATGATACAAACCCTTAGTTTACTTAAATTGAATCAAAGTAGAATTGGACCAAATTTCTAAGAAAAAGAATGTAACTTTCCATGATAGTTAGATAACTCACATAAATATATGGCAAAATGGTCTAAAATGGAAACTCTAGTGCACCTCAACACCTACTTTAGGGTATACCAAGACTTAATTGATTTAAGAAAATTCAGATAGTTACATCAATGAAGTTTTAATTGTAAACCCTTTTTAGACTATTTTAATATAATGAACACTTCAAGTCTAGACTTGGTTAGAACAATAAAGCAAGATTAGAGTCTAAATTACAACATCCTAAGGATTTTTTCAAATCATTTCAACAGATCAAATAGGTCCAAGACATAAACTTGAATAAATTAAAAGGAAAAACTCTAGATCAAAAAAGAGGTTCCATGATTTCATTAATGAAATTAGGGCATGTTATGCAAACAACAAAAAATGGCAACTCTTATATAAAATACTCCTAAGTATTTTGGAATAATAAAAATTTAGTAAACCTAGATAATCTAACTAAAATAATGCTTAAAACATGAACAAATTCAAGAAAGGAAAATATGGGATAATCTAAGTGACCAAATCCAACATTCTCCTTGACCTAGTGTGTGCAACTGAGTTATTTTACTATTTATTATGACTTGTAGGGATTAATTTATATAGGATTCAATCATTAACCTATTGAATCCTACCTTGAATATGTTTACCTAAACATTACTCTAATTCCATCTAGACATCTATAGCCCTGATATGATTGCCTTTGATCACACTTAAGGCCTTACTCTACTACCAAGCAGGCATCCATAGCCCTGGTATAGGTTTCTTGAATCACATATACTCAATTTTTATAAAATTGATCTTCTTTTCTAACATTCTATTATTTTTTCTCTAATTTTTTTACTAACGTGGTTTAGGTTTGGGGACTTTCACTATTGAAAATGAAAGGCAGAACTATAGATTTTTCACCCTAGACTTCCATAATAATAGGTTCACCCAATTAAACTTATAAACCTTTTAGATGTGTTTTTGTGCTTGGTGTCAACTGGATACTTTTAGTGTCCAACTAAATTACCCAAATTTTCCCAAATAAGAACATATCCAGAACACATGCAATAACTTAAGCTTTCAATATTAACCTTGAAATAGGATATAAATTAAAAAAATAGATCAAGAATCACTCTTGCACCAAAATGTCAATTTGTGTTACCTCCATACATACCTTTTTAGTCATAAATTGCATTGATTAATGTGAAATCTTAAAGGATAAAATGAACAAGATGAACCAAAAAGATACACACCAAGAATCCAAACTGACAACAAAGGGCAAGAAAAAAAAGAAACAATTTACCTTAAAAAAAGTAATAAAACAAGCAAGGCAGGGTAAGCAATAAAATAAAATAAATTATTTACAAGATAATTATAATCTTATTTAAGCCTAAAAGTATGAGTTTTTGAAATGCCCATTGACAAGAAAGAAGACATCTCACTAGTTAGACTCTTGAAATATAATAGATTCAGGTCTAATAATTGGACAATGTTGATAGGAATTCTAACATGAGAATACATGTACCTACACTTGTGTTAACCTTTACATTTAAATCACTATCCCAAATATCCTTATTAACAATGTCTTTTTGTAAAGTAATCAGATTTATGTTATATAACTTAGTCATGTACTTACATTTAATTTACAAGAAGTAGATGGGATATATTTTGAGATATACATCTACACAAACATTACATTATGATGGGGAATATGATTGGGCCTCAACATATACCAAAGTGGCTAGTCTTCCCAACCTATCAAAGCTACCTTATTTCTGGTATCCAAGTGGTGAATTTATTTTTATCTACTCCTCAACTAACTAGGATACTTTGGTAGTATCTGCAATGTCATTTTATCATTTAAAACATGTATATTTGGTTATTCATAGGTGAATTACCTTCTATATTTGTCATCAGTGGATGAAATATGTGGAGAGCTATATTGGATCAAGTCACTTTAAACTTCAACTCTCATTGGTTTCACTCCTTCATTCAAGCCATTGTGTTCATGGTTGTTCATCTTAGACTTTACTGTGTCTACTATTAAGAGGATTTGATGGTTTTTATAGTATCATAACATAACTTATTCAAAAATATTCAAGCCTCCAGATGTAAGGATAAAAACTTGAATTTATCCTTCTTTCATCCCATCATTATCAATGTATTATTGTTGTTCTTCAAGGGTGAGAAGTCTTATGATTGGAACATTTAAGTTCATACTTATCAAATCAGAGGCAAGGTTATCTAGGGGTGAGATATATTCCATTTTAAGATCTTTTGTTTTACCCACATCATATGGGCAACTTATTTCAACATTATCTTCTTTCATTTTCTCCATCTCAAATGGAAGGATGGGAGTCAAATTATTGTAACTAAGCATTTGATCTTTTGGATCAACCTTTTCAAGTATAGGAGTAGTAGCCTATGATATGGGTGTTTCATATGTAGATCATGCATCTTCTTCATCCATATAATCCAACTCTTCTATTTCATCTCTAAGATGACTATAATAAATGTCTAATTCTTCTTCTTATGTAAACAACTCTCTATTACTCAGATATTCATATGGGAATATGTTTGAGTTGAATGTTGTTACTTCATCATCAGACTCATCTTCATCACTACTTTTAGAGACTATCTCTTTCCTACTAAATAGGACATTATCAGTCAACATGACTACTTCAACACTCATCCCATTTATACATCCTTAAACCCTAAGTTATGAAATTGATAATATGGTCTTATATGTCCATTCATACATCATCTATTGGGAATATCCTGAAACAAATGTCTCTTGATTAGAAATAACACTAAAATACATTGAATCACTAAAACAAGGTAAAATATCATGTTGATTAGATGTCACATAAACATAATCAAATACATTAAAATCAACAATGAGATTCTTTTTCATTATAATGATGTTTGGTTGAACATAAGCTTGAGGTGATGTTTGACTATAATGCACAAACTAGTCTATAATATGGCATATAGGTAGGTAGTCATAGGAATTTGGGTGAAAATACCTCGATGTCCTAATAAAAAAACTAGTTAGCACCATAACCATGTGGTGTTGAATGTTGTTCAATGATAAAATATTCTTGGTATTTCAATGCTAGAGATGTGATTTCAGCTAGGGTCCTCCACATAAGCATTATAGTTAAGGGTTATAATGTTTTAAGATAAACCTCAATAGCCACCACCTTTATTTAAAGGAATGGGTCCTTCAACCTCCTTTACAACTAGTGAAAACAACTATTGAATGAGGTCATGGGTTAATCAAGCCCTCTGTGGATGGTATAAAATTAGTAGTGTAAGGTAGAAAGTGAATAGGTATAATAAAATGGTTGATAAATAAATTTTTAAAAATAGTCCATGAGGTGATATATCCATTTGGAAAACCTAAGTAGTAATGGTAAGCATCTTATTATAGGGATTAGGGCAATAGGTGGCAATCTAAATCCTCATACTAGACTTGGGTTTAGATAATTTCCTCTTTAAATTATTGGATGTGTTCTTTAGTTGTTTGAATCCCACCATGTGTATATTTTGAATAAAATTTATTAAGGCTCTTAAGCAAGTCGTGAGCATGACATAAAGTGTTCACAAGGTAGAAACCTCCACCAAGCCAAGATAAGGCCATACTTGAGTTTAAATCATTTTGATGTGTTTTTTAGGAAAAATAATAGGGTTGAAAGGTAGGCAATAAGATTAAAATATAACATAGATCCAAAATAAATATTCCCAACAGGCCCTCCATCTATTTTCAATATATTAGTGGTCCATTTTGCACACACCAACTTGTAGGTAGAAAAGGGAAGGTTTAATTGGTGAGGATCCCCCCTCCACATCTCTTGAAAGGAAGGATTAACAACCTCCCCAAGGTATATGTCTAATAGGTCATGGAAAACTAGATACCTCAATTAGATGATGCATTTTTTTCCATACAAGGGGCCTATTTATATTATTAGTTAAGATTTATAGAATACATTTGGTCTATTATTTTTAGAAGAACCATCTCATTTAGACTTATTAATTAATTCATCACTATTTGGCACTTGTCTTTAGTCTTATAGATTCAATAATGTATAAAATCTAACAATAAAGGTTCATGCAATTTAGATGAAACTTTTAAGCACATATTTCAGTTTTTATACTACTCTACATACTATAACAAAATCATAAAAAGAGTGAAAGAGAGAGGGTAGGAATAAATAGAAGAGGATCCCACTTTGAAGATAGGATAATTTTAGTTATATTGATAATACCAATCCCTTAAGAGATCAATCTCTATTTGGCCATCATAACCAAACCATAATATAGAGATGGTGTAGGAGTTTGAGGATGAAGTAATTAGGTATAAGAGGAAAACAAAATCACCATATACATGTTAGATAATGAATATCATTCAAAAAAAATAGAGAAAATATATTTTTGGAAGCATAAATATAAGATTCATTTATATTTAGGTGAGTTATATAGATGTCCTAAAATAGCCTCGACTCATGAAAATAGGGGGAAAACTAACTAAGAAAGTAGGAAATGTAGAAAAATATCTGGTCTTTTATTATAAATTTTAATACTAAATAGACCAAACCCTTTTCATAATTAATAACTAGTTTTATATAGGCCATGAAAGCCTATAGAGTCACTACTCAACCCACTATGTGGTGGTTATAATAATTTGATGAGACATACCCACTTGAGATCAAATGTGAATCAAATCCTTCTCAATCCCAATGTCATCAATACCACAAGCCTTGCTTGATTGAATTTAGACTGAATTCTAACCTATGAATTATTGTGGCTAACATGCCCCCTTTTATTTAAAATGGGGGACCCCTCTAAAAAATATCATAAACTAGAGCTTCAGGGTCCTTTATTTTGTTATCATCGATAACTCCTACTTAAATCCTTAGAATATAAGTTTCCTTGATTTCCCTAAATAGAAATAAAACTTTTTCATTTTTTATGACTAAGGAGTGTTTATTATTTTATGAATCATGGCACTAATGCTATAGGTCATACTTTTCTAGAATCTCCTAGAGTCTCATTCCCTTATCAGAGAAACTAACCTATTGCCCTTCATGGTAAATCAAAATATTTGCAATCAACAAGTAGTTTTTTAATATATCATGTTCATTTATATTTTCTTAATTAGTCTATTTTATGAAATTCCATAGAGCCCAAGAGAACTTGACCAAGTGGGAAGGTACCACATCACTAAATGTCATAGCAGCTAGTCCCCCAAACCTATCAAAGATGTCAGATCTTGGGAGAGCCCAATTTAATGAGAGGGCATCATGTCACCAGGTGTCAAAATGGCTAGTCTCTTAGACTTATCAGAGATGTCCTAGCCCAAGAGAGCCCAGTCAAGTGGAAAGGTACCACATCACCAAGTGTTAGTTTAGATAGTCCCCCAAACCTATTAGAGATGTTATAACCTAAGATATCTTAGTTGAATGTAAATTCACCATGTCACTAGGTGTTAGAATGTTCATTCCCTTAGATGTGTCAAATATGTTAGATCCCAAGAGATCTTAACCTAATGATAAAGTGCCACATCACCATGTGTCAATGGTGGCTATTACCCTAGAATTTTTAGAGATGTAAAATCCTAAGATATCCTAGTTAAATTTAAATGTACCACATCACCATGTCTCGTAATGGCTAGTCCCTCAGACCTATCAGATATATTATAGCTTAGGAAAGCTTGACCATATGAGAAAGTGCCATGTTAGCCAATATGTAGATGAAATAGTAACATCTTAAGGCCTTTATAAGGTTAGAATAAGGTAAATATGAGTTTAAAGAGAAAATAAAGATGTGTCACATGTTCTTTGGTGACATGTCACACTTCCTAATGGAATGTTGTGGAGTACAAAGCCATGCCTAGGTGATGACCATTATTAGGAAGACCAATGAGTAGGCAACACATGTCAAAAGGAAAGAGTGAACCAAGAAGCCTCTAAATGATGTGATCATGTGCCTACCACACACTAGGAATTAATAGAATAGGAATTTAGGCTTGATTGGACAATTTTAAAATATTCCATCACCATTGTTATATCCCATTGGTAGCAAAGGATCATCGCCTCTGAATTTAAATCTAGATTTAACAGTAAAGAGAAAATATATCCACCAACTCAAATTTGAATTTATAATAAGTGGGATGCTAAATTTAATTAATATATGGGTTTTATGCATGTATTTATAAAATCATAAGAAAGGATCATTAATAATTACCCTTGTTACCTTCTAAAAATATATAATTCCTTTCTTTCCAATTTCTATAGATCACCCCTATATTTTGTGCCTTACATGCTCAAAAATTATTAATTTCCTCTCTATTTTATTACAATGGATACATCATCTTCAAACCTAAAGGCCAAATTTAAGTATCAAGACACCACATTCCCAACTAGCTTGACCAAATTTAATCACTACAATTATTTATTCAAAGTAGTTGAATAAGTCCCCAAGGACTTAGGCTCAAATGATGACCAATATGTAGACTATGAGGATGCCTTTAGATCCTACAAGAAGTGAGGTCTTAATAGAGTCATGTTCAAACTAGAGGCATTCCCATTCACTGATTTATTAACAAATTTTCTTCACAATGCCATTTGCATTTAAGATGGAGTCCACGATTGGGTATGCTTACCCAATTCTTGGTTCTATATTGTCTATATCTCTAGGAACACCTTTAAGGTGTACTACTCCCTCCTAGACTACACTTTATCCTCCAATATAGGGGTAGTAATGTTCTATATGGGGACCTAAAAATATATATGATGTATTATATAACTAGGTTGGGAACCCATATTATAAATGGGTTAATAAGAAGGATATAAATGTATACATTCTTTAAACCTTCTAAGATGAAGTCTAAGTAGGACTGATCTTATTGAAATAATTTTTTTGATGGATAGGACTACCTACACATAAATGATCTATGGGTGTCTTTCATGCATATGATCCTTACACACTTAAAAGTCCTAGACATGAGAGGATTGATCAGCTTCAAGTTTTTCATTTCCATCACAGATGCTTGAGAAGGGATAATTTCTACATGATGAGATACCTATTAGATGAAGTCTATATGATGTTCTCTTTCAAGCCTTCAGCCTTTCTTGCATTGTGTTCTTATGGTCTTAAACCATGAGGTATTTTATAATTTATATGGATACTAATTCCATAATCACATATAGGATAATTGCAAAAAATTATACCCAGTAGCCTAACAAACCATCAATGAGGCCCTAATTGCCTAGATTTTATAGGTAATCAGATATTATGTCAGCACTATTAGGTACTACTTTTTTTATAATGAGGATACTATGATCTAGATTACTAATTTCATAAAGGATCCCCTCTACTTGTCATATTTCGTTATAAACCACCTAGTAGATTAGGAGATTGCCTATAACCTAGTGTAAGGCATCTTTGGGTTTTACATCTAATGTTAGTATAAGGTATGCCTACCACTCTTGATTATAATTAGAAACCATGTCTTTAAATCCTTCATATAATTCATAATATGGTGTTCAAATAAGACTCCTTTACCCTTAAAACATGTAATATATGGTAATGGGACCCCAAGAGGATAATTATAACTTACTTGGTGTGGTACTCAACCTTTCTCAATATCAACTATAGTCATCAAGATGAATATAAAAATGAACTCTATCTGAATATTACTAATGACCAAGAGGTGTTAACTCAGATCATAGAAAAGAATAAGAATAAATACAAGAAGGTTCAGGTGGGCCCTTCCATGCTTCCTCTAGATTTTACTTGGTCCATATAGGATCCAATTTTGATATCTCCCATCATCTCCTAGAGAATATTGAAAGGTATTATGCCATATTTTCCTCCTTATAATTCAAGTCCAATTCTACTTTCATTGGTAGCTCCCACTCCCAATGCCTCAATTCCTCCTCTATCTCCTCTAGTAACTCTTCATGTTATACCTCTATCTTTGCCTCTTTTAATAGATCTAGTATCAAGGCCATGGTAGAGCCAAAATCGATCCACTCAATGCCAGGTAGCCTAGACACAACCTACTTAGACACTAGTAAATGAACCCTAGGCTACACAAACTCTAAGATTTGATCTGATGAGAAGCTCAAGAGTAATCCCAAAGTAAGACTCATAGTAGGAACCCATCTAGGTTACCCTTCTCACACCTCCAACTTCTCTCATTTCCCTAATCCCAAAACCTACTAGTTCCACTCTACCCCCACAAATTTCCAAATTGGTACCTCCTCTTTTCCCCATTGCACACCCTTTATCATTATCCTAATAACTTTTAGACTCACTCATCATGAGCATCCTTTCCTCTTCATTCTCCTCTGATCCTTCCATATCACAACCTATAGTCCTCTCAATGTCTTCCTTTGTTTCACCTTTATCAACAAGCATATCTACAAAATTTCAAGATCATACACTTTTAAGAAAAAACCCTCCTAGTTCCAACTCTAGTTATCCTAGTGCTTTCCTTAGTAGCTCCAAGTCCTCCACCATCATCCCCTACAGCTCTTATCATCTTAGTTATACCATCTACTATAGCATCTAGAGGTTACCTAGGTAAGATTCCAAAAGATAAGTAGAAGGCAACTCACACTTTAGCCCTAGCTTGAAGGCCTTATACTCTAATACAACCTCTTTTATAGGCCTCAATAGTTTATTTGTCCTAGTTGTAGAATATTTATGCCTAGATACTCATCCACCTCTCTCCATCACCCAAAGTGACACAAGACTTACCTTCAACCAATCCATATATTCACTACTCTTTAATAACCTATTCCCATGAGAAATTCCTCCTCAAGTTAACTTAACCTAGGAATAGTGGTAGGCATAGATGTTCCCATGGTCTTCCCCCTTCATCCTTCATCCTTCCTCCTTTCACTCCCATGTTCCCTCTACCTCCACTAATTTCCTATTTCACTCCTACTTCTTCCATCTCCCCTCCACCTCCTCCTATACCATTCACTACCATTTTAGCCATCCCTCATATGCCTCCCATAACTTATGGAATGGATATAAGGCCCAAGGTGATAGAGATGACTAACCAAAGTGACCCATATGTGTATTGGAGTTTCAATTTATCCTCTAAAAACATGAAGAGAACACTAATGTAAAGGTTTATTTATGATGGAAACCTAATGGTGTGGCAGACACATCAAGACTGGTTCTCCCTCACTAAGGCGAGGACTTTAATCGAGGAAGAGAGGATTTTTTAGGACCCACTATCTATTATCTAGGCTACCCATGATATTCCCAAGAATATCCTTTAGGATATGTAGAGATAGGTCTAAACTTTATAATACCAATTAAAAAGCACATTTCTCATCAGGCTAATTGGGCAAGTCAAGGATGCCCTCCTACTACTTTTCTCAATTCTTATGAAAGTAATGGAGACTCTGGTTGAGACCAACATACTTATCTAGTGTACTCAATCCTACATGGAGAAGATTTCATATATTTATAGGAAATGTAAAAAATTGTAAGTGGTGGTCAACAAAGTAATGGTCCCAAAGATGAAACTTATGCTGACCTTAGACTTGAGGTTATACCAAACATATACTGGGAACATGATGGGTGAAATGGAATGGTTATCCATGGATCAAACTAAAATATTACCCTTATAAGAAGGTAAGAATAATATATTGACCTACTTCAATAATTTTAAGATCTCTATATTATTCCACCCACATGGCACCTTACTCAAGCAAGGGGAATTAGAAGTCCACCTGGGTCAATTTGACTAGGTTATGATTACTAGCGTAAGCTAAGAAGGGGCTTGAATTGTTTTTTATATATAAATGTATTTTATGATGAGCATCAAATAGGTATATATATTCTAAGCATTAATATAATCACCCTTCCAAGTCTGGTGAAGACTGGCATCTCAAGCCAATGTAATCTTTAGGGATCCCCCAATGAACCTTGCCAAGCTAGACAAGGAGTTTGACCTCATGGAAACTATGTTGGAAGATAGGGATGCCAATTCAAAATAATTATAAGCCAAATTTTCTTATCCACCCCCTCATGTTAATTAGGTGGTCCCAAAAATATCTATTATGGGTTTGTAGGGATTTTCTTGTTTTAAATTTTTTAATATGGTTGTAACTATAATGAGTGGCCATCATGGCCCAGAATGGGTTCCTCACACTATTTTGAGGTTATCCTCATCTTTATCTATACAATTAAGATTTATATTATTTTATAGAGTTAACTATAAATTTATTGTAAGTTTTATTAGATTATACATAAGATTTCACCTACTTTTCCTTCATCACTCTAGACTATAAAATCAACCCAGATCGATTATTATAATAATATTTACTCCTTTTAATGAATACAATATCTATATTATACAAGAGGTTTTGTTATGCATTTTAATTCTCTTTCATTTTCATATTTGAATGATTATCAATGCTAGGTTAATTGGATTTATACTCTACTACTTTATGTGTGTCATGGTTATGATGTACTTAGATATTATAATCACTATGTGAGTTATTTCATTTCCCCTTTTGTAATACTAATAATTTGTGTATTAGTCTATAAATTATCATATGGTTTTTATGTGTATTCTAATATAAACTCCTAATACTCATCTTTAGTGAGATCTTGTATTGAAGGCATACTCTCAATTCCCTCAAACTCTTCCTACTGTATGTTTTTAGAGGTATAACTTTAGTGAAACTTGGTCTATAGTGATATAACTATGACAAAGTCACTTGGTTAAATTATCAGTGTATTGAGTTCATTTTAGACCTAGATTCTTCCCTTTTATGCCTTACCCTTCCCTCTCTCTTGTTCTTTTTCTTTGTAATTGAACTACCCTTTCTCCTTGTGTTTAGAAATAGTAATATTAATACTCAAATTATCATAACAATATTTGACCTATGTGTAATTATTTTGGATTGAAATTTTAGTGGTGATAGTCTATCCCTTTCATACTATCCATATAGACTCTATTTATGAATTCAAATATCTATAACCATGCCTTGGATAGATCTTAAATCAATCCTAAAATGGTGGAAAAAGGTCTGTATTTATCCCCATCTTTCCTTTTTTAGGGAATTACCAATCTTATAATAAATTCATGAAAAGGATCAAATTGGAGTGAGCAATAATTGGAGCTAAAAGGAGGGCCTCTTAGTAATACTTCATGCTTTCACTGATTTTTTTTGGTATGTAGAGATTGGCTTATTGGTAATAACATGATAACTATTGTTTCATTATGAAGCATCCTAGAGACTAGTTTGATTGTCATTAGGGCTAGGTATCACCAAGGTCAATTGGTAATTTCCCCTTGCTTTTCCATAGAAAACCTAGGTCCAACCAACCTAGGCCTACTATTATTCCAATAAGTTCATCCCCACAACCTATCCCAAATTTATAGCCAAAATTTATTAGATAGTTGGATCTACCATTGATGTCCTAGAAGTCATCCATTACTTACCAAGGCACCCTAAGATTTACCTCCCTCATTTAACCCCTTATGTGGGATGAAATATGGAGGAACACATAGCATCTTACAAGCCCACCCTGAGGCTTCTAAATGTAAAACATGAAGATGTGGTGTGCAGGATTTTACACTTTACCTTAATGGACTATACATATGATTCATCCTTTGACATTCTTGAAGACTCTATCCCAAGTTGGGACCATTTTAGTTTTTCCTTCCTTACCTAATTTTCACAAGTTATAGACCCCAATGTCTTATACCAATATTTTTCTTACATCAAGAGGGAGCCTAATGAGCCCATTAAGAAATTCAATGCTAGGTTTTATAAGATGTATAGTTAGGTCACCTTGTTATATCAACCTAATCCTCAACTAGTAGTTGAAATGTATAAGAATGTAATAGGTCATTATATTATCATGTTCCTAAGGAGGGATGTAACAATAACAAACCTATCCTCAACTTATGTAGGGGCCATCAAAGTGGATAGTCAACTAAACCCTCAAGTTCAGATAATGACCTCCACTCTTAATATGTTATCATAAATGCATGTGTTTAACTTCTCACCCAATGTTAACCAAAATGCCTCAATGCTTCAATCTCTCCCTATGACACATCAAATCCTACTTGTTCATCCCACTTTAAACCAACAAATAGGTTTCCTAAACCTAAGGAGCCATGAGCTAATTCCTAGGAATCAAAACTAAGTAACATTAGTCATGGCTAATAATACCCAAACCACACTTAAAGATTCCACTAATACTAAATTGGATGCCATTTAGTGGATGGTAAAAAAACTCAATAATGACTTACTATGGATATAGAGATGGGTGAGTAACTCTAATGCAAGAACTTACAACAAGAACTTCACTTATAAAATACCAAATAGGAACTACAAGTGTCCTCATAATCCCCTAGAATCTTCACCCAATAGGCTACCTAAGATCAATATCTTTGAGACAGAATTACCTAACTAGCATCAAGTGCATAACATGGTAACACATGGGGAACTCAACTACACAAAGTTTGGTTATACTTTTGAAATCTTCTAGAAGAAGATGGAGGAATATGAGGTGGTCCAAAATCATTTTGAATCCTCTAACTTAGGTAAAGCCTCTAGTACTGCTATGGTATTAGAAACTATGTATTTCTATAGCCAAGAATAAAATGATTTGGAAGAGGATATTAGTGAAGTGCAAACATTTCATTAATTGCAAAGGATAAACTACACCCTCATGAATAGGCAATAGCAATAGCCCCTTACTACCTCAACACCCCCTAATAATGGTTCAACCCCATTAGACAAAAATGATAGGAATAATCTCCCACCTCCAAGACCTCAATAAATTAAGGCACATATAAAGACCCCACTAGTCTAATGTAAATGTGGTTATAACATAGTTGAAGATATGAAAAATATCAAGGATAACATCACCCTTCATGATCTTGCTCAAATCATAGAAAAATGGGATCTCTTGTTGAAATCTTTGATTTAAAAGCCAACCCTACAAGCCCATCCAAAATTAAGAGTAACACACACCAATGTGCTAATTCACAAAAATAATATGAATTTCCCCCCTTTCCTTTTAACCATCTTAATGTATTCAGGAGCTTCAACCAATGTGATATCAACAGGCATATGTGATAAACTTGGTTTATCCCCCATAAAGCTAGACAAGTTAGAATTGAAAGTGATAGGTGATTTTCTAAACATCCACATCTAGTTATAATCAAATCCTAGGATTCAACACTTCATATATATTTAAGTGGTGGATATCCTAAAATATTATGGCATGTTCTTTATTAGAGATTAGTCCAATGCCTTGAATAGGTACATGGACATATATTTCTTCCATGTGTGTTTTCCATGGATATGAGTATCTAATAAAATAATGGTAGATATATAACCATGCATGAATCAAATGATAACTAAAAATAATTTCCTTAACGAGAATATAAACCTAGTTTCCTCAAACCTAGGCATTTACACATTGAGCACAAAGTCTCCAAATAACCAAACTAGTCACAACCCAAGTATTTTTGGCTTATGTTCTATTTATATAGATGGATATCACTCCAAAAAAGGTAGTGGAGATGGTGTTCTACTTATATACCCCCTATGGATAAAAACATATAACATCATATAGGTTGTAATTTCTTTGCATGAATAACCTAGTAGAGTATGAAGTTTTAACCCTAGGATTTTAATTTACATTACATCATAATGTAAAGAAACTAAGAGTATTTAGAAACTTTAAATTGGTGATCATATAACTCAAGACTAAGTTTTAATGAAAAATATCATACCTTAAAAGGTATAATCATAGATCTTGTGACCTAATCAAAAAATTTAACACATTTAGTATCATCCCTATTCCTCAGGAGGAAAACCAAGTATCTGACTCACTAGCATCAGTGATAACAAACCTAACCCCTTTAGATGACACTAATATCTAAGAGTTCACTATGGAACTCATCCCATGTCTTTCTATTCTTGACAATGTCAAAAACTTTTAGATCTTTGAGGATGACCAATAGATCATCCAATTCCTCAATACTGAGGGAATGTTTAAAGCCTAAATTATATATGAGAAAGATAGAGATAATATAAGGAATTATTTAGATAAGGATGGGATCCTAAATATTCATGTGAACTAGATCCTAAAAGGGATTATTTCATTGGAAAGAGAATTTGATGTGTTAGACCCCACTTTCTAAGTGAAAAAACCAAAGTTTGAGGACTAATAGTAACAACTCATCAACCTTAATCCTAATTAAAATCCCTAGATAGTCAATATGGATCTTGATTGGATGGACCATGAATTAGAACAACTAAAAATTTTACTTTTGAGGTATAAGGATGTGATTTCCTAGGTTCATATATACCTTAAATTCTTTGACCTGAGATAATCACTCATATTATCCCCTTAAAACCTAGCCAAAACCCCTTCAATAAAAGATAAAGGTTGGTAAACCCAATTTTCAAACCCTTAATACACAAAAAAATACATAAGTTGATGTCAGCAGGGATAATCTTCCTGGTTCATCACTCCACATGGGTGGCTAACCTAGTCCCAGTATGAAATAATAATGGAGAAATATATATGTGTGTGGACTTATAAAACTTGAAGTGGGCCTTAGATAAAGATAATTACCCATTACTTTCCCTAGAGGAGGTGATCCAAATAGTGAGCAAGTCTCAAATAATGTCCTTTCTAGATGGCTTCTCAGGATATAACCAAGTCTTGTTCAACCCTAGAAATAATACTAAGATTATTTTTACCACCAAATGAAGCACATTCACTTATAAATAAATGTCTAGGTTAATCAATGCTAGTGCCATTTTCCAAATAGAAATTGACTATGCTTTTGAAGGCCTAATAAGTAAATGTATAATAATATACATGGATGACCTAGTTGTGTTTTCAAAATGTAGGTTAAACTATATATGACACTTTAAAAATGTATTTTAAAGATTTAAAAGGTATGGCATTTCCTTAACCCCAAATAAGAGCATGTTTAGTGTCACTGAAGGTAAGCTTCTTGGTTACATTATCATAAAAGAAGGTATTTATTTCAACCTCGAAAGGGTGGATGTAATTTTTAAACTACCTTTACTTAAAAATAAAAAGGAACTAAAATATTTATTTGGAAAAATAAACTTGTGCATAAATTTATTTTTGGATTTGCTAAAATAGTGAAGTCCTTGAATATAATTTTGAAATAAGATGCAAATGTGGAATGACATGTAGAATCAAAGAAATGTTTATAGGGTATCAAAGATTTAATCCTATAATCCCTGGTCCTTATTATCTGGACTATATGAAATATTTATATATCTATCCCTTTTCTTTAGAGAATTATTGTTGCTTGTCTCACCTAAAGGTTAGAAAGATAAAAACACCCCATGGCTTTTATGATCATTAATCTTAAAGATGTTGAGCTTAGATATTCTACCCTAGACAAGCATGCCTATTCCTAGTCAAGGTAGTGAATAAATTTAGGTATTACATCTTTTGAAATATAATGCATGCCATTAGCTCAAACTTAGATATAAAATAGATGTTAAGGCAGAATGATCTAGGTGAAAGAAGAGGTTTATGGATGATGAAACTAAAAAAGTACAACTTGTAAATTAGGTTAGCCAAAATGGTTAAAGGACAAGGTCACACTCAACTAATAATGAATATATACCTAAGGTTTATAGTGTACTAAGTGGACCAATAAAGGGTTATACGATTGACTAATACACCCCAGTTATATATTTTTTACTCTATGGAAATGCACCCCCAAGACTCAACCACACATAGAGAAAAGACCTCTAGTTAAAGGTCATACAAAGTATGATAAATACGGGAGTTATTTTCATAATGAACCATGAAGGAATCTACCTCATGTGTGTATTAGAAGAAGAGACCAAAGAGATAATGATAATATTAAATGAAATATTAGGATCCAAACATCCCATAACAAATGCCATGGACCATGAAGTTTTTTGGGTAGGTTACTATTGTCCCACACTATTCAAAAATGTTCACACCCATGTCTATTTTTACCAATAGTGTTAAAACTTTGCTAAGAGAGAAACATACACAGTGATACTCCTATAACCTATCATGGAGTTTACACCATTTACACAATGGGGACTAGATTTTATGGGGGTCATTAATCCCAATTCATCAAGTAGTCATAAATTTATCCTTATGACACAAACTATTTCACTAGATGGTCTAAGGTAGTTGAAACTAAATGAAGCATCACTATCAAAGTCATCAAATTCCTTGAGAACACCATAACCAACAATTTTGGGGTCCCCATTTATTTATTATGTGATAATCATCTTGCATTTCAATCCATAGAATTCATAGAATGGGCCTATGATAATGGATCACACTAAAGTTATCATCTAATCATTACCCTTAAGGGAATAGATTGGCTAAATCCACTAATAATAATTTTATCAATGCCATTAATAAATCATATAGGTAAAATCCCTAAGAATGGAACTCATTACTAAAATTCATCATATCAGTAGACCACACCATGTATAAAAAAACCCTAAAAATATCTCCTTTCCTTCTAGTTTATGGATTATAGCCAATCATCTTGGTCACACTCAGATTGTCGACTTATAAGTTCATATAATAATTTATGGGACTAGGTGACAAGGTGAATTCCATACTCCTTAGTCTAATTAAATTAGAAGAAAACCTAGGATAAATCTTTATTAAACTTTAGAAAGAACTAATATATAATCAAAAGGTGGTTTGATAAGAGGTCAAAGACCAAGACCTTCAAAATCTATGACCTAGTCCTAATGTGGGATAAGGCTCATGAAAATAAAGGCTGATATTCAAAAATTTATCCCCTATATATTGGTGGGAAACAAGCTACCACTTCTAGTAAATGGGTAGTTCTTGAAGTACTATTTCTTAATGGTCCCCTCTAATGCAAATTCTAAATAGTATAAACAGAGTGGTAATGTATATATTAGATAGATTTGACTTCATTGTGTGTTTATTTTCATTGTGTGTTATTTTGTTTGGTGTTTTTCCCCTCAAGCTCCCTTTTTTTTGTGATGTTATTTTGATGACTGGCCTTTGTTAGTAACTATTCTAAGTGAACCACCAAATGCTTAGAAGGATTGTTGAAAAATAAGAAGACCCAAGTTAAAAAGTTCAATATAAACAATTTTGGGATGGTAATTAAAAATTTTGATTCTCTAGATATAAGAAGCTAATGGTTCTAAGATAAATAGGTGGATTTTAGAATAGCATACAACTTGATATAACCACCAAGCTACACTTAAAATAATGTCTCAAGGATATAATGGATTAATTGAGATAATCAAATACTATATGGCTATTTAGATATTCCTTTTCTTCTATTTACCCTTGGCTTGGTCTTGAAACCTCAATGTATGAGATTAATAAATGATAATATTTTAAGAGAAAGCTTGGAAAAGAATGAAGAAAGCATGAAAAATCTAAATTTTAAGTTTACCTCTAAAGGGATAAAGAGGAAATCTCTAATGTAATCTTTCTGACCTAGATGGAAATGGAGCAAGGCCATGAATAGGACCATATACATCTCTTTCATGGCTATAAATGCTTATCTAGAAGTAGAGAAATACCCCAACCATTTCCCCTCCAAGCCATCAATGCCCTAGATTAAGCTTGATAGCCAACCTATCCTTGATTACTCTAGTAAAATCTAAGATTAAATGGAAAATAAAAATCACTTCTTGCACACACTTGTGGCCATCTATAAGGTGGAATCTCAGTATGCCACTTGCTATTGCAATACTTTAGTACTTCATATTTTCTATGGTGAATAAATGTCCCTCTTATAATATCTATTTTGAGCAAATAAAGAAGAATAAGTAAGTCAGGTTATAAGTGTTTATCATCACTTTCCCCATGAAGGTTGTCATTTATTATGGCCAACATGACCCTTTTTATTTAAAATGGGGTACCCTTCTAAAAATATTATGAACTAGAGATTCAAGGTCCTTTATTTTGTTCTCATCAATAATGTTTGCTTAAATCCTTGGAATATAAGTCACCTTAATTTCCATGAGTAAAAATAGACCTTTTTTATTTTATATAACTAAGGAATGTTTATTATTTTATGAATCATGGTGTTAACATTGTAGGTTAGCTTTCACCAAAATATCCCAAAATCTCATTCCCTTCTCAGAACAATAGACTCATTTGCCTTCATGGAAAATCAAAATATTCATAACTAACAAGTAAGTTTATAATGTATCATGTTCCTTTTTATTTTCTTACTTAGTCTTTTTTTTTGAAATTTCACAAAGCCCAAGAGCCTAGATGAATAGGAAGGTGCTATGTCATCAAATGTTAGAACATCCAGTCCCTTAGACCTATTAGAGATGTTAGATCCTCGAAGATCCTGACTAAATGAAAAGGCACCACATCACCAAGTGTCAAAATGGTTAGTCCTTTAGACTTGTCAAAGATGTCAGAGACTAGGAGAGTTTGATTGAATGGGAAGGTGCCATGTCACTGAGTGTCATAATGGTTAGTTCCCTAAACCTATCAAAGATTTCAAATCTTAGGAGAACATGATCAAATTTGAAGGTGCCATATCACTAGGTGTCATAATGGCCAATCCCACAAACCTATTAGATATGTCAAAACCTAAGAGAGCCCAGCCTAATGAGAAAGTGCTACATCACCATGTGTTAGAACATCCATTCCCTTAGACCTATCATAGATGTCAAATCCCATGAGATCCAAACTAAATTCAAAGGTGCCGCATCATCATGTGTGAGAATGGCTAGTCCCCTAAACCTATTAGATCTTAGGAGATCTCAACTAAATGAGAAGACACCATATCACCCAATATGTAGATAAACTATCAGCCACCTATATTGCTAAGAAGGTTAGAATAAGGTATGGTTGAAGCTATATAAATCATCAAATGTGTCATGTGTCCCTTGATGACATGTCACCCTTAATAAGGGAATGATTTGGATTACATAACCATGCCTAAGTGCCAACCATTATTAATAAAACCAATGAATAGGTGACATGTGTTAAATGGTGAGAGCTAATCAAGAAGCCTCTAAGAGATATTCTTGTGTGCCTGCCACATGTTGGGCATCAATATAATATGAATTTGAGCCTAGTTTTATAGTTTTGAAACATTCCATTGCCATTTTTATATCCAACTAGTGGGAGAGGATCATCAACTCTAGATTTATAAGTAAAGAGAGAAAATCTACCCACCAACTCAAATTTGATTTAATATGCCAAATTCCATTAATACAACGGGGTTATATGCATGTATTTATAAAATAATAAGGAAGGCTTATTAAAATTTACCATTTATACCTTTGAAAAATATTTAACTCTTTGATTTCCAATTTTCATAGATCACCCCTATATTTTATGACTTTTATTCTCAAAACTTCCTTATTTCCCCTTCATCTTAATACAATGGATGCATCATGCTCAAACCCAAAGGCCAATTTCAACTACTAGGATACCACATTCCTGGTTGGCTTGACCAAATTCAAGAACTACAATGATTTATTCAAATTGGTTAAATAAGTCCTCAAGGATTCAGACTCAGATGAAGACCAACAAGTAGAGTATGAAGATGCCCTTAGATCCTCAAAGAAGTGTAAACTTTACAGAACCATGGCTAAACCAGAGGTGTTCCCCTATGCTAAATTATTGAGAAACATCCTTCATAATTCCATCCATGTGTAGGATAGAATCTATGATTGGGTATGCTCACCCAATACTTAGTGCCAGATTATTGATATCTTTGGGAATGCCTTCAAGGCATACTACTCCATCACAGACTACACTTTCTATTATGATGTAGTGGAGGTAATGATCTAAATGTGGACCTAACAAATATATTATATCCTTCATGATTGGGTTGAGAACCCAAATTCCAAATGGTTTAACAAGGAGGATATCAATGCATACATGGTTTACACCTTTCAAGAGGAATTTTGGGTAGTCATGATCTTATTGAACCAATTTTTTAGGGACTAGGATTGCATACACATCAATGAGATATTGGTACCTCTCTTGCATTTGATCCTTACATGCTCAAAAGTCTAAAACATGGGAGGATTGATCAACTTCAAGTTGTTCAATGCCATTATAGATACCCAAGTTAGGGGAAATTTATACATGATGAGTTACTTATTAGATGTGGTCTGTGGGACACTCTCTTTCAAGCCTTTGTCCTTTATTATGTGGGTTCCTATGGGCTTAATTGTCCCTATAGTATTTTACAAGCTATATGGCCACTAGTTCCATAATCACATCTAGGACATATGTAATGATTTCTATATAGTAGTCTACCAATCTATTAATGAGGCCCTAATGCCTTGGCTTTTTAAGGCAATTAGATATTCTATCACCACTATTAAGGACTAATGGATTTGTAAGGAAGATACTATAATCCAAATTTTAGGTTTCCTTAAGGATCCCCTTTATCTACCATATTTTATTCAAAACCAACTAGTGTAATAATAGATTATTTATCAAATAATGGAATGTATCTTTGGGTTTTGCATCTAATATCAGTATAAGGCATGCTTGTTACTCCTAATTACAATTAGGCATCACATATACAATTCCTTCCCTCTAATTTATAGTATGGTAGTTGAAAGAGGGTTCTTCACACTTTTAAAGTGTAAGATCTAGAAATAGGACCCCAAGGGGATAATTATAGCTCACTATGGTCATTAGGTTGAATTTGATGATGAGCTCTATTTGAATGTCACCGATGAATAGGTTTTGTCCTAGATTTTTGAAATGAATAAGAAGAAAAGGAAGAATGTTTAAGCAAACCCCTCTACACCTCCTCCATCTCTTGATCTATAAAGTACCTAACTTTGATAGATATTTCCATATCTTAGAGAATATTTTAAGGCATTATTCTACCTTATCCCCCTCATGATCCAAGTCCATCTCTACTTCCACTAATATCTCTCACTTCATGTACCTTAGATACTCATCTATATCCTCTAGTCATTCATTCTATTCCACCTCCATCTCTACCTCTGCCATCTACTCTAGTATCTAGGATACAATAGAGCTAGACTTAAGCCACTTGGCTCTAGGCATCCTAAGTGTAGCTTACTCATCCACCATCACCTTAACCCTAGGCCACACAAACCTTAAGATTTGATGTGGTTAGTATCCTAATATAAATATTAGAGTGAGGCTCAAAATAGACACTTTCCCCATCTTACACATCCAACATCTCCCATTTCCCTTCCACCACTCACTCCTATTGATTTCCAAATCCTAGTCTTACCACCCATTAATTTTTCTCTACCCCCATAAATTTTCTAAGTGATACCTCCTCTTTTCTTTATTATACCCCCTCTATAATTTTCCTAAGTACCTTTGGCCTTGGCCCTCTTTATCATCCTTTCCTCTTCATTCCCCTCTACTCCTTCCATATCATAACTTAGAGTCCTCCTAGTGCCTTCCTTGGGTGTGCCTTTATCAATAGGCATAACTATAACTTTTGGTAACATACCACATATAATAGAAACCCTCCCAATTCCCACTCTAATCAACTTGGCACTTCCCTTGGTAGCTCTAAGTCCTCCACCATCATCCCTTATGTCTTCTTTCATTATGGTTAGACCATCTACTATAACATCTAGAGCTGACCTAGGTAAGAGGCCAAAGAATAAATAAAAGGAAACTCACACTCTAACCCTAGTCTAAAATCCTTCTACTTTGATACAACATCCTTCATAGGAATCAAAAACTCCTTTGACCCTAGCCAAAAAATATCAATGCCTATCTCCCAAACCCCCTCTCTCCATCACCCAAGGCACCATGGGACTTACCTTCAACCATCCCATCTCTTCCCTTATCTTTAATGACCCATTCATGGGACTAATTCCTACTCAAGTGAATTTATCTCAATAATAATGGTAGGCATAGATGTTTCCTTAGGCCTCCCCATTTGTCCTTATTCATTTCACTCATATGCCTTCTCTACCTCTACTAGTTTCCTCATTAACTCCTTCCACTTCCTCCATCTCCCTTCTACCTCATCCTCCTCCCTTCACTACAATTTCAGCCACCCCTACTTCACCTCTTTTAACTTAAGAAATGGTCCCAAGGTCTTAGGTGTTGAATATGGCTACCCAAGGTGACCTAAATGTGTAATGGAGTAAGGTAAGAAGAATATATTAACTCAATTCAAGGAGGTAAATATATTTATGTTATTCTACCTATATGGAAACTTACTCAATCAAGGAGAAAATAGATTCCACCTAGGTCAATTAATCTAGGTTTTGAGGGAGAAGGTTTTTAGAGAAAACTAAGAAGGGTCATGGGTAGTGTTGGATCTATCAACATAGTCTACAACAAGCATCAACTAGGTCTTTAGATTCTATGCATCAATGAATCAACCTTCAAAGTTAACTAGAGACTACTAGCTTAGACCAAGGTATTCTTTAGGGAGCCCCCAATGAACCTTGACAAGATAGATAAGGAGTTTGACCTCATGGTAACTATGTTGGAAGCTAGGGATGCCAAGTCAAAATATTTAAGATCTAAACCTTCTTAGTCACCTCCTCATGTCAATTAAGTGTCCTCTTTTAGATTTATTATGGGTTTATAGGGATTATCTTATTTTAGATTTTTAAATATAGTTGTAATTATAATGAGTGCCCATCATGGCCTAGGATGGGATCCTTAATCTATTTGGAGGTGAGTCTCAACCTTATCTATATAAGGAAAAACCATATTATATTATAGATCAGATGAGAAATGGTTTGAAAGTTTTGTCATATTATAGCTAGGATTTCACCTACTTTTCCTTCATCACTCTAGATTGTGAAATTGGCCTAGATCAATTATTATAACAACATTTATTCCTTTTAATTAATACAATGTCTATTTTCTACAAGAGGGTTTATTTTGTATTTCAATTCTCTTTCATCTTCATGTTTCAATGATTATCAATGCTTGATTAATTAGATTAATACTTTTCTAATTTATGTGTTCCATGGTTATGATGTGCTTATCTATATAATCATTGTGTGATTTTTTTGTTTCCCCTTTTGTAGTATTGATAATATATGTGTTAATCTAAAAATTATCATATGGTGTTTATGTGTATTATTTTATAAAATCCATGTACTCATCTTTAATGAGAGATCATATTGAATTAATACTCCCAATTCCCTCAGAATCTTCCCAATATATGTTCTTAGAGTTATAAATTTAGTGAAACTCAGTCTATAGTGGTATAATTATGGTAGAGTCACTTGCTTTAATGATCAGTGCATGAAGTTTATTTTAGACCTAGAAGCTTCCCTTTTATACCTTACCCTTCCTTCTCTTTTATGTTTATTCTTTAGAATATAACAACCCTTTTCCCTTGGGTTTATAAATAGTAAGCTTAATACTCAAATTCTCATAACAATGTTTTACCTATGTGTAAGAAGTTTAAATTGAACTTTATGTGGTGATAGTTCATCTCTTGGAGACTATTCACATAGATTCCATTTGTGAAGTCAAATACCTAGATTAGTACCCTAGGATGATCTTATATTAGTCCTAAAATTGAGGATGAAAGTTTGTATTTGTGCCTACCTTCCCTATTTTATGAAATGCCCAATATCATGGGCATTTCATGAAAAGAATGATATTAGAGTGAATAACAAGAATGTCATTGAAATCCTATTTGGGATAGCCTATCTACCATGTTATATCTACTTAGAGACCACACATCATTAAGTTAGATTTGTCTTTTGTGGTCTTCACTTGCTTAATCTCAATGTGCACCCCACCACTTGGTCAATCCCACTATCTGATTTACTTTGGATTTTATGTCCCATGATCCCTCCACTTCTAGGAGATAATATATCACTCGATTAATTAGATCCAATTAGACTTATAGTCTAATTTTTGTATATTGACAGTCTCAATAGGTAAGACAACCATCAAATTCAATTTTGAATTATTGTTGTGAAAAGCCACATATATACTTTGGGAAGGTTACTCCATATGGAGACTCCTCACTACATAAAAAATTAATTTGACTTTATGTTTCATGACCATACTACATGGTAAATTTTCACCATTTTATTACTTGGATAGAGGGCCTCATGTCGTCTAACCATTCCTTGTGAAGATTTAGTGAGATCTTATTAAGTGACCACATCTCATTGATCTAGATCATATTGGTCTTGATTGAATTTTATATATCTTATGACTACTCTAGTACCCTGAGATATCAACACATGATATCATCTTAGGTATTTAGGGATGTGTTACTTAATCAGACTACTTTGACCTTCTGATCGGTATGCAGAAATGGGATATTTCCATGTGTCTAAATCTCATTTACTTAGAGTATCTTTAGGTCATCTCAATTTTCTAAGTGACCCAAGTAAGTGGAGGGGCAAGATCATGCCACTTGGTGGCATCTCACTTATCCAAAAACCCAAGGTCATGACCTAAGGATCAAGGAACTATAGTGAAGTAGGAAGGTTAGATTAGACCACATCTCATTGATCTAGAAGCCTAAGGACCTGTAAAGAAAAAGGTAATCCTTAGATGTAAAATTTTTAAAGATAAATGGATAAGTATAAAATCTTAGATAAAATAAAAAGGTAGATAAATGAAACTAAAATAAATAACCCATTTGATAAATTAGAATTCAAATTAACCCAATTTTAACAAAATAACTAAGTATAAATATTAAACCATAAAACATTATGTTGTTCTCTCTAATATTCTCCTCCTCATTAAATGCCCATGAGATTGGTAATTCACTAAAAAGGGGAAGGTGGGGATAACTATGCACTTTTGTACTTCATTTGAGGATAGATATGGGATCATCCCAAGGCTTAGCTATAGTTATTTAACTTTAAAAATGGATTTTGTGTGAATATTCTCCAAGAGATGCACTATCACCATTGAATGTTTAATCTAAAATTATTACACACGTCAAAGATTATTATGATAATTTGAGTATTAAGCCTACTATTTCTTTAAAAAATGGGAAAGGGTAGTTCAGTTTCAAAGAACAAACACAAAAAAGAGGGAAGGGTAAGGTATAAAAAGGAATATCTATATCTAAAATGAACTCAATGCATTGATCATTAAACCAAGTGACTCTACCATAGTTGTACCACTATAAATTGAGTTTCACTAAAGTCCTACCTCTAAAAACATAAAATGGGAATCATCTAAGGGAATTAGGATTATGCCTTCAATATGCGCTCTCGTTAAAGATGAGTACTAAGAGTTTATATTAGAATACACATAAACACTATATGATAATCTATAGAATAACACAAAAATTATAATCACTACAAAAATAGAAATGAAAAAACTCACATATTGATTATAATAGCTAAGTACATCATTGTCATACATAAACTGAAAAAGTACTATTCTAATTAACTTAGCATTGATAATCATTCAAACATGGATATGAAAGAGAATTAAAACACATAAAAAAACCTTCTTGTAAAAAAATAGAGATTATATTCACTAAATGAGTAATTTATAGTATCAATCTAGGATAATTGTACATTCTCAAGAGATAAAGGAAAAGTATGGGAAATATTAACTATAATAGACAATGGGTCAATATCTTCTTCATTCCCTCAAATAGATACTGGGTCATTAGTCTATAGAAGTTGATGATGAGATCAATATGTTAGTAGGCTAATATCTTATTCTTTCCCTCTTCCAAGGGTCCTAGTGAAGTGTGAGCCATAGTCAACCACTCATCCATTACATCCCTCATGTTCCTAGCATATGTTTGGTACAACCCCAAGTTTGAGGCTGACATAAGTTTTAGCTCTAGGAACATTCCTTTATTGACCACCACTTGTAACTTCTAACCTTTCCCATTAATATCTAAAACCCTCTCCATTTAATCTTGCGTCCATTGGATAAGTATGTTGGTCTCAGTTAGAGACTCCACTATGTTCCCAAGAACTAAGAAAAGTAGAAATATGGCATCCTTGACCTACTTGATCATCATGATGAGAAATGTGTTCTTCACTTAGGATTAAAAGTTTGAACCTAGATATACATGTCCTCAAAGATATTCTCAAACATATCATAGGTAGCTTATAAAATAGACAGTGGGTCCTCAACCATCCTCTCCTCCTTGGTGGAAGTCCTTACCTTAGTGAGGGAGAATATATCTTAATGGGTCTACCATACCACCAAGTTTCCCTCTTGTAAAAACCTCTACATCAGTGTCTTCCTCATGATTTTTTAGGCTTAGTTACCCTAGACAATCATCACTAATCCCTATGATCTTGGGACCATTCCCTAGCTTGTAGGAGGTGTAAGAGCGGTGGATGAAATGGTAGTGAATGGTGGAGGATGACATGGAGGGGAGATGGAATAAGTGGAAGGTGTTAATGAGGAAAGCAATAGAGGTGGAGGGGGCATGGGAGAGAAAGGAGGAATAATGAAGGAGAGTCCCAAGGGAACATCTAAAACTAAAAACCAACATTATTCCTAGGTTAAGTTCACCTAAAGAATTACCCCTAGGAATGGGTCCTTAAAGAGTAGGAAGAGATGAGTAAGTTGAAGGCAAGTCCTATGGTCCCTTGGGTGATGGAGAGAGGTGGGAAAGGAGTTAGGCACCAAGTTATTTCAACTAGGGCTATAATATCTATTAAGGCCTACAGATGAGTTTAAATAAGAGTAAAAGGCCTTCAAGTTTGGGCTACACTATGAATTGCCTTCTTCATCTTCTTTGACCTCTTACCTACGTCAAATATGGATGTTGAAAGAGATGGTCTAGATGAGATGAGAGGATATGTGGGGGCCGATGGTGTAGGAATCAAACATAATAGGGAAAGCATCAAGATTACTAGAGTGGGCATCAAGAGGATACAAATTGCAAGTAGTATGCTCTCTAGAGTCATAGTCACACCTACTAATAAAGGCATACTTAAGGAGGCACCAAGAGGACTCCAAGTTATGATATGGATGTAACAGAGAGAAATAAAGAGGTAAGGATGATAGGGAGGACTAAGGCCAAATTTACTTGGGTGAATGATAGAGGGGGTGTAATAGGGAAGAGAGGAGGTACCACTTAGGGGATTTATGGGGTTGTAATGTAATTGGTGGGTGCTAAGACTAGGAGTTATAAAGTGGAAAGAGTGAGCGATAGAAGAGGAATGGGAGAATTTGGAAGGGTAAGAGGGGAACTTGAATGTGTGCCTATTGGGATCTTCATTTGAGACTCACTCTCAATCTACCAACCACATCAAAACTTACGGTCTATGCATCTTAGGGTTGAGTTTTTGATGGTTGAGTTTGTTATACCTTGGCTCCTTAGCATCAAGTAGCTCAGGTATGAATCTATCATGGTCAGACTACTAGAGATATCAGAGGAGTTGGTGGTATAATTAGAGTGTGAGGATTGACTAAATGATGTAGAGGAGGAGATAAGGCATGAGTATTAAGAATTAGTGGAGGGAGTATATCTAGACTCAGAACTCAAAGAGGATAAGGTGGTAAAATTCCTTGAAGATTTCTTATGGAAATGGTGGGATCCATTACATTTGGGTCTTTCATAGACCAATTAGGAGATGGAGGATGTACATAAGGGCCCACTTGAGCCTTCATGACCTTATTATTCTTGGCCATGATTTGAGATAGTGCATCCTAGTCATCAGTGGTATTCATATAGATCTCATCATCATCTTTGACCTGATGACCATAATTAATATTGAGGTAGGTTGAGTACCACACCAAGTGAGCTCTAACTATCCCATTGGGGTCTTATTGTATGATATTGCATTTTGAAATGGTGAATGAATCCCACCCGACTGTCATCTTCTAAATTAGAGGGAAGGCCTTGTAGATGTGGTGTTTGATAATAATCAGTAGTGGTGGGGATGCCTTATGCTAATGTTATATGCAGAATCTAAAGATGCCTTCCACTAGCTAATGGGTAATCTCCTATTCTACTAGGTGGTCTAAAGTTAAATGGGCTAGTAGAGGGGGTCCTTAAGGAAACCTATAATCTAAATCACATTATCATCCTTGTAAAGTTAGTAGTCCTTGATGGTTATGATTGGATCCTTAATTGCCTTAGATATTTAGGGCATCAGGGCCTTATTGATGGCTTAGTATATAACTAGGTAGAAAGGCTCACAACTATCCCAGATGTGATTGTGGAATTGAAATCCATATAGCTTGTAAAATACCACATGGACTACATAGCCCCTAGGAAGTAGGAAAGGTTGAAGGATTTAAAGAGAGAATCTCATAGACCATGTCTAACAAATAAATCATCATGTAGAAATTACCCTCAGCTCATACATCTATGATGGCATTAACCAACTTGAATTTGATCAATCCTCCCATGTTTAAAACTTTAGATCATGTAAGTATCATGTGCATGAGAGGCACCCACATCTAATTGATGTGAAGGTAGTCATGGTCCTTAAAAAAATAGTTTAATAAGATCATTCTTACTTAGACCTCTTCCCAAAAGGTATAGATCATGTATGCATTGATATCCTCCTTCTTAACCCATTTAGAATCTAAGTTCTTGTCCTAGTCATGGAGGACAATGTGTATCTAGTAGGTCACCATCCAAACCATTACTACCATTACATCATTAGAGAAAGTATAGTTTGGGACGGAGTAGTATGCCTTGAAGGTGTTCATAGAGATATTTGCAATATGGTGTTGAGAATTGATCAAACATACCAAGTCATGGACTCTATCTCTCATGTCGATGATGTTATGAAGGATGTTTCTCAATAAGTCAGAGCAAGGAAATGACTCTACTTTGGTAGTAGGTATATGCAGTCTAAAATTATTATAAGATCTAAGTACATTTTCATACTCTACCTATTGGTCATCATCTGAGCTTGAATCCTTGGGGACTTGCTCAAGTTCTTTAATTAAGTCATTGTAATACTTGAATTTAGTTAAGCCAGTTGAGAATATGGTATCCTAGTACTTAAGTTTAGCTTTTAGGTTTGAGGATGATGCAATAATTATAGGAGGATAGAGGGTAAATAGGGAAGTTTTAATCACATAAGGCATATAATACAGGGGTTCTCTATGTAATTATAAATCTAGGAGTTAGAGATTTTTTCAAAGGTATAAATGGTAAATATTAATGATCTCTTAAGATTTTTATAAATGCATGTATACATCTGCCTATATCAATGGCATTTGGTAGTTCACTTGTGTATTAAAATTTGAGTTGGTGGATATATTTTCTCTATTTACTTCTAAATCTAGAGTTGAATTTGGATCCCAAGATCCTCTACCACCAGCCATATATAGTAATGGCAATGGGATGTTTTAAAACTATCCAATCAGTCCCAACTTCTTATTTTGTTAATGCCTAATGCATGGTAGGCACACAATCACATATCTTAGAGGATATTGATTAACTCTCACATTTTGATGTGTTTTATACTCATTGGTCCTCTTGTTAATAGTCAACACCTAGGCATGACTTTGTATTCCACATCATTACCTTATGAAGGATGATGTGTCACCAAGGCACACATGGCATGTATTTATTGGTTCTTTAGCCTCATCCATAATTTATTTTTACCTTATTAATGTCTTAAGTGGTGGATAATTCATTTACATACATAATTATGATGTGGTCCCTTCCCATTTAGTTAAGCTCTCTTGATCTCTGACATATCTGACAAGTTGAGGGGACTGGCCACTATGATACATGGTGTCTTCCCATTTGGTTAAAATCTCCTAGGACCTAAAATCTCTAATAGGTTTGGGGGAATAGACACTCTCAAACTCAATAATATGTCACCTTCCCATTTTTTCAAGCTCTAACATCTCTAATAGGTTCAAGGGACTAGTTACTATAACACTCATCAACATGGCACCTTCCCATTTATTGGGCTCTCCCAACATCTAACATCTAAAATAGGTTTGAGGGGCTATCCACTATGATATATGGTGATGTGTCACCTTCTCATTTATCTAGGCTCTCCCAAGATTTGACATCTCTAACAAATCTTGGGTATAGGTAATCTAACACTCACTGATTTGACAACTTCTCATTTAGTCAGGCTCTCTTGACCTATAACATATTTGACAAGTCTAAGGTATTGGCCAATCTGACACTTGGGGATGTGGTTCCTTCCCATTTATGTGGGTTATCCTAGGATCTAATATATTTGATAATTTTGAGGGACTGGTCACTCTAAAACATGGTGGCATGGTGCTTTCCTATTCAATTGAGATCTCTTGGGCTCAATAAAATTCAAAAAAAAAGAGACTAAGTAAGAAATGGAAAGGAGCATAATAAATTTAAAACTTACTCATTAGTTATTGAGATTTAAATTTGACATGAATGGAAATGGGTTTGTTTCTCTAGGAAGGAATGAGACATTGAGAACTCTATCAAAATCCATCCTACAAGGCTAGCTCCATGATTCACAAAAAAACAAACACCCTGTAGTCATAAAAAATAAAAAAGACATATTGTTACTTAGGAAATCAAGGTGACATGTACCTAAATAGGTGTTGTTGATAAGAATAAAAGAAAGGACCCTGAAGCTCTAGTTCATGATATTTTTAGAGGGTTCCACCATTTTGGGAATGTTATACACAACAAATGGCAACTTCCATGAGGAAATTAATGACAAGAACTTAGAACCTAACCAATTTATTCTTCTCTCCTTGCTCAACATAGATATTGAAAGAGGGATATTTATTTAACATAGAAAATATGAGGCACTAAATTCTTGAAATAGAAATTGGCATATTGATATTCCACCTTATAAACAACCACTAGTGTGTATAAGAAGTGATTTTCATTTTCCGTTTAATCTCATATTTTAATCAAGTAATCAAGGCTAGACTAGTCATCAAGCTTCATTAGAGGTGTTGATATATTTATGGCTTTGAGGAGAGATGGGGCATTGCTCTACCTATAAACAAGTATCTATATCCCTAATAAAGATGCCTCTAGTTCTGTTCATGGCCTTTTTCTACTACTAGCTAGGCTAGAAAGCCTATGGTGGAGATTTCCTATATAGCCATTTTGAGGTAGACTTAGAATTTAGATTCTGCATGCTTTATTTATTATTTTTCAATCTTTCTCTTGAAATATTATCATTTATTAGTATTGTCCATTAAGGTTTTAGGACCAAGCCAAGGTTGAATAGATGATGAGGAAGTTTTGAATAGTCAATCAGTCTTTGATTAGCTCAAATAATCCAATATTTCTTTGAGACATTATATTAAGTGCAACTTGGTGATTCTTTTAGGGTGTATTTTTTTTCTAAAATCCACCTATTTCTCTTAGAATCATTGGCCTCTCAGATCTAGAGTATCAAAAGTTTCAATTACCATCCTAAAATTGATTATATTGAAGGTTTCAACCTAGGTCTTCCTACTTCTCAACAATCCTTCTAGGTGTCAGCCATCACTTGGAGTAGTTACTAATAAAGTCTAGGCATCAGAGGAACATCACAAAACAAAGAGGGATTTAGAAGGGTAAAACATCAAACAAAATAAAAAAACATAGCAAAAATAAACATGCAATGAAATCAAATCTATCTAATATATAAATTACCACCTCTACCTAGGTTACTTAGAAGCTACACTAGAGGGAATAATTGAGAAATAGTGCTTCAATAACTACCCATTTAATATAAGTGATATCTCGTTTCCCTCAAGATCTTTGAGATAAAAGGTTTTCTAGCTTAGGATTTTAGTTATTTGATTTAGTACAATCTAGAATGGATCAAATATTGAATGTTGGTTTTTATTTTCATGATCCTTATCCCACATTAAGACCAGGTTATAGATTCTTAAGGTCTTGATATTTTCCCTATTATCAAACCACCTTGTGACGATATCTTGGTGTTTCCTAAATATTAACAGGGCTTCATCTTGAGCTTTTATTGACCAAATTTGACCTACAGGTCAAATTGGGACCCCTATAAGTAAAAACTTGATTTTTCAATGTTTTAGGGGTCTATTATTATGTCATAATGTGTATTATGGATATTTTATTTCATTAATGTTATGTTAACCTTGGTCATTAGTTAGTTTAGTCCTTATGTCATTTTAAGTCATTTTGAAGGTCATAAAAGAGCATTAAATGAGTTATACAACCTCATTGGGAAGTTTTAAGGTGTAAAATGGGTTATTTAATGTTCCATGTGTCTTATTATGCCTTAAATCAACTGTTTATAATTGAAATTGACAACTTCTTTAGAAGAAAGAGCAGTTTTCTTGGGAAAAGAAAAGAGTTTGGCACTTGTACAACCCATGGGGGAAGGTGACACATGGGAGAAGGCCATGGAATGTATATACATATTATTCAAGCTCAATTTCACATTTAAAATTATTTTAAATTGATAATTTTGAGTTAAAAATATTTTACTCCTTCACCCTTCTAGACACATAAAACCAGTTAGCAAGTTTATGCTTGGTACAGACAATTGGAGAACTTTCAAGTAAAAATACTTTAGGAGGTGAAATTAAACTAGGAGATATTAATTTCCATAAAAATATTTTTAATAATGGTGTCATTCTCTTTGTGAACCATCCTCATGAAGTTGACTTTGTTTTTTTACTTGCTAATCTATGCACCCTACAAGTTTTGATCCATTTTGGAAAAGTCCATATAAACCATTTATTGATGTTGACTCCAAATGATTTTATCTATATTTTAATATTCTCAAAAAATTTATTTTCATGTTCCATTATGTTTTTATATGTAAATCATCTCATGTTGCAAAAGGGTGCCACCATGTGAAGTCTCGATCACGTTGCCTTATTTGCAGATGTTTGGTTCTATGAAAGGGTATCATGTAAGTAATATATGGGTTTTTGATGTCTAAATTCCATATTTATCATCTCCATTCATTTTAATTCTCATAAAATCATGGTTGGATCCAAATTTTAGTCTTTGTCATGCTCACAGTTAACTCCTTACCCTTTCTCACTTGTAGTTGTGTGTATGAAGTTGTCTATCATGATCAAGTAGGTGTTGTAAAGGTATAAAGATACTATATATGTATTTATAAGTTATAAAAAACAATTTATATCCTCTAAAGAGTGTAAAAATAATTTATTATAGTCATGTGCAACATATGCTCACAATCACCATGAAAATACACCTACAGGTGCCATGGAGGAAGAAAACCATGTTGGAATAGATGTTTTAAAATTTGTTTCCAAGACCATAATGATGATAATAAACTATTTGGGTAATTTTTATAGAGTCCAAGTATGTCCATGAGGTCAAATAATACTCATTGTAAACACTTACATTCACTTCTTGTATATACAACTCAAAATACTTACCTACAAGTGTTTTCATGAAGAAAAACACATCGGAAGAAGATTACCTAAGCCAAAAAAGGTCCTAAGAGTAATAATATTCTATTTTAAATCATTTAAATAGCACAATAACCATTGTAATGTTAAGTCTAACACACATTATTTATGATTGTACTCACTACCTACAGACAGAAAAATGTTCATCTACAAATGGCTTGCCAGAGAATTGTAGTGCCATTTTGAAGTGTTGGATCATGATTTGAATCCATAATTAAAGTATTAATGTGTTTTAAAGAGTATTAAAGAAATTTTTTGAGAATACAAATTTATAAAATATATTTGGAGACCATGTTCAAGGAAGAATGATTGATTTAGGCCCCTTGTCCCTAAAGGGTGAAAACATAAGTCCAACCCTTTTTATAGATATCTTACAATGGGGTTATCAAGCGTTTTGAAGATTATAAATGTGTTTTCCTATTATAAATTACATATTATAAAATCTCTATAATTTTTTGAGAATATAGGGTAGATGGATTTTGGTTTTTAGAATCCTCAAAGTTGCCAATTTATGGACTGATTTCCTACAATGACATCTACAGGATTTCACCTTTGAAATGACCTAACACCCAAGGTTTCAAAATTTATCACAAAATAATATTTTAATGGTTCAATTGACATATATGATCTAAAATATCATTATAATAGGATGATTTATTATGTTTTACTTCCTATTCACACCTACAGCTATCTCTCGCCTGAGATGTTGTACAATGGACTGTGAAGTCCTACAAATACATAATAAGAGCTTGAACATGAAACCTATGAATATGGAAATACATATCAGATAATAAATTAATTATTAAATACATTATATAATATCAAAAATATCATAAAAAAATTTCCAATTTAAAATCTACACATATAGGTCTAGATGATGGCTCTAACACAGTCAGATGTAAGTGATTATATGCTGACAGTGACTTAGTTAAAGACTATTCTAAGTCTTTGGAATAAGAAAATACATATCATGGGTGAATAAAGGAACCATGGGATGTATTTTAGGGTTTAAATTTTACCCCATATAAATTTCATTATCTCTAATAAAGTGATTTTCACTTACAGGTAGGGGAAGAATACAGACAAGGTCCACTTATTAGTCAAGTATAACCAAGTAGGGATAGGTTTCAAAGTGAAAACATGGGTCATAAGAGTTTTAAAAAAATTATAAATTATATTGGAATGGGTAAAAGATAATAATTAAATGTTTTAAATTCTAATTAATTTATATACATCTATAGGTGACCCCCTCTAAAACAAAAAAAACATAGTCAAGAATTTGAATATACAGTCATGAAAATTTTAGGATAAGAGGGGTATGTATAGGGTTAAAATGAATAATAGACATAAATAATATCCATTATTATGATATAAATATTTAATTATCTATATGATTTGAAAAAAATGTATTAAATGGACTCTAATAGTATATTTCATAGCCCATAGCATGAAATCCTGCACATAACCTATTTCATGCAGTCAGTCTTGAAATTTGAGGAATTGGAAGGGAAAATCATAAGATCAAAGGCTGAAATTTTGTGGATAATGTATTTACCACTTAAATAATATTATATAATGTTTATTTGGTCTTAAAAATGTGTTAATTACCCTTTGTTTTGTCTCAGACATAGGGTACTTCCCTTTATGCACAAACCCTACAATTTTGGAAAAGGGAATGATTAGGTGAGTTGGGGACTAGTTGGACCTTTTAGGAAGGTTTGATAATCTATAACACACATATTATAAACATGTAAGACATATCACATAAATATTAAACCTAACAAGTTGCTCTAGACCCTAAAATTTATAGGCATGCCTACTAGGCATGGCTAGGCCTAAAAGTCCAAATGAGAAGGTTATTTCACTTGTAACCTTAGGTGAGAATTATAACTTGTTAAAGCACATTTTTGGGGTAATTTAAGATTTTATCAAGATTTTATAATGTCTATAAACCCAATTGGATGGCCTAGACCACAAGGGTTACAACAGGCCTGTTAGGTAAGGTTCAAGCCTAGTGCCCAAATGAGAGGTCATTTTCATTTCTAGATGTAGATGAGCATTAAAAAATATATTATCATGTGTATAAGGTCATTTTAGATGTGTAAAAGTCTCAAAATTGTATATGAATCACAAATAATTCATTTTTGAGCTCAAAACCAACTCAGGCCTATATAAAGTGAAGAAATAAGCTCGATAGGAGAAGTTTAGATGCTCACATATTCTTGGAAGTTATGCATGGGGATATAATGAATTTTTTGAAGTTGATGAAGGCCATGACATATTATCTAGTGGAATTTTTTGTCAACTTCAATGTCTTATATTTGTAAACAAATCTTAAGAGGGTAAAATAGGCTTAAACCCTTGCAAACCCTTAGATAAGGACCAATTTGAGAAAATGGAGTAGTTAGTGCACCCAAATGGCATAGTTTACCTAGGATGATGATTGTGGGTTATATAATACTCTCTCAAGATACTCTCCATTAGGATGGGTTCTATGGAATTGTATAGATGGAGTATAAAATAAGGTATTTCTGATTATTTTATGTATTATGTAGGTTTTACGAGGTTTCAAGAGATGAAATCAACTTTTACAGGAATATAATGGCTTAAAATACCCCCCATATCCATTTCATGGCTTTTAAAAACTCCTAAATGTTCAAATAATATCTCTCATCCTAGCCAATCAAAGTTGGCATGGTAAGCATGATGGTGAGAAGGGTGGAAAACTTTAATTGGAAGTATTTATAAGGTGTGTCTAATGCCTCTAAGGCCATGGAGGGTCTTTCCAAGTGTCATCCACTCAATTTTATGAATTTTCATTGAAAAATGATGACTTTTTTGAATCCAAGTGTGCAAGGTGTGGGAAAGTGGAGTTTCTTTGATTATAAGCAATGGTGGCTCACTTTCAAAAGTTTTTAGATGATCAAGACTACAACTAATGCATAGAGAAACATATCTAAAACCCTTACCTCTAATTCTAATCATCATACCTATCCCTAATCAATTTTTAGATGTTCAAATAGGGATAAATCATGAATTTAGTTTTTTGAGCTAGCAAAAGGAACTCCTATGCCACTTTTCATGATTTTCATGACTTGGGAAGCCACTTGTCTCTTCTAACCTTACATGGTCCATTTCACACTATCTTACCATGATAGTTAAGTCCTTTTATTATCTTTACAAGTGTCCTTGTGACCTTTGGACTTCTCTCATCCTCTCTCTCTTAGGTTCTATAAGAACTAGCCATTTTGGCCTTTATAAACTATGCTCCACTTGAGTATGGTGAAGCCCTATTCATTTACATACCATTTGATCAATAAGACTATTGATTTTTACCTGTTTAATAAATATTAATAGTGTTTTTTTACTTGGATGGTTGATCTTGCTTAGTGAAGACTATGGATTCCTTAGCATTTTGTCTCATTTTCTCACCAATTTATATCTTCTTCTTACAAGTCATGTGAAGTGTTCTAGGGAGTGTCAAGGTTAAGTGAGTTAACCTATTCACTAGTTCCATTCAAGGCCTCTTGTCTAGTCCTCCTAGCCTAAACATTCATCTATAACCTCATAAACATTGATGTGAGAAGATTTAAATTGGAAAAGTATATGTTTGGTTAGTCCTTTGTTCCTCATGTGTAACATGCAGCTGGTTGGAAGTCATCAACTTATTTGGTGTATCACCTCCCTTAGGGTAGTTTTCTTTCATTTTTATCTCTCCTTTTTCCCTCACAAGTTTTAGGTGTAGTAGTGATCTAAAGTGGTACATCAAGGGAGCTCACCATATCTAGAGATTCACCTCATTCATAGACCGCCCACAAGCCTAGAGGTTTTTCAATTGTGCCACTTAGATGAGGAAAGATGAGACATCTCTTCAAATGGTGAAAATCCAAGTGAAAATAGCTTCCTCTAATTAAATTAGGTTAAGGAGTATAGAATTTACCTTGTCATCTAATTCTATGAATTGTTGCATGAACTTATAAGTTAACAACATGAGTGTGACCTACATAATTCACTCTAATCCATATACTCAAATGAAAGGAGAGATTTTGAGGGCTTATTTATACCTCTTAAAGTCTACCCATAGGGTGACCTTTAGAAATGAGCACCATTCTTAGGGTTTTTATCCTATTGATTTCTTGATGGTATCAATCAAGTTCTTGTTAATGGACTCCATGTTCAGGATTGTCATTGATGTCAAAGGTGCATCTTGTATAAGGTTAATTTCATTGATAAAAGTGCCTAGTTGGTAGTATGTTGATGTGACAAGGGGAATTGATGGAATGTTTTCATTAAAGGATATTGTCATGAAAGATAATTTCAAGGAAAAAGAGAGAATTTTAAGGTAACTAATGCCTTATGGTTGTATAAAGGTACATGTTTCTGAGTAGCCTAAGCCTAGTAATGGCATGAAGAGACCTTGTGAGAAGGTATGAGCATGGTGTATTGGTAAGATGAGTACACACATGCATTATTTATTTTTTCAGCTTGTTTAATCATATATTAGATTCATTGGAACACTCATAATAGTCTTAGGGTGAGCCTACAAGGGTCGAACCTTTAGACTAAGTATACACCTAGACCACTTCTAAACCATACCTAGCCTAATGAGGTATCATGATCTATTGTCAAGGAATTTGAAGGATATATAGTAGTGTTTAAACATGAAATAGGTTTCTTGAGTATGTGAGTGAGGTGTAAATTTCATGTAAATAGGCATGAAGGTTAGTTTTAAGGCATAATATGGTTTAAAAGTCAAGGTCTAAAGAGCAAAGAGAGAGAGAGAGTGTGGCCTAATGAGTGGTCATGTTCAGATTTCAAGGTTTTTGAGCTTATGTAATAATTTTTAGAGGTGAGTTATAATTTTTCAAGTTTGTTCATTTTTTTGAGTTATAGTTTCAAGTACAAGGCATGAAAAGTTGTTTGCAGGTCTCTCTAGTGCTCAAAATGAAGGGTTCTCAACCCAATAATGATTTTATTGTGATCATTATATTTTCAAACCTTTTCATGGTAACATAATAGGTTCATGGTATATGTGTAAGGTTCATAGATTAAAACTCTAAGCCTTGGTTTTTATATTGAGGGGCTATGCTTTATGAATGATCATTAATAGTGGAAACAGGTTTAAACCCTCTTAAAACCTTAATAAGAACCTAATATTTAATATGTTCATTAAAAGTGCCAAAAATAAAGTGGTATGATTAGGTTATCTATTTAATCTTGTATTATATTCTCCCAGGTACTTCTAGGTGGTATTGGTTAGAGGGATGAGAGATAAAGTGTTGAGTTACATGCTTATTTCTAAAGAAGTTATTATAGAAGTCAAATGTTGCATTAGAATTATTAAGAAAATGGATTGAGGAAGAATTTATAGAATTTTTTTTCATATTCATGAATTTTTATAGATAGGTTATAGTCCTAAAATGTGCTAAAATAGTCACCCAAGTTAGCTAATCGTTAATAGGCCTAATGGTGTAAACAGTAAAAACCTTGGGTAATAGTGAAAAGATGATTAGGAATGTGTTTTCATGATAGAATGATAAAACCAAGTAAATATATATGTTTATCCTAAATTTTAATATATTTTCATGTTTGGTATAAGTTTTTGAGGTTATTGAATATAGTGAAAAAGTTACTCACAAGTTGACTTGTCTATTTCAAATGAGATAGTGAGATATAAGGTCATGATATTGGTATGCAAGACCAAAATTTTTCATTTTAAAATATGATATTTATACATAATAATGATTTAATTATATCATAGGATCATATAAATGCATCATAATTCATGGAAAGTTTCTATATATGTGTTGGAGGTCTGAGTCACCATGACTAGTCTTTGAGGAAAACCGGCAGTTCTAAGTGAGTGAGTTGCAGATGTGTTTTTGAGGCCCTATGTCCTAAGTGTAAGTATCCAAATCATATGGATATATTTTTTAGGTAATTTAGATTATTTATAAGTGATTTTTTTTCATGTTTTTGTGGCTAAATTATTTGTTATCTTCAGTTGTTTAAGATAGATGTTTATATGTGTTCAAAGGCCTAATGTAATGAAGAGTTTCAAGTGGTGGTTGGATTTAAAAGGTGTCATGGTGATCTAAGGATGTTGGATAAGGCCTATTTAACTATTTTATGGAAAAAAAGAATTGTGTATATAGGTGTAAAGTTTTTCAAGGTTTCATAAGGTAACATGTCCTAAAGTAGGCCTAATGGAATTAGGTCTCCATGAGACCTAAAGAAGTTTTTGGTCTATTTGAGTAAATTCCAACATAATTTAATGATTTATTCTTAATTTTAACATGTTATAAGTCTTATTATATGGCCAATATAATTGGGAAAACTTGTGTGTCTAACCAATATGTGTATAAGTAAGAGGTTTGTATAAGAATAAGGCCTTTTACGACTAATTAGCATATAAGTGAATAAAAATAGAGGAGTAAATGAGATAGAATATGATTGAATATAAAGAAGTATTTTATACCATCATAAAATAGTAGAGGAAATATCATGAATATATAATATGAAATCTGCATATGAAGATCAAATTCATATGATGTAATTAGTCTTGAAGAGACCTAATTAAGTGAAGAGCCCTAGAAGATTATTTAAGAGGGATAAGAGTGTGAAGAGTTGAAGAGGTGGTCATAATATATTGGTTGAGAAACACAATATTCTAAAGGTGATCAAAATAATTAGGTAGATGAGTTGGTGTTGAGTCATCTATGGGGTTAGTGCCTCTTTGTAATTAGGTGCTTGTTAAAGCCTAGTTAAGTGGGTGTTTGGCTAGTTGGGGTTGGTGCTCCATGTGGAGTTGGGCTTCAGTAAATTTGGTTTTTATCTTATAGGGTTTTAGTCCATTTTTAAATATCAGTTGTTTTTATTTCCCTTGAGGGTTTCCCACATATATGATGAGTTCTCTTAGTTCATATCTATGGTTACCTGTGATTTGATTGATTTATATGATTATATGAATGTCTTATAAAGGTTAAGTGGAATAGAATGAATGTTTTAAAGATTTATTCACCCCCCATTCATTGTGCTTCCAAAAATTGGTATCAGAGCCTAGTCCTTTTGAAGTAGGCCTAATAACTTGAAGGTGAAAATAAGAAGCATATGATGTATAGTGATCAAGAAGACAACATGTATGATGAAGTCTACTATAATAGTAAAGAAGAAGTTGAATTAGACCTTAAATTTGAGCTCATAAGTTCCATATATGATTTGAAACATTAAAATAAGAGGAATCATGTGTTTATATCTATGTTCAAGGATCTTAAGGAATAGATTTGTACCTTAAAGAGTGACTAGGTCAAATATTCTAAAAGGTATGAAAATATCATCAAGGATCTCAAGAATTAGTTAGAAGATGGAAATACATAATTCATATCAAAAGAATTTGAGTATAATTAATTGAAGATAGAGCTAGTTTCTTTGAAGGTTGAACATAAGCAGCTCATAGACAAGATGAGTAAGTTTGGGAAAGAGCTTGAGAATTTAAAACAAGTTAAGAGAACCAACATGAAAGTCAACATAAAGAGACTAATTAGTCATCAAAATGCAATGAGGTATTCTAATTATTTCAATGGTTATTGTTTTACTTTTCATATCTTTGGTCATAGAGCAAGTGATTGTAGAATGGTCTCAAGGGATGAGTTATCATGGGACCATGGGAGAATGATTAATCAATCAAGAGGACTTAATAATGTATATGGGTATTTTAGAATACATGATAAGGGTAAAAAATTTATTTTGAATCCAAATAAAGTCAATATTGATCATATTGAGCCCAAGAGTCAAGATGGATTATTTGATAAGGAGGAACAAAAGACTAAAAAATATTTTATGATAGCTCATACTACCTTTCACATTAAAGATTAAGGAATGTAACGGTATATAGATAGTGGTTTCTCAATCCACATGACAAGAGACAAGAAATAAGTTCATCTCATTAAATAATATTATTATAAGAATAGTGAAATTTGGAGACAACACAATTGCCAATATAGTTGGCAAGGGTATCTTGAGTTTGGATAATGGGAAAACCAAGACATAAAATGTGTTGTGTGTGGATGGTTTGAAACATAACCTACTTGTTTTAATTAAAATTTAAAATCAAGGACACATAATAACCTTTCATGATAGAGGGTGTGAGCTCAAGAGAGATAAATCAGGAAGGCTAAATTCCAATGCTAAGAGGATTGAGAATAATCTATATGTCTTGAATTAGATCAAGGAGAGATGAGTTATGAGCAATATAGATGAAATTTTGATATGAAATATAATTTTAAGTCACCTAAAATTTGAAAATCTAGTCAATACAAACACTAAGAAGTCTATGAAAAATATACTTATGATCACCAAACTTACAAACATACTTTGCAAAGATGTCAACATTGTAAGCAAGCTAGAAGAACGTTTAATTCCAAGGAGTACTCTAATACAAGACACTTGGATTTAATACACACTAATATCTATGGGCCTACAATAATTTAAAGCATTAAATGAGACAGATACTTCATGTTACTCATAGATGACTACATAAGAATGACTTGGGTAGCATTCTTGAAAGAAAAATCAGAAGCTCTTAAAAAATTCAAGGCATTCAAGGCTCTTTTTGAGAATGAGAAGAATTGAAAGATTGAGTGCCTAATATATGATAGAGGAGGAGAGTTTTAGTCTAATGATTTTGATGAATTTTGTGAGGTTCATGGAATAAGGAGATATTTCTTAGAAATTAGAACACCTCACCAGAATGGGGTAATAGAAAGGAAGAATAGGATAGTTCAAGAGATGGTAAGAATTATGATAAATGATTCTATATTGTCTGATGGATATTGGAGAGGGACACTAAGAACTGTAGTCTACATTTTGAATAGAGAATAGATAAGGACTAATAGAAATAAGAATCTTTATGAATTGTGGAAAGGTAGACCTACTAATGTTGAACACTTTAGAGTGTTTAGGAGTAAATGTTTCATCAAAAGAGATGATGAAGACTTAAGAAAGTTTTATTTTAGATATGATGAAGGTATATTCTTAGGATAATATTTAATGAGCTCAACCTATAGATGTTATAATAAGAGGTTATAGAATATAGTGGAAAGCACTACTGTGAAGATTGATGAGACAAGGAAATCATACTCACAGTCAAAGGATACTTTATAAAATCTATATTTCAAGAAAGAAGAGGATAATATAGAGGTTGATGGGGAAGAAAACTAATTTGAGGATATACAAGACTTAAAATGCCCCTTAAGATAGATTTAAATAGATCACCCTAGATCTCAAATCATTGGCAATAAGAATACAAGTATGAAAATAAGAAGAAGACTGGTAAGTAATCTAAATCAAGAGAATGTTGCTCTATTATCTAATATTGAACATAATAATATTATAGAAGAAAGAAAAGACAAATATTAGATAGGTTCTATGAATGAGGAGTTAGACCAAATAGATAAGAATGAGACTTGGGAACTAGTTCTGAGGCCTAAATACAAGAATGTCATTGGCACAAAATGGTGTTTAAAAACAAGTTGAATGAAGATGGAGAAGTCACTAGGAATAAGGCTAGATTGGTATGAAAGGGATATGCATAAGTTGAAAAGGTATAATTTGAGAATACATTTGCACCAATAGCAATATTGGATGCCATCATATTATTTCTAGAATATACAAGATTCAAAGGGTTTAAGGTAAACCAGATGGATGTCAAATCTACCTTTTTGAATGGGAATTTGGAAGAGGAGGTGTATATAGATCAATTTTAGGGGTTATCAATATCAAGTGACAAGGACTATGTTTTTATATTGAAAAAATCTCTTTATGGTCTGAAGAAAGCTCCTAGATCTTGGTATGCTAGGTTGGACAGGTATTTATTAGATCAAGGATTTAAAAGAAGAGTTGTAAATAGTAATCTATACATAAATACTAAAAATTACCATCAATTGATAGTAGTTGTCTATTGGATGACATCATCTTTGGTGGAAAGAATGAGAACATGAACAAGGCCTTTGTATAAGTGATGAATAAAGAGTTTGAGATGTCCATGCTAGGATAACTATCATTCTTTCTTAGGTTATAAATCACTCAATCTAAAAAAATTATACTCATTTCACAATCCAAGTACATAATAGAGATGTTCAAGAAGTTTGAGATGGAAGATTATAAGGCAATTAGTACACCTATGATCATAGGGTGTAAGTTGAGCAAGGAATATGAATCTCTAAAGGTCAATCAGACATCATATAGGTTAATTATTGGAATTTTTATATACACCACTTCCTCTAGAGCTAATATTATGCAAGTAGTAGGTCTTTTGGGAAGGTTTCAAGTAGATCCAAAAAAAAATCATCTGCAAGTAGTTAAAGGATACTCAGGTATCTCAAGGGTAAAATAGAGTTTGGGTTGTGGTATCCAAGGATCAAGGAGTTCAATTTGATAGCCTATATAGGTGTAGATTGGGTAAGAAACATATATGATAGGAAGAGTACTAGTAGAGGATCTTTCTTCTTAGGTAGATGTCTATTTTCATGGATAAGTAAGAAGAAACCATCAATAGCATTATCTACTTGTGAGGTTGAGCACATTTTAGTAGTTTCATTTTTCACACAAGTCATATTGATGAGATATACCTTAAAATACTACAAATTAGAGTGTGATGGTCCTATCCCTAGCTATTGTGACAATATAAGTGTTATAAGTGTCTTAAAGAACCCTATCATGAACTCAAGGACTAAGCATATTCTAATCAAGTATCATTTTTTAAGAGATAAAGTACATGAATAAAGTTTTAAACTAGAATATTTCTCTACACAGGATCAGATTGTATACATTTTGACCAAACCACTTCCAAAGGCAACATTTGAACACCTAAGATAGGAATTAGGTGTTTTTTCTACTCCTAGAAATCATTGAGGAAGATAAATAGTTAAGGGGATATAATTAGGTGTTTAATTAAATCCAAGAGTATGTGATTAGTTTCAATAAGGTATTCATGGAGATATGGGATCATGTTTTTATGATTACACATCAACTCATAGTTCTATATGTTAAGTGTTTTCATTACAAGGAGTGTGATCCAAGGAGTTGCAGACATCAATTTGTCATTTACATCAAAGGGGGAGAAAGTTTAGAATGAGAGAGAAGTTTATTTTTGAGATAATTTTTCTAAGATTGATTAACATCAATTACAAAGGGAGAGATTGTTGAGGATTGTCATTGATGTCAAAGGTGTATCTTGCATGAGGTTGATGTTATGAAGAGAATGTGCCTAGTTGGCATTATGTTGATGTGATAATGTGCATTGATGGAATGTTTCTATGAAAGGATATTTTCATGAAAGATAATTTGAAGTCAAAATATATTATTTAAAGTCAACTAATTGCTTGTGGTTGTATACAGGTCTTTGAGTAGCCCAAGCCTAGTCATGGCATGAAGAGACCTTACAAGAAGGTATGAGTATGGTGGCTTGGTGAGATGAGTGCACATAGGCATGATTGGTTGTGTGAGGTTGTTTTAGAATGTATGAGAGGCACTGGAACACTCATAATATTTTTAGGGAGATCCTATAGGGGTAGAACCTTCAAACCAAGTCTACATGTAGACCACTCCTGGACCTTGTTGGCCTAATGAGGTATCATGAACTATTATTAAATCATGTTAAGGATGTATGGTAGTGTTTAATAATGTTATAGGTTTCTTTAGTATGTAATTAAGGTGGAGAGTGTATGGAAAGAGGCATGAAGGTCAATTTTAAGGCCTAATATGGTTTTTAGGTCAAGGTCTAGAGAGCAGAGAGAGAGAGAGAGAGGCCTAATGAGGGGTCATGATCATATTTTAGGGTATTTGAGATCATGTAATAATTTTTATATTTTATTTATGTTTTTTCAAGTTTTTCAATGTATTTTAATGTCATATTTTGAAGGAAATGGCATGAAAATTTGTTTGTAGGTCTTTTGACTGCTCAAAATGAAGGTTTCTCAACCCGAGAAGGATTTTCTTATGATCATTATCTCATCAAACATTTTCATAAGAGCCTAAGAATTTCATGTATATGTATAAGTGTCCTATATAAAAATTCAAATAATTGGTTTTTGTATTGAGGGAATATGCTTCATGAATAATCATTAAGAGTGAAAATAGTTTTAAACCTTCTTGGAACCCTAATAATGACCTAATGTTGAAGATGTTGATCAAAAGTGCCCCATAATGGATTTATATGATTAGGTAAAATATTTTATATTGTATTATACTCTCCTAATTACATCTAGGTGGTATTGGTTAGAGAGAGGAGAGATAAAATGTTAAGTTATAGGCTTGTTTCTGAAGAAGTTATTATAGAAGTCAAAAGTTACATTAGACTTAGTAAGAAAATGGATGGCCGAAGAAGGTAGAGACTCATGTTTCATGTCCATGAAGGTTTATATATAGTTTATATTCCTAAAATTTTATAAACTAGTCCTCCAAGTTAGTCAATTACTAACAGGCCTAATGGTACAAATAGTGAAAAATGCATGCAATAGTGAGAAGATGATTAGGAATGTGTTTTAATGATATAATGATGAAACCAAGTACATAGATATTTTTTTTATGACTTTTAATACTTGTTCATGTTTGGTATAATTTTTTGAGGTCAATGAATATAGTTAAAAATTTGCTCACAAGTTGACTTATTTGCTTCAGATAAGACAGTAAGATATATGGTCATGAGATTGGTTTGCAAGACCAATATTTATGATTGATCTGTAAGACCAATATTTTACATTTGACCATATGAAATTTATATATAATAATGATCTAATGATCTCATAGGATAATCTACATGCATCATAATTCATGTAAAGTTTCTATATAGGTAGTGGAAGTCTGAGTCACCATGACTGGTCTTTGAGGAAAATTGGTAGTTCTGAGTGAGTGAGTTGTAGAGGTGCTTTTGAGGCTTTATGTCTAGAGTGGAAGTGTATAATTCATATTGTGATATTTTTTATTTCATTTAGATTCTACATAAGTGATTTGTTTATCATAATTGTTTGGCTAAATGATGTGTTATCTTTAGTTGTTCAAGATAGACTTTTCTATGTGGTGGTTGGATCTAAAAGGTGTCATGGTGCTCAAAGGATGTTGGATAAGGATTATTTTAATATTGTATGGAAATTTTCTGCCATTTATAGAGGTGTAAATTGTTCCAAGTGGTCATAAGGTAATATGTCATAAAGTAGGCCTAATGAAATTAGGTCTCCATGTGACCTAAAGAAGGATTTGGTTTATTTGATTAATGGATACCCTAATGTAATGATTTATTATTAATTTTAATATGTAATAAGGCATATTATATATCCAATATAAATTGAAAAGTGTTTGTGGTCAACCAAGAGGTGTATGAGCAATAGGTTTGTATAAGAATAAGGCCTTTGAGGTCTAATTGGTGTGTAAATGAATAAAAATATAGAATTGAATGAGATTGAATATGTTTGAGTAGAAGGAGGTCTCGTAGACAATCAAAATAGTGTATAATATCTATCATGAATATCTAACAATAGGTATGAATATGAAAATTAGGGTCATATGACTTAATCAGTCTTGAAGAGACCTAATTAAGAAAAGAGGCCTAGAAGATAGTTTGAGACAGATAAGAGTGTGAAGAGATAAAGAGTTGGTCATCATTTTTTGGTTGAGAAACATAGTATTATGAAGTTTATCAAAACAATTAGGTGGTTGAGTTGGTGTTGAGTCATCTAGGGGGTTGGTGCCTCCTTGTAAGTGGGTGCTTGTTAAAGCCTAGTTAAGTGAGTGCTTGGATAGTTAGGGTTGTTGTTCCATGTGGATTTGGTGCTTCCCTAAATTTTGGTTTTTATCTTATAGTATTATAGTCCATCTTAAAATATAAGTTATTTTTCTTCCCCTTAAGGGTTTACCACATATAGAATGTGTTTTTGTATTTCATATGTATGGTTTTTTATGATTTGATTAATATATATGATTGTATGAATGTCTTATGAATGTTAAGTGGAATATAATTAATGTTTTGAAGGCTGATTCACCCCCCACTCTCAATCATTGTATTTCCAACACCACCAATTCATTCCCTTATGGGTAGTGATTGGATGATAAATTCAACATGATCCCATTATCATAGTCTCATTCTATTAATTATGTGGATTAAAAGGTAGGACCATTAGCACATACTAAATAAATGGGGACCCTAAAATGGGTGTTGATGGTATTCTGAATGAATTTAATGATTTTAGCATTGGTGCTCCTTTTGGTTTGTAACTACTTGAGACCATATAGTGCAATGATTTGTGCCTATAAGAACAAACATATGATCAACTAATGAATAGGGGTTAATGATCCCCATGAAATATAGTCCTCATTGTGTAAATGGTGTAGATTCCACAATAGGGTGTAGCATCATTATTGTATGTGGTTCTCTTTTAGCAAAGGTCTATAACTGATAGTAGATATGAACATGAGTATGAACATCTTTTAATAGTGTGGGTCAGTAGTAACTTGCTTGAATAACTTTGTGGTTTATGGCATATACTATAGGATGGTCAGCTCCTAGTCTTTAGTGGAAATTTTCCATTATCTCTTTAGCCTCTTTTACTGACACACATCGAAGCTAAATTCCTTCATGGTTTATTATAAAGAGAATTCCCTTATTATGCATATATTTCATGAACTTTAATTGGAGGTCTCTCCTCTATGTGTGGTTGAGTCCCAAGGGTGCATTTACATAGAGTATAAAGTGCATGATCAAGGTGAACTAATATGAATGTAATACCCTTTATTTCTCCACTTGGTGCACCATAATCCATGGGTCTATATCTGATATTAGTTGAGTAGGGCCTTATCATATACTAGTTTGGATGGCTTGATTTCCAAGTCATACTATTATAATTTCATCATTCGTTAGCCTCTTCTTTTGCCTATCTCATTCTACCCTATCATCTATTTTATAGATGGGTTTGGGAAAATGGTACATAATCTATTCTAGAGGATATAGTGCCTGAATTTATTTAATACCTTAACTAAGGCATAAGCATTCTTGTATAGGGTATAATATATAATCTTAGCATACTTAAAATTAATGCTCATAAAATATATGGCATGTTCTTCTCTTTATAACCTTTAGGTGAGGCAAGTGGTGATGGTGTCCTCTAAAATAAAGGGATATATATAAGTCCTACATATAGTTTTGGCTAATGAGGATAGAGGCTTGCATGATTAGGTATCTGGTAATCTAGAAAGATTTCTTTGATTCTATGTGTCATTCCACTTTAGAATCTTGTTTCAAAATTACATTCAAGGGATTCATTATTTTAGCAAAGCTAGAAATAAATTTATGCACAAAATTGATTTTCCCAAAGAAATATATTAGTTCCTTCTTCCTATTAGGTAAAGGTAGTAAAGAAATTACATCCACCCTTTCAGGTTTGATAACAATACCTTCTCTCAAGATAATGTGACTAAGAATATTACCTTCGATGAAATTGAACACACTCTTCTTTGGTTTTAAGGAGATTCCATACCTCATGTACCTTTCAAATACCCTTTCCAAGTGGTGTACAAGATCTGACCTATATTTTGAAAATAAAATTAGGTCATCTATATATATTATTATACATTTCCCTATCAATCCTTCAAATAAAAAGTCCATTTCCATTTTTAAATTGGCACCAATTTTTATTAACCTGAAATTCATCTATTTATAAGTATATGTGCCCCACTTGGTGGTGAAAGTAGTCTTATTTATATCTCCAGGGTTGACTAAGACTTGGTTGCATCCTAAGAAGTCATCTATAAAGGACATCATTTGAGACTTTCTCATCATTTGGATCACTTTTTAGAGGGAGGGAAATGGGTAATTATCTTTATGTGAGGTCCAGTTCAAGTTTTAGAATTCCATAGATAGGCAAATTTCTCTATTCTTGTTTTTCATTGGGACTAGGTTGACCACACAGGTAGAGTGGTGAACTGGTAAAATTATCCTTGAAAATATCAACTTATACTCTTCCTTATTTATCAAAGGATTTATTATTGGGTTTAATGGATTCTACCTTTGCCTATAGGTTTTTTGGCTAGGTTTTAGGGAGATAGTATAAGTGATTAATCTCAAGTTGAAGACCTTAAGGTCTTGATAGGCCCAAAAAATCACATCTTTATATCTTACTAGTGACCTTTATAACTATTATAATTCATGGTCCATCCAAATAGGACCCACATTAACCATCTAGGGATTCTCCACATGATCAAGGTTGATGGGTTGGTAATTTTTGTCTCAAATTAAGTTTTTATCTAAAAAGTGGAATCTAATGCATTGAATGCTCTTTCCAATGAGATCATCCCCTTCAATATCTAGTTCCCATGAATATTTAAGATCCCATCCTTATCCATCTCATTCTTAGGGTTGTCCCTATCTTTCTCATCTATAATTTTGGCCTCGAATATTCCTTCATTACTAAGGAACTAGATGATCTGTTGGTCATATTTGAAGGCTTGTAAGTTTGTCACATTATCCAAGACAAAGGGACATGGGATGAGTTCCATAAACAACTCTTTCAACTCAATATCATCCAAGGGGGGTAGGTTCACCATCGTAGATGCTAGTAAGTCTATTATTTGGTTTTCCTCTTGAGGAAAGGGGATGATATTAAATGTGTTAAACATTTTGATTAGGTCCCAAGTTTTATGCTTATACATTTTGAGGTATCATAGTTTACACTAAAACTTAGTCTTTATTTGGTTAATCACTATTTCAAAGTCATTGAATACTCTTAATTTTTTTGCCTTATGTTGTACTACAAATTGTAGTCCCAAGATTAGAGCTTCATACTCTATTAGGTTATTCATGTGAGGAAAATATAACTTATATGATGCCAGATGTTTTATCCTTAAGGGGTATATAAGTAAAACACCATCTCCACTACCTTCTTTGGAATAATATCCATCTATATAAAGAGACCATAGGCCAAGCAGACCTAGGATGTGACTAGCTTGGTTTTTAGAGGCTTTGTGCTTAGTGTGTAGATGTCTAAGTCTGAGGAAACTAGGTTTATCCTCTCATTAATGGCATTGTATTTTTTTATCATATGATTCATGTGGGGTTATCTATATATTTTTATTATATTAGCTACTCCCCTCCATGTCAACCATATATGGGATAAATATGTGTCCATATACCCATTTAAGGATTTTCACCAATCTCTATTAAGGAGCATGTCATAGGATTCTAAGATATCTACCACTTAGATGTCTATGAAGTGTTGAGTCCTAGGCTCAATTTACAACTAAATGTGGTAATTTAAAAACTCACCTATCACTTTTAATTATAACTTGTTTAATTTCACTAACACCTTATTTGACTTTAGGGGGGCTAGACTGAATTTCTCACATATGCTTGCTGACATCACATTGGCTAAGGCTACTAAATTTATTAAGATTTATGTATATTATTTCCAAAAAAATAAATTGTTAAAATTTAAGTGGGGACCTCCTTCTTATTTTTATGAATGAGCACATTGGTTTATGTTGCTTTTCTTTTTTGTTGGGCTTGTAAGGTCAGCTTTTGAGTCAAATATTTTAGCAAGAAATCCCATTACTTTGTGATTTGAGAAATCTCATGAAGGGTAATGTTAGGCTTGATATTTTTCATATCCTTGACTATGTTTTAACCTCCTTTAATTTGTATTGGTGGGGTATTTGTAGGTTCCTTAAGTTCTTAAGGTCTTGGAGGTGGGAGATCATTCCTAGCATTTTGGTCTAGTAGGGTTGCACCATTATTAGGGGGTTTTGAGGTAGTAAGAGGCTATTAGTTTTTCCTATTCTTAAGGGAATAGTTTCTCTTTTTGAAATAATAAAATTATTTAACATCACTAATACCATCTTCTAGATCATTTTATTCTTGGTTGTGGAAATCCATAATTTCTAACACCATAGTAGTATTAGGGACTTGACCCAAGTTAGAGGATTTACGATGATTGGGCACCACCTCATAATATTCCATTTCTTTTTAGAATATCTTGAAAGTATAAATAAATACCTTACATTCAAGTTCCCCATGTGTTGTCATGTTATGTACTTGAAACTAGTTAGGTAAGGCTATCTCAAAGATATTGATTTTGGGTAGCCTATTGGGTGAAGGTTTTGGGGGATTATCAGGATAATTATAATTCCTTGGTCTTTGATATGTGAATTTTTAGTTGTAAATTTTTCCATTAGAGTTACTCACTTACCTATATATCCCTACAAATTCATTGTTAAGTTTTTGTACCATCCATCAAATGGAATCTAACTCGGTCTTAGTGGGCTCCTAAGATGTGGCTTGGGTATTGTTAACCATGACCAATATTACTGAGTGTTAATTTTAGGGAATCAATTCATGGCTCCATATATTTAGGAAACCTAATTTTTGGTTTGAATTGATATGACCTAGTGGGATTTGATTCATTGCAGGGAGTATTTGAAGCATTAGGGAATTCTCATTAATGTTAAGCAATGATATCAACATAGGCATCTATGGTAGCATGCCTGGAGTGGAGGTCATTATGTGACCTTAAGGGTTTAGTTGTCTATCCACTTTAATGGCCCATAAATAAGCTAAGGATTGATTTGATATGGCTATATCCCTTCTTAGGAAAATGGTTATCCAAGGATTTAATGCATGCTTATACATTTCAAGTGCTAGTTTAGGGTTAGGTTGATAAATCACTATGACCTAGATATACATCTTTTAAAAACTATCATTGAAGTTCCTAATAGGCTCATTAGACTCCATCTTGATGTAATCAAACTACTAATATAAGACATTGGGGTCTATCACTTTCCCAAAGTGGGTGAGGAAAGAAGAACTAAAATGGTCTTAAATCAGGATAGAGTCTTCAAAAAAGTTGAGGAAGTAATCATTCACAGAGTCTATTAAGGTAGAGAGGAAAATCTTTCATGCCACATCCTCATGTTTTACATTTAAGAGTCTTAAGGTAGTTTTTTAGGATTTTATGTGTTACTACATGATTCATCCCACACCAAGGGTAAAATAAGGAAGATACCTCTCAGAGTTCTTGGGTAAATCATGGATGATTCCTAAAACATTAATGGTAGACCTATCTAACTAGGCCATCTTGGTCTATAAATTTCATATAGGTTGTAAGGATGAACTAATGTTAATCACAATAAGTCTAGGTTGATTTGACATAGGTTTGAAATGGTAAATTAGGGTAAATTTATAATTGACCTCAATAGGACCTATCCCTGATAATAGGTGAACTAGTCTCTAGGATGCTTCACAATTAAATAGTAGTTATCACATTAATACCAATATGCCAATCTTGACATGCCCATAAAATAAAATAAATAACAAGAAAAAATTATTCCAAACATTCTCTCCTTCTAACTCTAGTTTTTGTTCACTTCAATCTACTCCTCATCATGAAATTCCCATGAGATTAATCATTCCCTAAAAAGGGGAAAGTGGAGAAAACTATGGACTTTCATCCACTATTTTAAGACTAATGTAAAATCAGCCCAAGGCAAAACCATAGGTATTTGACTTCATAAATAGAGTCTACATGAATAGTCTCTAAGCGATACATTATCACCACCAAAATTTCAATCTAAATTTATTACACACAGGATTAAGATTGTTATGAGAATTTGAGTGTTAAGCCTATTATTTCTAAAGCCAATGGGAAAGGGAAGTTTAGTTTCAAAGAACAAACACAAAAGAGAGGGAAGGGTAACGTAGAAAATGGAAGCCTCTAGATCTAAAATGAATTTAGTGTATTGATCATTGAACCAAATGACTCTACCATAGCTATACCATTGTAGACTAAGTTTCATTAGAGTTATACCTCCAAGAACATAATTTGGAAGGGTCTCAAGGAAATGGGAGTATGCCTTCAATATGATCTCTCACTAAATTAGTACTAGGATTTTATAGTATAATACACATAAATACCATATGAGAATTTTTAGATTTATTACACAATTTAATAAGACTAAAAAGGGGGAAATGAAATAACTCACATAGTGATTATAATAGCTAAGCACATCATAACCATGGCATACATAAAGCAACAAAGTACTAAACCAATTAACCTAGAATTGATAATCATTCAAACATGGATATGAAAGAGAATTGAAAGATAGAACAAACCCTCTTGAATAAAAATAGAGATTTTATACATTAAATGATTAAATGTTGTTTACAATAATCGATCTAGGCTGATTTTATAGTCTAGAGTGATGAGGGAAAAGTAGGTGAAATCCTATCTATAATTTGATAGTATTTTCAAGCAATTTTTGGTCAACCCTATAATACAATATAGTTATTTATTCTAGAGATAAAGATGGGGATAATTCCAAATAGCATGAGGATCTCATCCTAAGCCATGATGTCCACTCATTATAATTACAACCATATTTCAAAATTTAAAATAAGTTAATCCCTATAAACTTATAATATATCTATGAGAGACAACTTAATTGACATGAGGATGTGGAAGACAAGGTTTGATTCCTAACTAATTTGACTTAGCATCCCTATCTTCTAATATAATAGCCACAAGTTCAAACTCCTTATCCAACTTGGCAAGGTTCATTGGGGGCTCCCTGAAGATTACCTTAGTCTAAGCTACTAGTCTCTAGTAGACTTGTAAGGGTGTTTTAATTAACACTTGGACCCCAAATACCTAGTTTATGCTCATCATGGATTATTTTATTATATACAAGACTATCTAGGGCCCTTGTTGGTTTGCTCTAGTAACCTTCTCCCTCGTGACCTAGTCAAATTGACCCAAGTGGACTCTAAATTCCCCTTAGTTGAGTAGGGTGCCATCTGTGTGGAATAACATAGAGATATTGACCTCTTTGAAGTAGATCAATATCTTCGTCTTTCCCTCTTCCAAGGGTCCCATTGTAGTATGAGCCACATCTAACCATTCCTCCATTTTATCCCTCATATCATTGATGTATGTTTGGTATAACCCTGAGTCTAAGGTTGGCATAAATTTTATCTCCATTAACATTCCTTTATTGACCACCACTTTTAGCTTCTAAAATTTTCCATTAATATCTATAATCCTATCCATGTAGGCTTAGGTTTACTAGATAACTATGTTGGTCTCATCTATAATCTCCACTACTTTCCCAAGAACTGATAAAAGTAGTAAGAGGGCATCTTTGACCTACCCAATTAGAATGATGAGAAATGTGTTCTTCACTTAGGCTTATAAAGTTTGAAATTATCTCTACATGTCCTTAAGGATATTCTTAGACACATCATGGGTAGTTCAGAGAAAATACAGTGGCTCTTTGGCCATTCTTTCCTCCCTGATGGAGATCCTTACTTTGGTGAGGGATAATAGATCCTGATGGGTCTACCATACCATTAGGTTTCCCTCCTAGACAAACCTCTATGTCAATGTTCTCTTCATGCTTCTAAAGGCTCTATCAAAACTTCATTATACATTTGAGTCACCCTAGATAGTTATATCTAGTGCTTATCACCTTAGGTCCATTACTTGAGTTCTAAGAGGTATAGTAGGGGTAGTTGAAATGGTAGTAAAAGGTAGAGGATGATGTGGAGATGAGATGGAAGAAATAGGAGTGAATGAGGAAATCAGTAGAGGTAGAGGGAGTATGGGATAAAAAGGAATAAGGATGAAGGGGGAGGCCCATGGAAACATCTATTCTTACCACTATTCCTAGATTAAGTTCACCTAAGGAGGAATTACTTGTAAGAATAGGTTATTAAATAAAGGGAAGATATGGGATAGTTAAAGGCAAGTCTCATAGTGCCTTTGGTGATAGAGAGAGGGGACTAGGGACCTAGGCACTGAGATCCTATAGTTGGGGATATAAGAGCTATAGAGTCTTATAGAGTAGGTTACATTACAGTAAAAGGCCTTTGGGATAGGGCTAGAGTGTGATTTTCCCTTTACATCTTCTTTGGCCTCTTACTCATGTCAACTTTAGATGTTACAAGAGATGGTTTGGCTAAGATGATAGGAGCCATGATGGTAAATTTTGGAGGACTCATAACTATTGAGGAAAGAGCTAAGATTATTAAAGTGGGTAATATGAGGATCTCTACTACAAGTGGTATGCTTCAAAAAGTTATAGTTGTATCTGATGATAAAGGCTTACCTAAGGGATGTACCAAGAGGAATCTAGGTTATGAGATGGATAGAATAGAGGGGAACAAATAAGAAAGTATGATAAATAGGATTGATGCCAAAGATACTTGGGAAAATTTTAGAGGGGGTGTAATGGGGAAGATAAAAGGCACCACTTGGGGAATTTTTGGGGGTAGAGTAGAATTGGTGGATGCTAGGACCGAGAGTTGGAAAATGTCAAGAATGAGGGGTGGAAGGGGAACAAGATAAGTTAGAGGTGTGAGAGGGGGAACCTAGATTGTTTTATATTAGGAGCCTCATCATAGACTTTCTCTCAAGCTAGTAGCCACATCAAACCTCAAGTTCTATTTGTCCAAGAGGTGTCGGTGGTTGAGCTAGTTATACGTAGGCTTTCTAGCATCAAATAGATCATGTCTGGATCTATCTCAATTAGGCTAATATATATATTAGAGGAGGTGTAATTGGAGTTAGATCATGAGGAGTGACTAGAGGAGGTGGAGGAGAATTTGAGGCATGAAGATTAAGATCTAATGGAAGGAGTAGAGCTAGACTTGGATCTTAAAGAGGAGAAGGTGTTAGAATATTTTTAAAAAAAATTAGGAAAAGGTAGGAGCCATCAAAGTTGGGTCATTTTTATATTGATCAAGAGGTAAAAGAGGAATAAATATGCTTTCTTGAGCCTTCTTTCCCTTATTATTATTATTGTTTACAATCTAAGATGATACCTCCTAGTCATTGGTAACATTCAGATAGATTTCATCATCATCTTTGACCTAATGACCATAGTTGATATTGAGCTAGGTTGAGTACCACACTAAGTGAGATCTAATTATCCCCTTAGGGTACCATTCTCAAATCTTAAATTTTTTAATGGAAAAGGAGTATTACCTAACTTTTATCTTATACATTAGAGGGAAGGCTTTATAGACATGGTGCCTAATTGTAATCAAGAGTGGAAAGCATGCCTTCTATTGATGCTAGATGTAGAACCTAAAGATGCCTTCCACTAGTTGATAAGAAATCTCCTACTCCTCTAGGTGGTCTAGAATGGAATACGATAGGTGAAAGAGGTCCTTAAAGAAACCCACAATTTAGATCATAATGTCATCTTTGTAAACTATGTAGTCCCCAATGGCTATGATGGACCTTGATTACCTTCATGAGTTGGGTGGGGTATTGGGGCCTCAATGATGGATTGGTATACCACCAAGTAGAAATTATCACAAATGTTCATATGTGATTATGGAATTAGTGTCCATACAAATTATAAAATATCATATGTACTTTGGAGACACTAGGAACCCATGTAGGAAACTCTAAAGGCTTGAAAGAGAGCATCCCATTTATCATGTCTAATAGGTATCTCATCATGTATAAATTAACCATAGTTTGGGAATCTATGATGGAATTGATCAACTTGAATTTTATTGATCCTCTCATGTTCAATACTTATGAGCATGTAAGTATCATGTGTAAGAGAGGCACCCATAACTCATTTATATGTAGGTAGTCCTAGTCCCTAAACAATCAGTTCAGTAAGATCATGCCTACTCATACCTCTTCTTAGAAGGTGAAAACTATGTATGAATTGATATCCTCATTATTAACCCAATTATAATTTGGGTTCTCAACCTAGTCATAGAGGACCTCATATATCTAGTAGGTCCCCATCTAGACTATTACCACTATTGCATTGTAGGATAAAGTGTAGTTTAGGAAGGAGTAGTACACCTTAAAGGAATTCCTAGATATATCAATAATATTATGGAAATAATTGGGCAATCATACCTAGTCGTGGACTCTATCATGCATGTTGATGGTATTGTGAAGAATGTTGCTCAATAAGTCAGCACAAGGGTATGCTTTTGGTTTGGTAGTGGATCTATTAATTTCACACTTCTTTTAGGATCTAAGGTCATCCTCATACTCTACATGTTGATCATAATTTGAGACTAAATATTTGGGGACTTACTTGAACACTTTCAATAAGTCATTATAATGATTAAATTTGGTTAATCCAAACTATAACGTGGTATCCTAGTACTCAAGTTTGGCCTTTGGGTTTGAGTATGATGTGGCCATTACAATAAGATGGAGGGTAAATATGTAAGTTTTGATCATATAATGCATGAAATATAGGGGTGATCTATGGAATTGGAAAGCCAAGAGTTAGATTTTTTTTTAAGGTAGTAATAGTAAATATTAGCAAGTTTATCTTAGTATTTTTATAAATGCACACATATAGCTCCCCTCTATTAATGCCATTTGGAAGTTCACTTATTTTAAATTCAAATTTTAGTTGGTGGTTATATTTTCTCTCTTTACTTATAAATATAGAGTTGAATTTGGAGCCCAGGATCCTTTGTTGTTAATTAGATATAGCAATGGTGATGGGATGTTTTAAAACTATCTAATCAGACCCAAATCTATATTTTATTAATGCCCAATGCATGGTATTCACATGGTTACATCTATTAGAGGATTATCAATTAATTCTCACCTTATAATATATGTCATCTACTCATTGGTCCTCCTACTAATGGTTAACACCTAGGCATAGATTTGTACTCTATGTCATTCCCTTAAGAAGGATAATGTGTCACCAAGGGATAAATTACATGTCCTAATTGGTTCTCCATCCTCATCCATACCTTATTTGACCTTCCAAGTGTCTTAGGTGGTAGTTAATTCATTTTCATACTCAATGAAGATGTGGTTACTTCCCATTTAGCCATGATATCTCGAGCTCTTACATCTCTAATAGGTCCAAGAGACTAGCCACTCTTACACATAGTAATGTGGCATCTTCCCATTTGGTCAGGTTCTCTTAGGCTCTGACATCTCTGACAAGTTTAGGTGATTACCCACTTTGAGACTTGATGATGTGGCACCTTCTCACTCAACCAAGATCTCTCAAGATTTGACATCTCTAATAGGTTTAAGGGACTGATCACTCTAACACTTGATAATATGGCACCTTCTCATTCGATTAGGCTCACTTGGGATCTTACATCTCTAATGGGTTTGGGGACTAACCACTCTACCATATGGTGACATGACACCTTCCCATTTAGTCAGGATATCCTAAGCTTTGACATCTCTATAAAGTTTAGGGGATTAGACATCTAACACATGGTGATAGGGTACATTCCTCATTAGTCAATCTCTCTTAGGATCTAACATCTCTGATAGGTCTAAATAATTATCCATTATAACACTCAATGATGTGGAGCCTTCCGATTCGATCAAGATCTCTTAGGCTCTGACATATTTGATACTTTTAAGGGACTATCCACTCTAACACATGGTGATGTGGTAACTTCCCATTTATCTAGGCTCTCTTAGGCTCTATGAAATTGATTAAAAAAGAGACTAAGTAATAAATGGAAAGGATCATAATATATTTATAACTTACTCATCAGTTACTAAGATTTAAATTTGACATGAAGGGCAATAGGTTTATTAGTCTAGGAAGGGTATGAGATGCCAATAACTCTATCAAAATCCATATTACGAGGTTATCTCCATGATTCATAAAAGATAAAACACTCCTTAGTCATATAAATTAAAAGAGGCATTTGTTGCTTAGGAAATCAGGGCAATGTATATTTAAGCAAGAATTGTCAATAAGAACAAAATAAAGGACCCTGAAGCTTTAGTTCATGAGATTTTTAGAGAGCTCTCCCATTTTAAAGAAAAGGTGGCATGTTGGCCATAACACTATCCATTTTAATTTAAACCAAAGCAAAATTGGACCATAATTAAATAATAAAATTGCTTATATAATCAAATCCTTATGTAATTTAACTTAATATCCTTAAGAGTGACCAAGTCAAAAATATGAAATATGACAATAATTAGCTAAATAACCCAAAAATAATATATAATATACCAAATTAATAAGGAAAATATACATTAAAAAAACCCTTAAAAGGGTTAAATAATTAGTAAATATCTAAGTCCTATTTCAGGTTTGATAATTTTGACAAGTGAAATGGGCATTAATTTAAGATTTGTATTATTGACAAGGATGTCAACATGTCCTAGAGTTGGCATGGTCATGCCATGGAACTTCATTTCTAAAATATATTGGATGTTTATTTACTATATTGATATAATATGTTATCATGTGGAATCATCTTACTCACTCAAGAGATTGATTGCATTCCATTACGTACTAATTATTTTAAGGCTCCAAAATATTGATAGGTGGTACCATCTCAGGAACTTGAGATTATATTTATGTATTTAAAGTGATTTTACTCTCTTAAGGTATTTAATAAGTGATATTTTTTCATGTGGCATCATCTCACTCATCTGAAGGCTTAAAGACCTAAGCTCGAAGACCAATGTGACATGATGAAGTGAGGAAACTAGATTGTGATAAGTGGCATCATATCAATCCCTTAAGAGCTTGTAGACTTGTCTTGGAAGTTTAAATAGGCCATGTAAGTGTGAAATTAGTATCGTGACACACATCCTCATCCTACTCACTTGGAAAATCCTCAAAAAGTTATTAAGTTTGAAAAACTCTCAAGGAAGTGAGTGAGTAGCAAGTGGCATCTCCTTACTTACCTAGGGCTTGTAAAAATAAAAATTAGTCATTATCTTTTGAATTAAAAAATTCCAAAGAATTTATAAGTATCAAATCTAAAAATGAAAGTAAATTTGGGTATAATAAGTGAAATAAAATAATTTTTTTCTTAAACATATAGCTGAATTAGTCTAGTTTTAGACAAAATAACTAAGTCATAGAATGAGACAATATAAACACTTAGTCATTTTCACTTGAAAAAAATATATAATTGGAATTAAATATATATAAATCACAAAATATAATAGTTTCATCTAATAAAAATATATCCAATTTATTCTAATATAAATGAAATTACTAAGTCCAAAAAATGAGGTGATATAAACCCTTAGTCTACTTAACTCAAACCAAAGTATAATTGGACCAAATTACTAAGGAAAAGAATGCAATGTTTGATGATAGTTAGATAATTCCAAAAAATATAAGGAAAATGGTATATAACGGAAGCTCTAGTGCACCTCAAAATATGTTATAGGGTAGGCCAAGACTTACTATATTTAATTGAGTTCAGATAGTTGCATAAATGAAGTCTTAATTGTAAACCCTTTTCAGACTATTTCCATACAATGTAAACTTCAAATTTACACTTAGAATAGTAAATAAATACTAGATTCAATATGTTAACATCCTAAGGACCTTTTAAAATTATGTAAATAGATTAAATAGGCCCAAAACACAAATTTGAATATAAAATACCAAACTACAAATCACAAAAGAGGTTTCATGATTTCATTGATGAAAGTAGGGTGTGTTGTTCAAAAAATAACAAGGGTTTCATAAAATATGACAAAATAATTGATAATTGTAGGTGTAAATTGTGAAACCACCCCATTGGTTATGTAACCATGAATGTTTTTAGGTTGTTATTGTGAAACTACCCTGGTGATTTTCAAACATCCCTATTAGTTTCAAACCTATTGTTCTACTTAAAGTGGCAATTTTACCACTAAATAAAACATGGGAAGAGGAGTGGTTGAAAATGTTTCTTCTTATTTAAGATGGTTTATTTTAATTATTTGACATATTCTAAGGTTTAGGGGAGTCAATTTAATCTTTATTGAAGGTAGATATCATCAGATAATTTAGGGATAAGACTTAAAAGTTTGATTTACATTGTAGTCTTCAAGTTTGGGTCCTTGTTCACATTGTCTCATTATTTCCTAGATGTGAATAGTTGTTTCAATTGTTTTATATCAATTTTAAGTGTCTAATAAGTGAAAATAAGTCATATTCACAATATTTAGATAGTTTAATAATGCAATATTTATCCATAAAAGCCAATTTTAAAAGTAACTTGTATAATTTTGAAATACATAGTGGAAGGGGAAATCAATTATCTCACTGTAAATACTAAAATTGAAAAATTATATTATCTCAATCTTGTACATTTTAAAAATATAAATCATGGATTTACCCTTTAGTTATAGACCTCCATGTTTTCAAAAGGCTTGTATTCACCATCTCATTATGCTTAAATACTTATATCTTAGTCTGATCCATATCATTTTGATGACTTGGTTCTCTTGTACTACATAAAAATATGAAAACCTAATAAACATCTTTAATTATTGGTTTTAGATCCATACCTATTTTATATCCTTCTAAACACTACCATCCATAAAGGGACACTACCATTGATGATAGTGTCTAGATCCTTATCTACTGTCCAATAGCCAAAAATCATCCAAATTGAAGAATAATTTAAAACTTATGGGTTGATTTATTTTTTTCATTAAATTGTACCATGAGTTATTTTCAAAAGGTGTGGTATAAATAAAATTCTAAGCCTTCTCATTCATAATTTTTCAAATACTAATCAAAAACCTACTAAATCAAAATCAATTAACTACACAAGCACCCTATTATAGCCTATGTATCCCTATTTTCATATCAAGCATAGGATCATTCATGTTATAGGTCTAAATCATTCAAAGAGTATCCTATGATCAATATTTGTTAAATTAAAAGATAGATCATTGCATGCATATTCATATATCATATTTCACCCTTGTGCATATACTTTCCCACACATAGGGGATAACTATATAACTCTAAAACCCTCCTTTGAGTATTGGATGTGTAAGAAGCACCCATTGATGGAGGGGTCATTGGGGCAACTCAACACCATAATCCCAATAACTTATTTTTCAATAAACTCATTCTAAGGGTGAAGATATAGGGTTTGATCAATTATCAAATATTGATAGCCTATATAAAAAAATATAAATACACTAGTATAAAGGTGATAAAACCTAGAATTTGAAATTTGGTTGCATTTATATCTAGCCATTATTTCATATTGGATACCTACATCATATTCAAATACTAGTGTCAATCATAGTGTCTAGATCTGATGGTGGTGTTTGCAATCATAGAAGTGCAATTTCTAAAATTTGATGACCGATACAAAATACTGATCATGCATACTTTACACATGTTTCAAATCCACATCTTCCTACACATGGTAAATTACGTAAGTATAATTATTTATTATTTATTGTAATATATTTCAATAGTTGTGCTTTACTATTCTTATAAATCTCAATTTTGTAAATTTAGAGTATTTTTTAGCTAAATTTCATATTAATATGCCTATTATAGACTATTTTATCAACCTTTTTATTGAACTATTTCTATATTCTTGACCTTATCCCCTTTTTAAATGTAGGGTTAAATACTCACCCACTAGATCATTTCCCACACTAAGTTTCTCTTATTTATATAGTGTGTTTATTTTATGATTTTTATTATATTATGATTCCTTATTGTGTTCATTATATTGTACATTTAATTTCTATAACTTTTTTATCAATTTTTAGCATTGAATTAGTCAATAAGAATCATACTTTTATCATACGTTGAGCTAGGAGTACAAGATCCATGTTGGTGAAGCTTAGTGTGGAATATCCACCTAGTTTACAATTTAGATTGGTATCATATCTAGTTTATTAAAAAAAAAATAGTCCTTTTATATGGTTTTGTGTTTGCAACTATATTACATTATATGTCTATCACTAGAGTAAGTAATGTGAGTGGTCAAGGTATCCTAGTTCCCTTTGAAGAGGAAATTTCTAAAAATAAATGGAATTAAAATATTATAAGTACATTTTTTATGATGATTAAAATTCCCATAGAAAATAAGAGACATTTCACAATCTTAAATAAGGATTGGCTATCATCTCTATTTATATGAGAAATATTGATTGGTTAGAGTCTATCATGAGGATTCTCACTATAAAAATTAGTGTTTTTATGGATGCATTAAAATACAATAAAGAGGATTCTATTGAGCATGAGAGAATATAAGAACAAACCTATGCCAACCAAGCTCTACCTCCTCTAAAGGTTATGGTAAAGATATAAATTCAACCATATGGTAGATATGTGAATATAGAGAGGCTATACCATTAGCTAGCCCAACTAGAGGTATATTTTAATTTACATCAAATTAATAAGAGCAAACATATTTAATTTTAAAGGTCAAAATTAACCAATCATGTCTTAACTTGGTTTGAAATTTATTTTTGTATGTTGGTTGTTAAGAAACATCCTCCTATTACTAAGTGGGATGATATTAATATGCTAATCAATAATAATTTTTATCTTATTTTTTATGATGAAGATAGGTCCATGTATTAGAAATATTTTTGAAAAAATATAGTAAAAGCATGCAAGAGTATACAAATGAGTTCTACAAGAAATTTTTCCAAATGGGAAACTATATAGAAAACCATGAAGCCTTTATGAAGTGTGTTGGTGTACTCCATATCCATTTGAGGAGACTAGTTCTCTTTGCCAATCCTACAAATGTAGATTATGCTTGTTCTCAATCTCCATAAATTTTTGGGGTAAAGAGGTTATTGTCATAGGTTTGTATAAAATTATGAAAACATATAAACTCTACACATAGCCTTGTTGAATAAATATTCATTTCATTGTAATGAAACATCTACCAAGTAATTTTATAAGTTGAAATATCATATGTGCACCACTCCAATTTTTACTACCCTTTATTTTTGAAAACTTTTATTATTGAAAGTGATGCAACGAGATATGGCATTGGGATAGTAATCATGTATGAAGGAAGACCCATTGTATTTGATAATCATCAACTCAAGGTAAAAATAGGCTCAATATAATATTTGAGAAAGAAATGTTAGCCATTATTCATGTAGTCAAGCAATAGAGACCTTATCTGATGGGTAGACACTTTAAGGTAAATTTTGATCATGATAGTCTAAAATATTTTTAGAACAATTATTATCATTAAAAGAACAAAAAAATGGGTGAATAAAGTGTTTTGATATGACTTTTAAATAGTATATAATAAAGGAAAAGAGAATGTTGTAGTAAATTTACTATTTGGGAGGGATTAATCAATTGAGGAATTTTTATGCATAATGACCATTTGACAGGTAGATTGGTTAGAAGAGGCAAGATCTGATTGGGAGAATGATAGGGATACATAGGTTATTATTTAAAATATTCATCATAATTCTAGTGTTTCTAAAAAAAATTAATTAGAAATGGAAACACATTATGGTATAAATATATATTATACCTATGTAATAATTTCATCCTCAAACACAATATATTTTAGAAGCTTCATGCATCTCCACTAATGAGGCACTCAAAAAAAATTTAAACCTATCATAGAATCAAGTGGGATTTTTTGGGAAGGAATAAAGGGGGTATAAATATTTTTTTGGTATAATGAATGGTGTGTCAATAAAACAAGATTTAAACAATTAAGACACGATGTCTTTTGGAGCCTTTATCCATCCTTAGCCATAGGTGGAAGGAGATTTCCAAGTATTTCATTATAAGAATATCAAGGTCTAAAGGTGAAAATTTCATCATATTAATTATGGATAGGCTCACAAAAAAGATTATTTTTTATCCTTATGAAATCCATTTGTATCTATTATAGTAGTTTTATCTTTTCTTAATATAATTCAAAAGTTGCATGGTACTCCCAAGATCATTATAAGTGATCATGATCCCATCTTTACTAGTAATTTTTGAACTAATTTATTTAGATTTTTTGGTACTTAATTGGCTCATATATTTTCCAATCCTCCTCAATATGATTGGAAAATATATGTGGTTAAAAAAATGGGTATAATGGTATCTTCATTTTTTTCATCACATAAATAGGAATTATGGGTTCATTAACTAACACTAGCAGAATGGTGGTATAAAACTTTCTTCTATACCACTTCTAAAATGTCTCCATTTATGGCACTTTATTTTTATCATCCCTCATCCATCACTTCATATTTTAAGGTACATCCCAAGGTTTTATTTATGGAATAACACATTCAACATCAATTGGAAGTACTAACTAGTTTGAGAGAAATTTGGAAATAACACAAAATCAAATGAAGCAATAATTAGATCAACAATGTAGTGAGAGGAATTTTTATATATGTGATTTGGTATTTATGTGCATTTATCCATATAATCAAATATATTTGAATCAACATAAAAATGATAATAAAATTTCTCCTAAGTATTTGGCCCTTATCAAATCCTATGAAAAACTGGTGGTATGGCATACAAGTTGGAGCTTCCCTAGTCCACTCACATACATCCTATATTTCATGTATCTTTTATGAAGAAGGTAATTTGATAGAGAATTTTTACCTAGAATGATTTAATATAACTAGATTAAGAATGAATATTATTCTTGAACCTAAAGAGATCCTTCACACACACACTAAAAGGATTAGAAAAAGGGATATTAAGAAGTATTTAATCAAGTGGAAGAATTTAAATAATGAATATACAACTTAAGAATATGAAGCTTTCCTACATCAACATCCAAATTTGATTCAATATTGAGGGAAATTTTGTTTTGAAGGACTGACTCATGTTATTCCCTTAACCTATAGTGTGTCTAGGGATATGTGTGGTTGACTTGTGGCTTACATAAATTTTCTTATTATCTTGTCGAATTTCTCCATGTTCTTAGTAGGGATGGCCTATATAATAACCATGGCTAATTAGAGTATATATTTGAGTTATTGGTTAGTCTTTGATTATCATTTTTTAAAATTTTATATTATTGAATTTTTGTTGAGGTTACCCCCTTGAAGTGGCTTGGTCATATTTATCAAATATTTTGATCTTTTGTCAAAATAAAATTGGATTTTATTATTATACACTTAATTATATAATATATTCCATTTTTTGAATCATATAAGTAAATTAATTTCATCATCCACTAGATACTATCATTGATACACTTAATAATATTCCACCTCAATGGCCCATGATCACATTTGATGATGGAAAGATAGTTGTTGAAAATTCAAATTGTCATTCATTGTTTATAAAAACTCACATCAATGAACAACCTATACATAATGTTTTGATTGATAATGGTTCAAGGGAGAATGTTTTTATGATGGAACTTCTCTAATCCCTTTGATACACATGAATATATTTATAAGATACATCAAAAGTAGTTAAATGATTCTATGAACATAAAAAGAATACCTTGGGATGTATAGTATTACATCTTCAATTGGTCTCAACCATATTAGTCACACTATTTCATGTATTATAGAGTAATTATGTCTTCAAAATTTTATTAGGACACCTTTAGATGAAGACACTTCATATGATTCCCTCTACAGTTCACCAATACCTAAAGTACATATGTTATAATAAATTAGTCATAGTTCAAGGTGTATGGTATGAGTATCTTCTATAGTCATTAATATATCCCAATTTACCCATACCACCATCCTACACATTATATATCATTATTCATAGTTGGTTGATATGCATATTTATCATCAGTATTCATAAATGGTTGATACACCTATTCAGGATAGTATTTAGAGATGATTGATACATATTCAATATCAACATACATAGTTGGTTATTACACTTATATAGGATATATATATATATACACACACATCCAAATATTCATCATCAATCACATTAGAGAGTAACTAAAATACCATAGAGGCCTCCATATCGTATAGTACATATTGAGTTAGCATTATAGATACATTAGTGTGTTTTAAAGAAAACATAGGTAATGAGACACCCTCTTACATATTCAACACCATAAAATCCTTATCCATCTATATTTAATCATCATACTTCAAGTTTCATGTGTAATTATCATGATAGATATGTACACCACATGACTACTTATAATATCCTGACCTACTCAAAGTTTGTACCTCCCATCCATGATATAATACCCCCTCCACCACCTAATATAAGCACTTCTCATTATCCTTACTTTTAATATGATCATCAATAAGATTTTCTAAATCAAAAATATTTTAAAAAATACCAAAAACTCAAAAAATACAAAAACATTCAAAATATTAAAAATTCAAAAATCAAGACCTAGGCATGATATCATTGTTATATTACAATATTTACATGTGTTATTTATCACATGTTAATTATATGGAATATTATTTATACACACACATGAATTTTATAATATCTTATTGTTATATAGGGCATACATGTTACAAATGGACATACATATGTTGGTCTTCGCTCTGCATAGTGGCCATGACGATAGTGGGGACATCTTGTTTCATAGGTTTCACTATTATAGGTTATATCCTTCATGACATTTTTACCATGTTGAGCTACCTATATTTCTTACACATGCCTTTCTAGTTATTAATTTATTACATCATGATACATGATATGCCATTATACATGATGTGACATTGATACATATGTATGGTGTAGATGAGTTCCTTTTTCTATAATCCATTTATGGTTTTATTATTTTGCACGATAGGATACTATGTTCTTGAAAGTTTTATGTGGCCTTAGGGCTTTATTTTATGTGACATCATTTATGTCCCTTACTTGAAACATTTTTATGTCATCCTACTTGTGTCTCATGGCCTTGTTTATTATGACATTTTTATATCCCTTGTATGTGGCCTTGGCCTATGACACTAACACTTATGACACTAACACTTGTGCATGTTGAGATTGCTTATAATGAGTGGTGTCATGATCTATAGCATGAAATTTTATTTTATATTCTTATTTAATAATAGGAAAGATAATATATTTGGAATGGAAATGAAATTTAGATTTCATCATTCAATTGAAAATAGGAGAAAATATTACATTATAAATCCAAAAATGGTTGTTCTCTTCACATTCCCAATGTGACTCTCCCTATTCCTATGAGTATGAAAATTAGCTTATTGAATAAGACAAAAGATACCTAATGATACAAAAGACACAAACTATATACAATATTGTTTCATCCCCTCTTAATATATAGGGTTATTTTTTAACAAGGCATTCCTTTGAACTTTTCAATTTTTTCTCATCCAAGCACTTTTGTTAGGATTTCCTCTAGTTTCTATATTATATGGCAATGTTTCAACTTGACATTGTCACCTTTCACATAGTGCCAAATCAAATGAAACTTAGTATTGTTGTGTTTGGTTCAGTCATGAAAGACTATATTCTTTTTCACTTGTATTAAAAAAGTGTTGTCAACCATGAGAGGTGTTAATGAAACCTATTACTCCTAAAAATCTAAAATAACCCTTTTAAACCACAAGATATCTCTAGTTGCCTATGAAGTGAGCATATATTTTGATTCTAATAAATACATTTTTAGCACTAATTACTTCTTATATTTCTAATTGACAACTTTTGTTCTTAAATTCGTTAGAAAACTAGAGGTGGACTTTCCATCTTCATGATCACCAACATAGTCATAATCTGAATACCCAACTAGTTTGAAGTCTCCTACCTTGGAATATTTGATCCAAAACTTGTGTGTTCCTTTGATATATCCAAATAACCTTTTTGATGCTACCTAATGACTATCTCTAGGTTCTTACATGAATCTCTAGAGGAAACCAACTAAAAATGATATATTTGGTCAAGTTCTAGTCACATAAATTAGACTTCCAATGAGTTGTTAGCATTTAGTTGCATCAACCAAATCTATTAAATCTTCAAATGTCAATTTGAGATTCTATTCCATGGATATGTTGAGAGGCTTAAAATCTTCCATTCTAAATTTTCTCATAATTTCACCAATGTACTTCTAATGAGTGATAAAGAAATACTTTGGTTTTGAATTACTTCAATACCTAAATATTAATGAATGTAACCCAAATTAGTCATTTCAAAACTTTTCATCAAATTTGATTTGAATTTTTTAGTGTATCATTCATTATTACCCATGATGAGTAGATCATCAACATATACCACCCCAAACACAACTATTTTTTCAACTATTTTAATAAAAAGAGTTGCATCTTTAAAATCAAAAAAATTTAAAGTTCATGTTCATGAGGTGTTCAACTAGTTTTTTGTACCATGCTCGAGGGGCTTATATCAAACTATATAGTAATTTTTCTAGTTTGTACACCTTTTACTCTTATCTATTTAATATAAAACCTTTAGGTTATGTCATGTACATAGTTTCCTTGAGGTCACCATTCAAAAATGTAGTTTTGATATCCATTTGGTGAACTTTCCATCCATTTTTAGCTTCCTAAGAAAACATGGTTTGAATTGTAATCCATTTTGTTATAGGTACAAATATTTCATTACAGTCAATTCCTTATTTTTAAGCATATCCCTTTGTGACAATCATTGATTTTTGATTTTCAAGTCATCCATCAACCTTGTATTTGTTATGGTAGACCCACTTGTAGCTAATAATTCTATATCCATATAGAGTATCAACCAATGTCTAAGTCCTTTTTTTGATAAATGTACTGTACTAATCATTCATTATTTTTATCCAAGATTCAATATTTTTAGAATGTTTTATATACATCAATTTTGAATCATATTCAAAATTGAGTTCTTCTTTTGAAGAACCATTCAAGGTGAGTTTTTCAATTCTATTTTGAATTTATTCATTAAACTTGTTTGATTGTGATGTGATTGCATGTACACTTCTAGTGCTAGTTTTCCAAACTTGATCTAGTTTCACATATTCCATTGTTTGAATGGCCCAATTAGATATATATTTTTATGTTTTAGGTGATTCAATTTCATCCTATGAAGTTTAATAACTTTCTAACCTATGTTCTAGTGTTTCTTGTTCACTATCTGATGAATTTTCCCTCTCTTGTTCAAGAGGAGTTTCAATCTCATGTATAGGATACAATAAAAAATCAATAGATTCCTAACTATATGTCCCCCACTAATTATTTAGAACATCCAAATACATCAAACTTTTCATACTTTTCAAGTCATCTTATTTATCGATCAATTTTTTCTTTGTATTTTGAATTCTCACAAAAGATAACTTCTCTCGCAATAAAAAACTTCTTCTCTTTCTCATCATATAGCCTATATGCCTTGGAAGATTTAGAATATCCCAAGTGGATGAATTTTAAATTCACGTGATCCAACTTATTTATTTTCTCCTTTATAATCAATGTGTAACAAGTGGATATAAAAATTTGAAGATGTTGCATTGAATGAAGATGACCACCACATCTCAAACAAAGTCTTAGATTCAAGAGCGGTTGATGGTGATCTATTGCAAATGTATATTACTATTTTGTCTAGTTTAGCCCAAAAGTGTAGATTTACCCTTTTTGTAGAGTGTAAGGACTATGAGATGGTGTTTGATCCCATTTTTTCTCAATATAGGATTCAAACTTATTTTGAGTATATTCACCACCATTTTCTATCCTAAGTGTCTTGATGCAGGTTTGATCTTCATTTTCAATCATGGTTTGAAACTTTTGAAAATTATTAAAGGCTTCTAATTTTTATTTAGAAATTATATCCAATTCATCATGTTGTAGTTATCAATGAAAAACATGAAATACTTATGACCACTAGTGGATAGGATTGGAAGAGAACACAAGTCTTAGTGATCTAGTTACAACTTTATATCAACTTTTCATTATGACTTTAGGAACAGTTCTCTTGCATGTTTATCCAAGATGTAGGCTTCATACATTTCATCTAATTTTAAAGGAAATGTAGGAATGTCAAAAACATGATTATTTTACAATACACAAATTTTTTTATATTGAGTTTTCCCAATATTTCATACCATAACATGTTTTGATACATTCCATCTTTCATAAGATTAGCATAATTCCTTGAATTTAATGGTTCACCCCTACGTTTGAATAATCTCCCTTCTTCATATCTAGTTAAGATGATTGAATTGTCACTTTTTATCCTAATTTTGACATCACCATTATAAAAAATAATGTAATGGCATTGTTTTCTTATGAGCACCATGGATAACAAGTTTCATGTCAATTGAAGAAGGTAGAGAACATTTTTTACTTTGAAATCTAGAATCTGTGGACACTTGAATTTTATTATACCTCTTCCTTATGGTTGTAGACTTGAACTATCTATGAGGTATACCATACCACAACTTTATTCATTTAACTCCTAAAATAAGTCTTTTAAAAAATTCATATGTATAGTGGAACCAGTATCAAGAACCCAAGCACCAAACCATGAAGAAATGACTGAGACACTATTTGCTTCATCATCTATACTAGAAAACACACATTAACTAGTGAATTGGGTAGAGTTTGACTCTTTTGTTTGATTTTATTTTTCATATTTTATTTTATGGTATTCTTAAATTTTATACCATGGAGTTTTGAATTCTTGAGTCTCATTATTTCCTTTTTTATCACACCATTCATAGTAGATGTTTTGTTTAGCATTATGTTTTTTACCACCTTGAATTTCATTTTTTATGCCTTTTCCTTTGTACTTCTTCTTGTACTTATTACTACTTTAATTTTTTGAATATGTGACCTTGTTGGATGTTTTATAATAATTTTCTTTGACATAGCACACACTTTATCCTATTGTGGACTCAATTTTTCTTCCAAATACCTTTTTTTATTTCTGTTATCTTTTCAACCAAATGATCAAATGTGAGAGTCTTAAATTTATTGCTTGATTTTAGAGACTCCAAATAGGTTAAATAAATGGGAAGAAGGGATTTTATGAATGTGATCATGTAGATGTTGATTTTACACATGTTAATTCTACATCATGCTTGATAAAGCATATATCTAAAGCCAATATCATCAATTCACCATATTTCAACTTGAGGTGGAACAAATTCAATTGAAACTAAATGAATTCCAACTCTAAGTGGGAATCATATAACTCTTTTAGTTTGTGAAATCCTTCACATGAAGTATTTCACCCCTAAATATGATGAAACACATCTCCATAAACTAAGTCCCTAATCAAGGCCAATGTTTTCTAGTTTTTATACTTCCATGACTAAATATCCTTTGTATTTCTTATTGTCTCAACTAGTCATTTTTATTTATCACAAATATCAAACCATAGATCATTGAATATGAGTGTGTTCACCACTTATCAAGACCATTATAACCAATTTTGTTTGTTTGTCAATGTTTTGCCAATGATATATTTGATTGAATGTATAGTTTTGATTTTTTAATTTTCAATTTTGAGTTTGAAGTTTTAAGTTTTTGTTAACCCCAAATTGGTTCTATTGATGTATATATGTGTCAAGGATATAATGTGAATAGTAGAATAATATTTCTCAGTTTATTATGTATCTCTTAGAAGACCTTAGGGCTTAATTTAGATTTTCTATAATGATTATTTGTCTACCACCTTTAGTCTATAATTATACCCTACTATAGGGGTAGTAGTCTCTTAGTAGTGGCACAATATATCTAAAATTTCTTCTCATTGTTATGATGTAAATTGCTTTATATTTTGCCAATTTATTTTCCAAACTTTAAACAAATAGGTGATTTTTTATAGTGAGAATTAATATATGTGATTCATGTTAAGAAAATCAAAAATGAAGAAGAGTAGCTCAAAAAAGATGTTTTTCTCTACAATAACAAAGACCCATAGGTTTCTATTAGCTCTTTCTAATAGTATTGAAAAAATAAGTAACATTCATGAGATCCTAATACTGGACTCAAAATACCATTAATGCAATGGTGATTATAGGATAGATAAGATTCATATATCTAAAAAAGTATGCTTTAAAATAGCTACCTACAAAAAATTACTTTAAAAACATTTATTTATAGAGTAGAATTAAATAGAGCATACATAGACAAATTTTATTTGCATAATAGAAAGCACAAACTAAAAAAATAAATTTAAAAGACTATTATCATATCTAACCATTAGAGAAATTAAATCCTCTATCATTTGAAAAACTTAAGAATCAATCAAATATAAAAAAAATGAAACAACAAATAAATTGCTAGAATTTCTCTTTCTATTTACATCAATTTCACAAAGTTTTGTTTTGAAGTACAATTAAGGGGGGAAACCCTTGTATATAGGCCTTTTTATGCCTAAGATGGTTACATTAGTTATAAGATAATTGATTACATGATATCTATCATTTAGATAGAAGTTTCTCATGTTCTAAAAACTAAAGAATATTCCCTATTCAAAAAGGAATATTTTACAATATATTGAGTGGAACTAGAACATGACACTTATCAAATAAAAGAAGCCTGACAAATGGTTATCTTCCTCCTGAGGTGCTAGGTTAGGATCGTACTGATGTGGATGATGAAGATCCTAGTGTAGTAGAAGAAGAAGAAATTCCAAGAGGGTCCAAAGAGGAAGAAGCTCTTGTAGTGACCATCTATGGCCTATGACTTACTTATTTCTCAACTTCTATCTATCCTCTCCATGCCTCTAAGCATTTCTTGTCATCACTATCGATCAATTTCAAATCTATAATGGGTTATTTTAGAAATTTGATGGTGTTATTTGGCATTGCATTATGTCTAGCTAAGAGGGGGCTCACATCCTCATTGATTACCACTAATTTTTCTATTATTTGGTCTATTAATGTTGTAAATTCTGCCATCTCTTACCCAAAATTCACCCCTAAGCCATAGTGTTCTTTATAAAATTTACAATGAGGATTTAGAGATGGGATATGAAATCATCCTTGTTAATGATGGAACCATCCTTGTTAGTAATGTGGGTGATTTCAATCTCTTTAAGTATATTTATAACTCTATCACCCTATTGGGTGAGAGACTGGCCTAAGGATCTCATGTCATTAATCCATTGGTTCAAGGTTTTTCTTCTTCTTCCAATGATATAGGATTTAGTGATGGTCAAATCCTCTAATGGGATCAATTTTAGGTCTTTAAATTTCTTCATTCTAATTAACTTGACCAAGTTTCTTACCTTGCTATCTTAGGTCCCATAGATACTCTCTACCTTAAGAATCCTCCTAATTTTTAATGAGTTAGAGTATTTAGAGTGTTAAAATTAACCTCAATAACCCATCCCACCTTGGTGATGGTCTCTTTTGGTAATGTGGCTTTGTGTTGTTGCTCTAGTTTAGTTGTTCTTTGTTGCATTCTTTTCACTAAATCTATGGCTACATCACCATATGCCTTTAGAGCTGAGAGGTGGTCCTCTTCATAGTATTTTTACTGGCCAAGCTTGGATCTTTTTTTCTTATTCAATTTAAACAAGTTTTTTTTACACTCATACAATTGTCTAATCTAGATGAGTTACCTTCTTTTTGGTTAGCATCTTCATTGCCTTATACTTCTTGTCAAACTCTAATGAGACCTATGGAGGGTACTTTATAACTAAATCCTACCTCTCTAATGTGGCCAATTACATTTATTGTATCCAACATGTATCTAAAGTGTCCTCCTAAGGCTAAGTGGATGAAGGTAATTGATGGGCTCATGTCAATTCCTAGAAGGTAGATGTTTGGTAAGTAACAATGGAGGTGACTAGGACAAATGCAGAACTGGGAGATGAGCTGGGAAGTGTCATTTTTAAAGATGAATAAGAACTAGTGCTAGTTTAAGCACTAGTTGGAAGTTAAAGGACCTAGGGTATGAAAATATTAGGACTTTTATTTGTCAATTGAGGACCATGCCAAAGCATGGGCCTAGGTAATATTAGGGGGAAATTGTCCATCATAGAGAGTTTTGAAGTGAAGGATATGACAAAAGGGTTGATAGTGGGAAAAGGGACAGTCATGGGCCTAATCATAAGCCTAGTGAGGGGCCTATAGGGCATTAGGTTCATGTGGTCTAGTCTAGGGGGATCATAAAATATACTCAAAGGATAGCTACTTGAAAATAAAAGAGGAAAATAGACACATTCTTAATCAGTAGTACCAAGTTCCTCCTTGATAGAAAGTAGGGGAGGTAGTTTTGAGTTGAAATCTATTGGTGTTGTAGTCAATGGTGTTATTATCTCAATTGAAAATGAAAGAGGCACCACTAAAGGCTTTTCTTGCACTAAAGTAACATTTTTTCCTATGATGGGGTGTTGGATGTTTCTCCTAAAATAGAAGCTTACTCAATATGTTATTTAGTCTTAACTCTTTCCTTTTCCAAAGTAGGAGACAATGCTTAAAATATCCTCTGACTAAGTTGAGGGTTAGTTGGTATTTTCACTTCAACATCAGTATCATGTCTTGTTAGTGTCTATTTTCCCTCCTAAGCGTATTCAATATTGAAAACTTCATATAAGCCTACATCTTTCAACCTACCCTTAACCTATGGGATATTGGCATCCTTCAATCTCTGCTTCACCTCTTGGTCATTGGCTACATTGATGTAGAATATGTCCTCATATTTTGGTTCATGATGGTAGGTGATGCTTAGGGGTGCCCTATTATTTATGCAATTTTTGAATGTTACATGCTCTAGATCCCATTGCCTATTACCATCTCTCTCCAAATTGAAAGTGGGCCTTTACTTGGAAGCAGTAATAATAGAGTTCTAGTTTTCAATCCTAAACTAGTCAATGTTGGATAGTTGAGGATGAACCAATCCTCTCTTTTTATTATTACATAATTGATCCACCATTGTGAGTAATTGAAAACTGATTTCTTGTTAAACCAGCTTGTCTAACACTATAAAGCATAACTTGAGGGGGGATATTTTGATTCTAACTATCATCACCATTATGTAATCTGGGTAGTACCAATAGGCTCCCAAGGTGCCCAAGGTTGCTCAAATTTCCTTTGATAATCTGGGCATGAGCCTCTCATTAATTTCCCTATACACTATAGGGTATAAATTTTTAATAATTACCCTCATATCTTGCTTATACTTGTACACTCTAACCTTGAAGAAGGTATGAGGCACAGTCTATTCAATTTTGAGTCCTAATTGGTGAACTAAGGGAACTTTTAGGTGGTGTAGATGACATCTACCAGGTAAGACATCATATAAAAGTGATCTCCCTAGTTGGCCATAATCCTTTTGATCTATACTACCAAGTTGTAAGATATAATTTCTCCCAAAGGGGGTATTTTCATCATCTATTATAATAGATAGAAGTGGAACCCATTTTGAATATATGTGACTTATGTATTTGGTCCCATGCAATTGATTCATCATGTCCATCCCAAATCATACTCCTTTTATGAATTGGGTGATGGGAATTTGTATGATTTTGGTTTTGAATATGACTTTATAACTTCTTTATGAACTTTAAATGCTACAACTAAGTAAAAAATGGTAAACTCCCATTGGGTTATTGGGTTTCAAACTTTTTAAATCCTTAAAATTGAAATACTACAAATAAATGTTACGTATCACAATGCGATTGGGTCACTAGGTCATAAACTTTTTCAAAGGCTAATAGGAATGCGATAACGTCAAGAAATTTATGTGGATAATTGATAAATGCATGCAACACTATCACATGTCAATTGAGTTTGAACTCGCATTAGGTTCCTTCCAAATTAAAAGTGCAAAATTTAGCAAATTGTGAGATAAAAAGATAAGGGACAAGTCTAAAGTTGTAAACTTTGAATATGAAATCTAGCTTGGAGCGTAGTCTAAAACTTGAAATTAAGGTATGTTATAGTCTTAAATATGAATATTGGCATATTTAAAGTTATAACATGATTCATAAACCTTAATTAAGTAATTTTATTCAAGTCTTAGGGATTATACCTTAGATCTTTAAATGTAACCCCTTGTAAGAGCACTTTTTAAAAAAATCAGACCATTAGAAATCTCAATGAATTAGACACTAATGAAATATTTTAAAAGTATCTAGTTAATGTTTGTCATGGACTAACATAAATTTTAATCTTTCAAATCATACAAAGTGGGGTTTAGTCATGTGAATCCAAGGGTAATGTTGTCTTAGGGTGAATGGCCCAAATTTTCATAGGGTCCCCATTTTTGGAAAATGGGGAGTGTTGACCTCAACAAATGGTGAACTCTATGGGAAACATAGAAATATGTTAGAATTTATAAAACCTAGTTTAAAATATAATATTTAAGTAATCACTCCTTTTTGTATGTAGTAAATATGAAAATTGATTCTCTAGAACTAATAATTATCCACTTGATGGATTAAAGCTTGAAAATTTGAAAACCATTCATATTATGTGTGTAATTTAAATTGATTGACCAATATGCCTTTGGGTCTCAAAATCAAGAACTTCAAGATTAATGTTCTTGAACATGGGTCCTATGCAAGCACTTTTAAATATATATACTTATGCTCAACTTTTAAGGGGATGGCTTAACATTTCTCTATTGTCAACTAAGCATCCATAGCCCTAATAGAGATACCTTTGGCTCCACTCTAGGCCTTGATCCACTACCATCCAAGTGTTCATGGCCCCGGTGGAGGTTACCCAAATCACCTTCAAAGGAATGCAACTTATAGTGTCAATTTTGTTTCAACTTGTTACATATGTTTTTTTATAAACCCTTGGAGGTTGGGAACTAGTTTGTTAGTAAGGTTTTAAGGGATTTTAGAATTTTTTTCTCAAGAATAATTCACTTTTAGTGACTGAATTCTACACAAGCAATCTTATGATGTGAGATTAAGTGCCAATATATATGTATCTTCATAATTTTAATACCTTCATTTAGTTAAACACTTGCTTTTTATAAATGGATTACAATCAAAATAAATCATAAACTCCATGAAGTGGAAACTTCAAAATCAAATTCTTCCAACTTTCCAAACCAACAGATAGTGTAATCGCTAACTTTGGACAACCATATATTATGATACACAAGGGTTTCAACACTTCAAATCTTTAGATTTCAAAACTTGGAGAACATTCAAGTACTCAATATTTTACCTAGAGGCCTTATTACTAAGCTACAACACACAGAAACTAATCTAAGGAAAGAAAATAACTAAAATCAAACACACAACAAGGAAACAAAGTAGAAATTAAAATAATATTCCCCTACCTATTGCTAAAATAAACAAACTCATAATCCTTTGGTTGGGGTGAAAGGTAGCTAAGAATTAATGTTTCAAGTATTGTTCATTCACTGATAGAGCTACATTATTTCCTTGTAATTAGTTTAATATGAATGAATTTTCACCTAATATCTCTATAATTTGATATGGCCCAATCCAAAGGGGCATTAATTTATCATGATAGCCTTTTTTCTCATGGGATTTGTCCCATAATAATACCAAGTTTGATATTTAGAAAGTTTTGAGTTTGGCCCTCTTGTCAAACCACCTTTTGACTATGTCTTGGTGTTTGGTGAAATTTTTAAGAGTTTATCTCTGGCATCTTCCATCTACATGATATTCAATATTCTCAACTTAATTCTTTCATCATCATCATCCATATATTCAATCATGAACTCATAAGTCAGCAGCTATAATGTGATGAGAAAAATTGGCTACTACACATACACTAGTAAAAATAGAGATGACTTCCAAGCTTACTTATATCTAGTTTGATCTACCTAGAGCTCATTTTTAAATAGTGACTACCATTCCTTTGGATTTTATCTATCAATTTATTTATTGCATTCATTGAGTTCTTATTTATCGATTCTATAACACCAATCCCTTTTGGATAATGATTCAAGGAAAACTTGACAATAATATTGTTGTCATAGACCCACTCTATGAATTATGTGGATTAAAAAGTCATACCATTATCACACACCATAGATAAGGGGGTCCTAAATCTAGTTATATATTTTACTCTAGGAATTTGATGACATTGATTGCCTTAGAGGTATTAGTGTAAATTTCTTTGGTCCACCTGGTGAAATAATCAATGGCTATCAATATGAATTTGTGGCCTTTCAAAGACTTGGGATTGATGGCTTCAATGACTTCCAATCCTCATTGGGAAAATGTATTAGTTTTAATTACTAGTTGTAAAGGCATGGCTTCCTTTAATTATTTATTATCAAACACTTGACATTTATGGCATGCTTGGACATGATCATATGCATCCTTGAATATTTTAGGTCAGTAATAACCTACTCTAAATATTTTTTAGGTAGTGGTAGTGGTTGTGGTTGAATGATGTCCACTTCCCAATTTCTCATGAAATTTTTTGAGTATGTCTATGACTTCTTTTTTAGAGATGTATCTCAAGTATATCCCTTCATAGTTTTTCTTGTAGATCACTCCTCTTTAGATTATGAAGTGTAAAATTTTGAAAATGAGTGTTATCCTTTATTATATTTTCAAATTTAGGGGCAAAGTGTCATTCAATAGGTAATAGATAATGTCTTTGTACCAATCCTCACTTGAGACATGGTCTACTTCCACCTATAAAACATTAATATGAGGTCAGTCTTAGAGATTAACTAAATCAAACCTTGGCCACATACCATCTTAGCCAACTTAATATCTATGTCATATTCCTAAATCTTGGTCATCAATTTCCCTCATATCTCCCCTAACTTGTTCTGACTAAGCATAAGCTTATTGATAGGGTCAAGTATAATGGCATGAGTCTTGTTTCAAAGGATGTAATGTTTGAAATTTTTTATAGCCTTTACCAATACATGTGCTTGTTTGTCTAGCAATGGATATCTCAATTCAATATCCTTTAAGTTTTTACTCATGAATTCAATCAAGTGTTCCTTGTCATCCACTTTTTGAGTTAAGACCATAGAAATCATGTGATCAGAAGAAAAATAATAAAGGTAGAAATCTTTACCAAAATATGGGATAATTAACATGATTACCTATACTATGGCCTCCTTGATGTCTTGGAAAGACTTATTAGCCTTAGACATCCAATCAATATTCACATCTTTTTTTAACATAGCATTTAGAGGTCTCACAATTTTAGCAAAACCTAAAATGAATTTGCGTACAAATTCAATTTTTCAAAAAAATGATTTTAACTCTTTCTTACTATTAAGAAAACCAACATTAAATATAGAATTAATTCTATTAGGGTTAATAGACATACCTTCCTTTTTGATTGTGTCCTAATATATTACCTTTTATTACACAAAAGATACTCTTCCTAGGGTTCAGAGAGATACCAAAAGTCATACATTTCTCTAGAACTTGTTGAAGGTGTATCATGTGATCTTTCTTATTCTTAGAGAAAATGGTTAGGTCATACATGTAAATAATAATGCACTTACCAATAAATCCTTGGAATACATGATTTATGGCACATTGAAACTTATCCCTGGCATTAATGAGTTTGAAGGGCATCCTTATGTATGTGAACATTTCCCACTTGGTCATGAAGGCAATCTCCATCATATCTTCTTTGTTGACCAACACTTGGTTATATCCAAAAAATACATCTAAAAAGGACATCATTTGAGAGCCACTAACTATTTAAATTACCTCATCCAAAGAGGGTAATGGGTAGTTATCCTTTTCTCAAGATTGGTTGAGGTTTTGTAAGTCCATATAGAGTTTAATTTCACCATTTTTATTCCTAACTATGACCAGGTTTACCACCCATGTGGAATGTTTGATCAGGAAGATAATTCTTGCATCTAATAACTTCTTCACTTCTTTAAAAATGAGAGGTTCCAAAATGGGGTTCACGTGTATTTGATTTTACCTAAAAGGTTTACATGTTTCCTTCAAAGAGATTGTGTGAGTGATGACCTAGGTGTCAAAGACTTTGATATATTCATAAGACCATGTAAGGATGTCCTTAAATTGGGAAAATATTTTTGTGGCTTTGGTCAACTCTTTCTTAGTATAGACCAACCTGATGTTAATGTTCTAGGTGTTGCTCAATGAAACTAGATTAATTTGCTTGTAGTACTTACCACTCACTTTAGGTAACTTGGTATCACTTGTTGACTTATCTTGTTCAAATTTCCTTTCTAGAGAGACCATGCCCTTAGTAATTATATTCTTATTTAGTTGGATTACTCCATCTTTATTAGTTTTAACTTCTTTTGTAGACTCTTCTTCCTATTTATCAATTACATGTGACTTAAAGACTCTAGAATTAGTCATGAAATAGATGATTTTCTTATCATCATCAAACACATGGAATCGATTGACATAATTTAGAAATAGAAGGGTATGATATCATTTCAACTATAAAATTCTACAATCTGATGGCTTCAAGTGGGACTAGATTTTATATTGCAAAATCCAATACAGCTTCTAACTAATTTTAATCCCTGGGTATAAAGGAAATATTAAATGCTTTGAAACTATCAATCAAATCCCATGATCTAAATTTATATTTCTTTAAATAATAAATATTTCATTAATACTAACTATGTACCTACTTAATGATTAATTTTGAATCAACATGGACTCATAATTTTCTTACCTTATGCTTGATAGTGAATTAAAGTCCTAAGATCAAGGTCTCATACTCTGTAAGATTATTAGTGCATAAAAATTGAAGTCTATATGATGAAAATATTATCTACCAATCAGATTCATTAATACAATACCTACCCTTAAGCTTTGATTACCTCTCACTTCATCAAAGTACATTATATAGAATCCTTCATCCTTGGCCATTGGGTTGTTTTCATTCGAATCAACAGTATCAAAAGCATACACACCTAAGTTAGTGGATTGGAAATTTACCTTCTCATTCTTGGAATCATATTCTATAATCATGAAATTCATTCTCGACTCCCACTCGATCTAGATTTGATTGGGAACACCCCTCCAAGGTAGACACATATGTGATCAATCTGTATACATGTATCCATTCAGTTATTTTATCTAGTCTCTACTCACTAACATCCCATATGCCTCTAGGATATTTATGATTTAAATGTTAATGAACTATTGAATCCTAGGTTCATGAGCTGACTACATATAAATGTTCAACATTTCTCCAACCACCTTGACCTTTGACTTATCCAGATGGACAATAACTCTATCAGACTTGATTGGACTTAGTCCCAATTTTTCACAAATACCTATAGGCATTATGTTAGTGGATGCCCCAGAATCAAGTAAACAATTATGCACATTTTTTTCCAAAAACTCTAACAATCAATAGAAATAGAGAAACCTTATATTTACTTTTATACATTACCACATTTGTTGTCATAGATTTGGCTTTACCTCTATCTAATTTCTCAGTTAATGATTTTAATACCAAATCATGTTTCTCAATGATTTGAGCTAGCTCATGCAAGGTAATATTGGATTTGATATTCTTTATATCTTCCAAAATATTTTATCCACCTTTGGATCTAGTTATAGCCAAATCTACAGTCATTTGAGTATCCTTTCCCTTAGGGGAGGAGGATTGTTACCGGTTCTATGATTTGGGGGAGTATAAACTTTTTTAGGTGGTGTGGAAGTTATTGTAGGTTCTTTTTGGGTTTTATTCCTTATGACATAATTGCTCTTTTGTTACTATTGAAAATTATGGATCTCATCCATGTGATTTTAGGCTCATTCTATTCTTGGTTAGGGAACTCATAAGTCTCAACCATAAGGGTTGTTTCGATAGTGTTGGATCTATTGTCTGGCACTCTTGTATTTTTAGAATTGTCAGTATTGTCTTGATTGTCTAAGATAACATCATAGCTTTCCATCTCACCTTAGAACATTTCAAAGGCATTATAATATTCTATGTAGTCCATCTATCTATGCCAGGCCATATTATAGACCCTACACTAATTAGGCAAGGATAATTTATAGATATTTATTTCATGAATCTTATTGGTTGAGGGTTCATTTTTGATGTTATTATTATTATTATTATTATTATTATTATTATTATTATTATTATTATTATTATTATTATTATTATTATTATTATTATATTGATTAAAATGTATGTTGTAATTTTGAAAAATGTAATTTCTATTAGAGCTTTCCCCCATGTTTCCCATTTACCTTTACAAATTTAGGAAGTAAATACCTAGTTTTTGGACCATTCTCTAAATTAATTCTAGTTTTCCCTTTGAGGAGTTAGGCTTAGCATTTTGGATTATGTTCTAGACAACATTTTGGGTACTATAGTTGTTAATCAGGACCAAAGCTTGACTATTATTTTGGGGATGGGCCCTAGCATTAGACTGATTAAAGAATCCTAGTTTTTGACTATGGGATTCATGTCTTAATGGAAATTTATTTAGGATAAGTATTTGATTTAATATAGGCACATTCCAATTTGCATTTGAAACTAATTTTAGAGTAGGCAAAGTAGGTTTGATGTTTAGGATAGCAAAGGTAGGGTATCCTTACAAATGCATCCTCTCATCAATGTGTATGGCCTCTACACATGCAAGTGGAAATGTATTGACATTCATATCTCTACACAAAAAGATATAATTCATTGGGTCTAATGTGTTTTTATAAATCTCAAGTGTCAGGTCATCTATAGGCTAATAGGGGACTATGGTGAGGCTATACATCTTATATAATTTAGCATTAAAAGTTCTTGTGGGATCACTTGGGTCTCACTTTAGGTTAGTGAATTATTGGTAAATAATCTCAAGGTTAATGACCCTTTTAAATTGTGTAATGAATGTATCATCAAATTGGTTCCACCTTGTGATGGAATCCTATAATAAATTAAGGAACTAGTTGTAGGATGCTTCCTTAAAAGTAAATGGGAAGAATCTATAGGATACATCTTCATGGATTATGATCAAAAACCTAAAATTTGATTTGAATGACTTGATATGTTATTTAGTAGGTATACCTCCAAATAGATTGAAGATGGGGAGGTATTCTTTAGGGTTCTTAGGTAAATTATGCATAGAATTGGGCACATTTATAGAGTATCCTCCTAACCATGCCATGACTAGCCAGATGTAAATAGAAGAGATGGATGTTAGTTCACTAGAGAGGTAGAGTGGGATTTGGACTTCCTACATCTCCCTTTTTTGGCTCTAGCTTTGTGATGGGTTTCTAAAGATCTAAGGGGAACTCTATTTTTAGAGTGAGATCTAGTCTAGATCCAAGGTAACTCTAAGATGTTATGCAAAAGATTTTGTTACAAATATAAAATACTATAAATGTTTATCAAATATTGATTAAAAAAAATCAAAGATTGGTCAAATTAACATAAAGGAACCCCACACAAGGGTCTATAATCAAGAAAAGTGGTCTTATTTTACCTTCATCAGTCTGAATCCTCCAAAGCTTCAAAGACTACAAATAATTTGTCAAAAACTTGGTCTAACCTTTAAAGATCAATGTTAGACAAGATATTTCAAGAAACCTTTGGTGTATTATGCTTATCAGTACATTTTAAGAGTGAGATCATGTAAATAAAATCTTAATTCTATGTGAACCCACCAATTTTAGATCTCTTAATGCTTGGCTTAGAGATCTTTCATAAATAATCAACTAGACACTGATCTTTACACTTATCTGCTACATATCTAAAGTTCTTAGTTCAAATTATGTAGGCTTTTGTAAATATAGATGAAAAAAATCTTGATTTATTAAAATAATTTAATGGCATGCTTATTTTTATGCCTTTACATGAAATTTAAATAGATTAGATGGGAAATGCTAGCATATTTTCAGACCTAAGCCACTATTTCAAGGATTCACAAAGATATTTCAAAACATTCAAAGACCTTACAAAAGATAAAATAAAATTATAGTGTTTATACCAATATTTGTGTATTTAAATAAATGATTATATATTTCAATTGAAATACACTACAATTTTACTCAAAATGAACATAGAAAGACATCCTTCTAGTGCCACATTTTCTCATGTTGATGTATATCTATGTCAAGCATATAATGTGAATAAAAGAATAATATTTCTTAGTTTATTGTGTAGGTCCTAGAAGACCTTAGGTCTTAATTCAATTTTACTAGTAGAATGATTATGTGGCTACCACCTTTAGTCTGCAAGCAGACCATACTGTAGGGATAGTAGTAGCTCAATAGTGACATAATCTATTTGAAATTTCTTCTCATTGTTATGATGTAAATTCATTTATATTTTGCCAATTTATTGTCCAAACTTTAAACAAATAGGTGATTTTTAATAGTGAGCATTAATCTAAGGTGATTCATGTTAAGAAAATCAAAAAGGAAGAAGCGTAGAGTATAAAATAAGGTTTTCTTTAAAAAAAAACAAAAACCCATAGGTTTCCTTTAGTTCTTTTTTATAATACTACAAATAAAATTAAAATTCATGAGATCCTAGTGCTAGACTCAAAATACCATAAATGCAGTGGTGATTCTGGGATAGATAAGATGCACATATCTAAAAAATATGTTTTAAAATAGATACCTACAATAAATTTATTTAAACACATTTATTTATATAGTAGAAGGAAATAAAACATACATAGACAAAAAAAAATTACCATAATAGAAAGCATAAACTAACAGAATGTATTTAAAACACTATTATTAGATTTAACCACTAGAAAAATTAAATACACTATCATTTTCAAAATTTGAGAAATAAAAAATATGAAAACAATGAAATAGTGAACAAATTGTTGGAATTTCTCTTTCTATTTGGATTAATTTCACAAAGTTCTAATCTAAAGTATAATTGAGGTGGAAAACCCCTATATATAGGCCTTTTTAATGCCTAAGATGGTTGCATTGGTTCAAGAGAACTGAGTAAATAACATATGTCAGTTAGATAAAATTTTCTCATGTTTTAAAAATTAAAGAATATTCCATATTCAAAAGGGAATCTTTTATAATAAATTGAGTAGAACTAGAACATGACACTCATCAAAGAAAAAAGCCTGACAAATGGTTATCTTGATCTTGAGGTGCCAAGATGGGATCCTACTGATGTGGATGATGAAGCTCCCAGTGTAGTAAAAGAAGAATAAATTCTAAGAGGGGCCAAAGAGGAAGAATCTCTTATAGTGACCATCTGTGGCTTTCTAATTATCTTCTTTTCATCTTATATATATCCTCTCCATGCCTCTAAGCATTTATTGTAATCACTATCAATCAATTTCAAATCTATAATGGGTTCTTTTAGCAATTTGATGGTGAGATTGAATAGTGCATCATGTCTAGTTTAAAGGGGGATCATGACCTTATTGATTACCACTACTTTTTCTATTCTTTGGTTGGATAATGGTGCCAAGTCTACCATTTCTTTCCCAAAATTCACACCTCGATCCATAGCCTACTTTATTAAATTTACAATGAAGTTTTGTATTTGGGATCTAAAATCATCCTTGTTGATAATGGAACCATCCTTATTAGTAAGGTGGTTGATTTCAGCCTCTTTAAGCAGAGTTATAACTATGTCACCCTATTGAATGAGATACTGGCCCAAGGATCTCATGTCATCAATCCATTGGTTTAAATATTTTCTTCTTATAATGATATAGGATTGAGTGATGCTCAAGTGTTCTAATGGGATCAAGCTTAGGTCTTTAAATTTCTTCATTCTAATCAACTTGACCAAGTTTATTATCTTGTTGTCATAGGTCTCATAGGCATTCTCTACCTTAAGAATCCTATTATAGATTTCATCTCTTTTCACTTTATACTAAGATAGATTATTTAGCATGTCAAGCATAACCTTAATAGCCCATTCCACCTTGGTGATGGTCTCTTTTGGCAATGTGGATTTGTGTTATTGCTTTAGTTTAGTTGTTCTTTGTTACATTCCTTTCACTAACTTTGTGACTATATCACCATATGCCTTTAGAGCTAATAGGGGTTCCTCTTCATATTATTTTTGTTGGCTAGGCCTATATATTTTCTTCTTCATCAATTCAAATAGGGTTTCTTTAGACACACAATTATCTAATCTAGATGAGTTACCCTCCTTTTGTTCAACCTCTTCATTTCCCCAAACTTATTATCAAGCTCTAATGAGACTTATAGAGGGTCCACTATAACCAAATCCTACCTCTAATGTGGCTAACTACATTTCTTATATCTAGGAATTATCTAAAGTGCCCCCCTAAGGCTGAGTGGATGGAGGTAATTAATGGGTTGGTGTCAATTCCTAGAAAGTAGATGTTTAGGAAGTAACTATGGAGGTGACTAGGACAAATGCAAAACTGGGGGATGAGGTGGTAAGTGTCATTTTTGAAGATGAATAAGAACTAGTGATAGTTAATCACTAGTTTAGAATAAAGGGACTTGGGGTGTGAAAATATTAGGCCTTTTCTTTAGCAATTTAGGACTAGTCCTAGGCATGGGCCTAGGTAGGATTGGGGGAGATTGGCCATCAGAGAGACTTTTGAAGTGGAGGACACAAAAAATGGGTTAACATTGGGAAAATGGATAGTAATGGGCCTAATCACAAGCCTATTGAGGGGCATGTAGGGCATTAGGTTCATGTGGTTTAGTGTTGGGGGATCATAAAATATACTTAAGGGATACCTACTTAAAAACAAAGGTGGCAAATAAACACATTCTTAATTAGTAGTACCTAGTTCCTTCTTGATAGGAAGCAGGGGAGGTATTTTTAAGGCAAAAGTTATTCATGTTGTAGTCAGTGGTATTATCATCTCTATTGAAAATGAAAGAGGCACCAATAAAGGCTTTTCCTACACTAAGGTAAAATTTTGTTCTAGGGATAGGGTGTTAGATGTTGCTCCTAAATAGAAGCTTACTCAATATGTTTTTTAGTTTCATCTCATCCCTTTTCCAAAGTAGGAGACAATGCTTGAAATATCCTTCAACTAACTGATGGTCAATTATTATTTCCTCTTCAACATTAATACCCTATCTTGTTGATGTGGATGATCCTACCTAAGAATCTTCAGGCTTAAAAACTTCATAGAAACCTAAATCTTTCAACTTGCCCTTAACCTATGGTATATTGGCATCCTTTGATCTCTACTTCACCTCTTCTTCATTGGGTGTAATTGATGTATAACATGTCCTCATCTCATGGCTCATGATGGTAGGTGATGCTTAGGGATACCCTATGCTTGATGTACTGTTTGAATGTTACATGCTATGGATCCTATTATGTATTGACATCTCTCTCTAAATTGAAAGTGAGCATTTTCTTGGTAGAAAAAATAATAGAGTTCCAATTTTCAATCATAAAATGGCCAATTTTGGATATTTGAGGATGTTGGCATGTTATTGTCATTGATGTCAAAAGGGTGCATCATGTAAAGGGATAATTTTCATTGATGTCAAAGGTGACTAGGCCTAGTTGGTAGTATGTGATGAGATAAGATGAATTGAGAAGAGTTATATCATGGGATAATTTTAAGGTAAGAGATTATTCGAAAGAAAATTTTAATTTGAAGGAAACTAATGTATTATGGTTGCATGAAAGAGTAAGGTCATTCATGAAAGAGAGAGTGTTTCATGGATAAGAGTTGTCATTAATGTTACATCTTGTGAGGTTTATGTTGACCAAATTTGAATTATAGTCAAATAGGGTCATCCCATACCATTTTAAACTTTTTAATAAGGCTTTACATGTCTTATAAGGGTCTCATAATGTTCTATACATCTCACTTGGCCTTGTCCTAATCCTTGTCTAAGTTCACCCTCCTTGAAATGGACTAGCCAACCAAAGTCAAACTTGGTAAAACCTTATTGAATGTTGGTCAAAGGTAAATTTTGTGTCATTTTGTTTGAACATATTTTTTAACATGTTTCAATGTTTTTACAAGTCATAAATTGGTCATTTGTTGTCTCGTGTGCAAAAAGGGGTCTTTTGGTTATTTTCTAGCCTATTAATTGACTTGTATGGACTTCTAAGAGGGAAAATTTGTCACCAAGGTGAGTTTTAATGTGTAAGAGGTTATAATTATGTCAGGGAATGTCATATATCAGCTAGGAGTTATTTATAGTTATAAAATGGGAGCTTCTCCTTGTTTTTAGGCACTTTTGGGCAATTGTATGGTCTCCATGATCTAATATTCAACTAAAAGTGTGAGTTGAGTGTCTATTCACCTCCTAAAACCAATTTTCACGTTTTATATTCAATTTAAATGTAAAAAAGTTCATCTATAACTCCTTTTTCTCCATTTTCTCTTGGCAAGCAAAGAAAGGTCAACTTCAAGTACTTGGCATGGGCCATACAGGTGGAGTTGGGAAGAGTGATTTTGGGGGTGGATTGTAATTTGAGTGTACTTCATTTTAATAAAAATAAGTTTCAATATGGTTCCTCTTCCTTTATGAACAATGGCTAACACTCCATGCATATATTTATGGGCTTGCAATGATGAGAGGGTCATTGTTTGAGCTTGTCTCAGTTTTCTTGATTTGACCTAATGGGTTGGTGTGTTGAACATGTTTTTACATGTTTTTCAAGACATACCCATGCTTCTTATTATTTTGTAAATCTTAATTTCTTAGGAAAGCCTCTTCTAGGCTTATATATGCTCACAAACTAGTCCTTCACATTTACAGTCACCTTAGGGGTCTTAAATAGAGGTTGTCTACATTAGAGAGAAGGTTTTGAGTTTATTTAAAAATATTATTGATGGTGTTATCTAGAATAAATGTTGGGAGTTACATTTTGAGGTGCTTAGATAACCTTACCTTTACAAACTCATGTTCTTTTATGTTTTTGTCTGCATATATAGTTCAAGAGACCCACTTACAGTCCTAATGACATAATGTTGATGATTAAGGGGATGTCCTTGTGCCAAAATTTATTATAATGGTTAAAGATTCATAAATACACCTCAGATAGCTTTTCCTACGTTTATTTTAGTGATGAATCAACCTCATTATCTCAAATACAGTCAAATATACATCTTCAGGTGTCATTTACAAAGCTATAAGGGTGTGAATGGAGGTATTCTATAGGTTTGAGACCTCATGAGGTTATTAAGTGAGTTGATAGCCTAAATATCATGATTAATACCCCTTAATATTCAATCATGGTGTTGGGAATACCTTGCTAAGAGAAGTACTAATACAGGGACCCTCTTCCCTAAATGGATAGATTAGAGGGCAGGGAACTTTTTAAAAATGGCATATTACTCATTTGACAAGGTTTTAAAGTATAAAATTAGGTAAACTTTATTTCCTATAGCATAGATAATTAATTTTAAAAGAATGGGGTTAAGGATATTAGTAGATGTTGGAGCTTGAGCACCTTGAAAATGGTTTAAAACCCACTAAGAAGCTTCAATGACATCTACAAGAAACTAAAAAAGACCTTATTTAATAAATTAGGCATAACCTAACTATGCCTTATGCTCAAATGACTCTAAGTAACCCAAACATACATTCAATTAATAAATATCACCTTATCAAGGTTAGAACATGGTTTTGACCTCTAAGCACTTCCCCTAGTCTGTACACAGGCCTAGAAAGTGAAATACAATCTTGCTAAGGAGGTTGTTTGAAGGTTGAGGTATGAAATAAAGAGTTTATTTTTAACTTTTTTTTTAATTTAAAAGATAATAGGATGTTTTTTGACTTCAAAACATCCTCAAACAAGTTTCATATAATCCCAAACACACCCACAGGCATGTACAAACTAAGACAGATAGTGAGTTGAAAATAGGTTTTCCTTGTGCCAAATGGGATTATGTTAGTGAAGTTTAACTTATAAAAAGTTAGAGATTATCTCAAATTAACCTCAAAATTCTTTAATACATTTTTAAATCCTTGTTTTGTAGTGAACAACCTCTTAACATAGTCAAACAGGGTATGTGGGCAATGAGTGACATGTAGGGTTTCCTTTATATCAAAAGGATTGTATGGGTGGATTTTGGCCTAGATGAATGAAATATGACCTAAAGTAATTAATTAAAAACCTAATTAAACCATCCAAAGTCCAAAATATTACCAAGGATGCACCCTACAAGGGAAAAATAGTGTCTCAGTCCTCAATAGGCAGGGATCTGTAAATGAAAAACACAATCTTGCACTCTAAAAAATAGAATATGGAGGCATAAATATTGGATTTTAAAGCTGAAATTGGAAAAAATTTCCCTTGGTTGTTGATTAAGATACCCCAATAATATATTTGAAATAAATAATAGGGTAAGTGCCCCTATTTTATCTCAGACAAGGGGCACTTTTCCCTTTTCATAGACCCTATCACTTCATGAAAATGGATCAAATGATGGACTAGATGGTCAATAAATATTAAATGGAGGTTTTTATAGTTGTATCATACCAATATAAACATGATAAACATATTTATTATGTTGAAAGACAAGCAGGATGCTCTACACGAGGAGGTTTATAGTCATTAAGGTAAAGAAAGGAGTAAGCCTAGTCTCAATTGAAGGGTCATTTTCAATTTTGGAATTTCCCAAGAATATCAATGACTTGGGTCATCTTAATAGAGGTATAAATTATTTATTTAATATTTTAAGGATCAAGGTAAGTGAAAATAGTGGTATTTTGACTCAAATTTATAGGCAGACCTATTGGCAAAGTCTAAGCCTAATGCCAAATAGGGGACAAGTTCCATTTCAATATTTTGGTAAGAAATTACAATTATTTAAGGGTTTTTTTAGGATAAATATAGATTTTTATAAACCTTTTTTGTATGTAATCTGATCAAAGAGATTATTTTTTGACCTAAAGTGTGCTTAGACTCTACTCGGAAGCAAAAAGGGAGATTGAAGGGTAACTTCAAGTGCTTGGAACTTTAATATACCTTTGCATGGGACATGGATATATTTAGAGAAGTTATAGGGGGTAATTAAGAAGTCATAAGTTTAATTTTGAGAAGTTTCAAATGTTTTTTATTTATGAACAAATGCTAAGACCAGAAACCACTCAAAACCCTTGTAAACCCTCCATAGAGACCTGATTGGGAAGATGAACCAATTTGAGCATCAACATATAGGTTAAATACCATGAAAATACTTGTATGACGTAGAGGACTCTATATTCATTCTCCAAATTCCAATTTTTTACATCACACCTATACAAAAGGGGTCAAACAGGTCTTATTTTGACCATTTTTTGTGTTTTACATGCATGGAAGACTTTCAAGACACCAAATCACTTTTTTGAGAAGTTTTAATTCCTTTTATAGGTCATAATACTCATTTTTTTATCTATCTTTCCTCATAAGTGTGTTTTTTATCTCTCTCATTTTGGCTAGTCATAGGGAACAAGCAGTGAACACTTGGAGAAAATGGTGAATCTTCATTTGGAGAGTCTTTTAAGGCTTATTTCTTGTAAGTAATGACATGAAAACTTGGGAAACTTAATCCCTATTCTTTTATAGACCATATTTTAAGTTTTAAAGAGTTTTTAGGTGCCAAGTGTGAGAGGTGTAGGGGGAAAAGCTCATTTTGGGACTCTCTTGATGATTTTGTATGGCCAGAATGATAGGGACAGTTAAGAACCTCTCTAATGAATGTGAGGGATTCTTAGTAACCCCTCTTATCCAAATCCATCATCATAACTAATCAATTATAGAGTTGAGGTAGTTTTGGAAGGCCAATCATGAGGGTAGTTTTCTGTGTAAAGAAGGAGTTTCTTAAACACTTTGTAGGTCTTGGATGAGTGAAGATGAAATTTGTAAATCATAAAATTGTATGAATTTCCTCATCCCTATTTGCCATGAATTTTTAACTTATTTTATCAAGTTGACACATGTCTAAGTTACTCTTGGACTCCCCTTCTCTCTCTCTTCCCACATTTTCTATAAATTGAAGCTTCTTGACTATTGTATGTATCTATCCACTTGTTAAGGTGAATTTGAACCAAATTTTTGCCTTGAATAAATAAATATATATATTTTTTATCTCATTCAATAATTATCTAAGAGTATGTGATGGTTTTGTTCTTGTGAAAGTGTATCTTAGCTTACCTTCACATGTCAACTTTCTTAGTACCTTATGAGTTCAAAGACTTCTCTTTGCATGTCAGTAAGAAGTGTCAAATGGAGTTGTAGGTGTAGTTAATATCTCTTTTAATAGTGTGTCTTATAACTCCTATTGTCTAAGTCTTCTTAGCCTAAGCCAATTTAAAGACCTCATGTTGAAACATTGATGTAAGAAGGAATGTTGTCATTGGATGGAGTGTATGTTAGGTGCCTCTTGGTTCAAAGTGCATGTTAAAAAGTGTGAGTAGAGAAAACATTTTGTGTATCACCTCCCATAGAGTAAGTTACTTTCAGTCATCCTTAACCCTTTTCATCCCCCAAGTGTTAATAGTAGGATATGTGCTTTAGTGATTCATCAAGGGTAGCTAGCCCCTAACCTAGAGATCCACCTCTTAATAGCGATACCCATAGCCCTAAGGTGGTTTCATTTTCTCACTTGAACTAGGAGAATATTTTCCCATCTCCTCATTAGGTGCAAGTTTAAGTGACAATAATTTTGTGTCAAAGGTGTTCAAGTGTATGAAATAAAGATGGAAAGTCATATGAATCTTGGCCATATAAGTCTGTATGAGGCCATGGAGTATTTTTAACCTTAGAAAGAGATTAGTGTAGTGATATGAGTGTGTTATGATATCTTATGTCTTCTTGGTTGATGTTTTGTTGAGTTCATGACATGGAAGTAACATGTCAAGGTATCAAGTGTATTGGCATATTGAGCATAGTGAGGTGATTAAAACTAGGCAATTGAGAGATTTTGAAGGTTGTGTAACCATGATAATGAGGGTGTATGCACTTATAAGTGTCTCAAAGTGAGTCTTTAAAGATAGGTCCTTTAGTCTTGTTCTAAACCTAGACCATTCTCAAACCTTGCATATCCTAATAAGACATGAATATTAAATTTCAAGGTGAATGTGTGAATAAGATAATGGATAGAGGTATTTCAATTTTTTTATTAATTTTGACGTCATGGTTTGTAGGAAAAGGCATGAAAAGTGGTTTTGAGGTCTCTCAAGTGCATAGAATAAAATTATACAAACCTAAGAAGGACTTTCAAGGGTTCATTATAATGTGTAACCCTTACATGGTAACTTTATATATTAAGGATATATGTGTAAGGATCCTATCTAAGATATACAAGCATTGGTTTTGGATTTAAGGGGCAGTCTTTTATGAATAATCATTAACACTAAAACATATGTTAAACCTCACTAAAACCCTAACAAGGACCTGATGTAAAATATATTATTAAAAACATCATATAATGGTCTCAAATTCCAATAAAAACAATTAGATAATGTATTCAACTCTCCTAGGTATCTCCAAGTGGTGGTGGTTAGATGAGAGAGAAAATGCACAAATATAGGCTTGTTTATGACGAATTTATTGTAGTAGTCAAAGGTTGCATTGGTGAAGAAAATAAAATGGATAAAATAAGGATATATATACTCATAATACACACTCATTAAAGTTTTTGGATATTTTCCACCCTTAAAATATGCTAAACTAATCTTTTAAGTTAGTGTTGCAGATAGACCTAATGGTGTAAACAGTGTAAAACCCAAGCAACAATAAGAAAATGAATTAGAGTGTGTTTTCATAATAGAATAATGAAACCAAGTACATGGATATTTTTTTCATAAATTTTAATACATTTTCATTCTTTTAATAATCTTTGGAGTTCATGTGTGTGGTGAAAAAGTTACTTATAAAATGACTAGTCTGGTTCAAATAAGATTGTGAAACATGAAGTCAAGAAATTGGTCTATAAGGCTAATATTTGTCATTAGACCATATTATTTTTCCATTTAGGATGTATTTAGTATATCTAATAACCATTTAAATTCATAAATATTCATGTAAATTTTCTACACAGGTGTTGGACGTCTAAGTCACCATGACCAATCTCTAAGGTAAACTAGTAGTTCTGAGTGAAAGAGTTGTAGAGATGTTCTTGAGCCCTTATCTCCTTATTAGAAGTGTATAATGAATTTTTTAATGAAAATTATGTTTTTTATATTATTTATATATAATTTTTTTATCATATTTGAGTGGATTAAGTGGGTTTCAAGTCTCATTTTGCAAGACAAACTTTTGAGGTACACATGCCTAGTAGGATAGTTGTCCTAAAAGAGGTTTCATGGTATAAATGAAAGATACAATTCTAAAATATAATGGATGAGGTAATAATATGTCATATTATAACTTATTTAATTGTTTTTATTTTTTAGATAAATCCAAATTTTCCCAAGAGGATCAATATTTGACACTAAGAAGATAGACCTAATGCAAGTAAGTCTTCATAAGACATAAAAGTGAAATGAGGTCTAATAGAGTTATGACAGACCAAAATAGACTCAAAGATAATTTGAATCATTTTTATTATATGTCCTTAGATATATCATATGGCCTACCTAATATTTTAATGGTGTTTTTCTGACCAAGTGGTATATGAACAAGAGATGAGTATATATACAAGTCATTTTAGGCCTATTTGAATAAGCTAATAGCAAGTGAATAGATTGATAAATCAATGAGCCTAAGGAGGTTAGGTAACAAGTTTTAAACCATAATTATATATTATATAATCAGTTAATTATGATAATAAAAGTATATTTTAGAGGAATATCAAGGACACATGACCTATTTAGTCTTGAAGAGGGCTACTTGAGAGAAGAAGCCTAGAGGCAGTTTTGAGAGAGATCAAGTTGAGTAAGGACAAATGAGTTATCATCATATGTTAAGAGTATATCATATTTTATCATATATTTATTCCTTATATATTAAAGTGTATATATTTTAGATAGAATAGATAAATAGTTGAGTGGAAAGAATTATGATTGACTAAGTTGGTGCTTGAGGGAGTTGAAGCTTCCTTATAAGTTAGAGCTTATAGAATTGGTCTTAACTGAGTTGGTGCTTGGTCAAGAGGTATTTGGATATGTTTTGAGGTTTTTTATTGAATAATTTTATTTTTACTGATTTGGTGCTTGGTAATAGGGGATTATATCCTCCTAGTAAGTGGGTGCTTGTTAAAGTCAAGTGGGTACTTGATAAATCTGGGGTTGGTGTTCCATGTAGGGTTGATGCTCAACTAAATTTGATACATTTTATTATATGATAGTTTTTCCATTATTTTTTTAGTTGGTTTTATTCCTCATGATGTTTTCCCACATATGTGATGTGTTATCTTATTTCATGCTCCTGTGATTAGTTCTTAATGCATTACTAAATCACTATGTTGTTTTCATAGTTCATAGATGATTGGATGTAATTAATTGAAAGTTTTTGAAGACTAATTCACCCCATATCTCATTAATTATACTTTAAAAAATTGGTATCATAGCTTGGTCCTTTTAATCATGCCTAAATAGCTTGAAAGATATCCTTGAATCACAAGCATGTCTAGTCAATAAGTGGAAGGAGGTTTCTCAACTAATAAGGCTCCTCTCTCCATTGGGACTAACTATTCATTTTAGAGTATCAAAATGAAGACCTATATAATGTAATTGGTTTATGACATAAGGAAATATATTATTGATGGATTCACTCCACCTTATACACCACCAATTGATGTAGTAGGCAAGAAGGAAAATGAGAACAACTCTAAGGCAATGAATTCCATCATGTATGGTCTTTCAAAACTAGAGTTTGTTAAGGTCATGCATAGTGATACAACCAAATAATTTTAGGAAAATTCATATACCATAAATGAAGGAGAAACTAAAGTTAATTTGGAAAAGTTATAGACTCCCTGAAGGTAGTTTAAAATCTTGAGAATGAAGGATGATGAAAACATTGCATTTTATGAGTTGAGAGTAGATGGAGTGATACATGTTATCAGAGGCCTAGGAGAGAAGTTGGGAGAATCAACAATACTAAAAAAGGTATTGAGATATCTAACATCTAAATTTTATTCAAATGTGTCTAATATAGAGGAGATCAAAGACCTTAACATACTATAGATAGATGATCTTCATGGCATCTTGACCACATATGAAATGAGAACAAGTGATGGAAGACCTTCCAAGAAGGAAGCTACATTCAAAGTTGAGAAAAAGTTATAAGGTAATAAGGCCAAGGATTATTTTGATATATAAATTAATAATGAAAATATATAATCCATGTTTTTCATAAAACTAATGAAAGGTTCAGGTGAGTATAAGGACAAGTTGTCATTAAAATTCTTTAACTATGATAAGTTTGGTCATTTTGCATCTAAATGTCCTAGCAAGGATAAGACTAAGTATGATGAAGAACATGATAAACATCATGGTGATGATAATAATATCTATATAATCTAAAAGATAAAAAATTATTTCAATAACTATGAAGACAAGAAAGGGTCATTAAATAACAAGATAAGTTTCTATACCAAAGAAGATAGTATCTCAACTGATGTAAGTGACACAAGTACATATGATAGTGATTATAGTAATTATCATGATAACAATTAAACCTCATTCATGGATATATAAATAGATAATGAGGATTACTCAAAAGTGAAAAGCCTTATGGATGATGAAGAATCAAATGAAGAAGAGGGTGAATTAAACCTTGAGGCAAAATTGGTGAGTGCTCTTGAGGAGTTGAAGTTCCAAAGAAGGAAAAATTAGAAACTAATATCATTAGTTAAGAGTTATGAGGATAAAATAAATATCTTTGAAGAGAGACCAAGAATCAACACCAAATAGTTGAAAACTCATATTGAAATTATTACTATAAGTATTAATACCAAGGAGGAAGAATGCATCAAATTTGTAATAGAAATGGAGTCCTTGAAGATAGAATTGGATTAGACAACAATCAATTTGAAGAGACATTAGATATTTGAAAATAGTACTAAATTTTTTGGGGATATTTTGAGTATTTAAAGGCATCCACATGAAAAAATAGGTCTTAGGTTAAAGGAATACCAAAGGATAATAAGGAGAGTCAAACCTCAAATACCTATGCATAAACTCTCAAAACTAAGACTCAAAATGATCATCAGTAAGTCAAGAGTACCAAGATGAAAGATAACATGAAGAAACTAATTAGGTATCCTAATGCAATTAGTTATTCTAATTATTTCAATGTTTATTATTTTATATGTCATAACTTTGGTCACATAGCAAGTGATTATATAATGGTCTCAAGGGGTGAGTTATTATGGGACTATGGGAGAAAGAGTAATCATTCAAGAAGTAAGTATAGTAATGTTTTTTATATAGTTATCACAATATGGGACATATTGTAAGATTCTATCATAATAGAGTTAGAAGTACCTCAAGACTTAACAAGGTATATGGATTTCCTAGAGTTCATGAAAATGGTAAAACATTGGTATGGAAGCTAAAGAAAGTTATGACATATAATATTAAGCCTAAGAGTCAAAATGGATTATTTGTTAAGATAGAGCAAGGATCAAAAGTGAAGGAATATCAAGAACACTTGTTATATGCATGTATTGACAAGGTAATCAAAGAGAATAAAATTGATGATAAGATGGATGATTCAAATGCTTCAGTCAAGCCTAAGTGGATTATAAGGGGGAACTATCAGTTTCCTAAATGCAAGATAACTAAGCAAAATGGTTTAGAGATCTGGGAATCCCCTAAATTCATGTATTTTTGAGGTCCCTATGGAAATGGATGATTCCATTAAGATTAATGGAGACATTATCTATTAGTAGAAGCATGAGGCTATAGTCAAAGAAGGATTCATCTTGAGATGATTTTATGTTTTCTAGAAGTGTAATAAAAGCTTGTGTAGTTTATTGGTATATGAGATATGCTTTAAGGATTTTGAGAATGGTTTGTGGTTCCTAATGATGTCTATGATAAGCACAAGTTGTGAGGATAAATGGGGAGCTAATCTTATAATTTATTAGCTTCAAGAGTAGATAAGTAAATGGTCTATGTCAAAGATGGTATATATAAAACATGAAGATAGGTTGAAGAATGTGTCCAAGGCAAAATGGAGGTTTATGAATCTAGAATAGGTAAATGAAAATGGATATTATAAATCTCTATGGAATAAAAGTTCATAAAGGAAAGTGATTGATTTTGTGTATCTGAGTCCATTTGAATATCTATGTTAGATATAAATGGATGTGGTGGCCAGGCGAGTGATTAAGAGTTTGATCTATATAAGTCATATCAAGAACAAGATAAGTGTACCTATGTATCTAAAATAATTTTAATAATTTATGAATGGATTTATGGGGAACATGTTTATATGATGCTTCATAGACTTTATGATCCTATTACCAAAAAGGGGAGAGAGTTCAAAAAGAGAGAAAGCTTAGAATGCTTTATAGACTCAAAAAATGTTGAAGATCTTGTTCATTTCAAAAGGTGTGATCCAAGAAGCTACATCATGAGGGAGAAATTTTTATGTGTCTCTTTTTCATTAATTTCAAAAAGGGGAGAATTAATATATGGGAAAAGTACCATTTTCAAGTGATTTCAAATTGTAGTGTGTTTTCTATCAATGACAAAGGTGGGGTTTGTTGGCATGTTGTAGTTATTGATGTCAAAAGGGTGCATCATGTAAATGGATAGTGTTCATTGATTTCAAATGTGAATAAAACTTGTTGACAGTATGTGATGAGAAAATATGCATTAAGAAGAGTGTTGTCATGAGAGAATTTAAAGGCAAGAGAGAATTTAAAGGTAAGAGTGAATTTGAATGAAAGAGTGAATTTGAAAGAAAATAATGTATTATGGTTTCATGATAGAGTAAGGTGATTCATGAAATAAATATTGTTTCATGGATAAGATTTTTCATGAATGTTTCATCTTGTGAGGTTTGGTGTCAAAGGTGTTCAGGTGCATAAAATAGAGATGTCAAGTCATATGAAGCTTGGTCATATAGGTATGTATGAGGTTGTGGAAGATTTTTTCCATAAAAAATATATTGGTGTAGTGATATAAGTGTGTTGTGATATCTTATGTCTACTTATTTGATGTTTTGTTGAGGTCATGACATGAAAGGAATAAGTCAAGGTGTCAATTGTATTGGAAGATTGAGCCTAGTTATGGCATGAGCTAGTGGAATGATGAGGTGAGTGAACTTAGGAAAGTGAGATATTTTTAAGGTTATATGAGCATGATAATGATATTTTTATCTACTCAAAATTGTCTCAAAATTATTCTTTGAAGATAGGTCCTTTAGTCTTGGTGCACCTAGACCATTCTTAAACCCTGCCTAGCCTAATGAGGCATGAGGATCAGATTTCAAGGTGAATGTTAGAAGGATAGAATTGATATAGGTATTTCAAGTTTTTTTAGGAATTTTAATTAATCATGAGGTTATGGTTTGTATTAAAAGGCATGAAAAGTGGTTTTGAGGTTTCTCGAGTGCACAGAATGAAGGTATGCAAACTCAAGAAAGACTTTCAGGTATTCATTGGCATGTGTAACCTATACATGGGAACATAATATATTAATTATATATGTTCAATTTTTATATATAATATATATATGCATTGTTTTTTTATTTAAAGGGCATCCATTTATGAACAATCATTAACACTAAAACTTGTGTTAAACCTCCTTAAACCCCTAATAAGGACCCAGTGTAAAATATCTTGTTCAAAATTTCCTATATTGATCTAAAATTAATATAAAACATATTTTCATGTATTAAATTCTCCCAATTACCTTAAGGTGGTGGTGGTTAGTCAGATGAGAGATAAAATACACATATGCATGTTTGTTTGTGAAGAATTTGTTGTAGCAATCAAAAGTTACATTGGTCAACAAAATAAAATAGATGGAATAAGAATATATATACTCATAATACATGACCATTAAGGTTTATGGACATGTTCCACCCTTAAAATATGCTAAACCTATCTTCCAAGTTAGCTAGTCACAAATAAACCTGATGGTGTAAATAGTATAAAACCCAAGCAGCAGTCAGAAGATGAATTTTAGTGTGTTTTCATGATATAATAATGAAACAAAGTACATGTATATGTTTTTCATAACTTATAAGACATTTTAATTCTTTTAATAATCTTTGAATTTCATGTGTTTGGTGAAAATGTTACTTGAAAAATGACTAGTCTAATTTAGATAAGATTGTGAAACATGAGGTCAAGAAATTGGTCTAGAAGACCAATATTTGTCATTAGACCATATGATTTTTCAATTTTAGGATGTCATTATGATCTATAAGAAATATTTACATGAATCATGGATCATGGAAAGTTTCTACACAAGTTTTTGAGGTCCAAGTCACCATGATTAGTCTTTAAGGTAAATTGGTAGTTATGAATGACTGAGTTAAAGAGATGTTCTTGAGCCATTATCTCCTGATTGGAAGTGTCTAATGCATTTTTTAATAACCTTGATGTAATGTATATTATATATATATACTATAATATATATATATATATATATATATATATTACAGTGTCTTAAGTGTGTTTTAAGTCTCATTTTTCAAGATAAACTTTTGAGGTACACATGCCTAATAGGGCAGTTTGTCCTAAAAGAGGTTTCATGGTATAAATGAAATAGACAAGTCTAACAAAGTATGGATGAGGTCAATATAAGTATTATTATAAGTGATTTATTAGTTTTAATTTGTTGGAGAAAACCATTTGGGCCTAAGAAGATCAATATTTGATGTTAATAAGATAGACCTAATGTAATTAGGTCCCCATAAGATCTAAAAGTGATATAAGGTCTAATAGAGTTATGACAGACCAAAAGGGACTCAAATATCATTTAAATATTTTTTATGAGATGTCATAATATATATTATATGTATTACCTAATATTTTAATTATGTGTGGTTGACCAAGTGGTATTTGAATAAGAGATTATTATATATAAGGCATTTTAGACCTATTTGAATAAGTTAAGAGTAATTGAATGGATTGATAAATCAACAAGCCTAATTAGGTTGGGAAACATGTTTTAAACCATAAATAAATATTATATAATTAGTTCATGATGATAATATAGATAAATATCAAGGACACATGACCTATTTAGTCTTGAAGAGGGTCAGTTGAACAAAGAATCCTAGAGGTAGTTTTGAGAGAGATAAATTGGAGTAGAGTTGAAGGAGTGATCATTATATGTTGAGAGGATATCAGATTTACATCAAATATGTGTTCTTGATGTATGATAGTGGATAGATTTTATATATAATAGATAAAGATATGAGTGGAAAGAAGTGTGATTGACTAAGCTAGTGCTTAAAGGAGTTGAAGCTTCCTTACAGGTTGGAGCTTGCAGAATTGGTCTTGGTTAAGTTGATACTTAGTCAAAAGGGAGTTGGAGTTTCCTTACAAGTTAGTTCTTACATAGTTTACTTTGAATAATTTTGTGTTTATTCATAGGGGTTTTTAGCCTCCTAGTAAGTGGGTGCTTACTAAAGTCAAGTGGGTGCTTGATAAATCTGGGGTTAGTGGTCCATATTGGGTTGAAGCTCAAATAAACTTGACACATTGTGTTATAGGACAATTTCTCCAAGATAGTTTTTAGTGTTTTTTATTCCCCATGATCATTTCCCACATATGTGATGTGTTATCTTATTTCATGCTCATGTGATTGGTTCTTAATAAATTGATAGATAATTATGTTACGTTAATAGTTAATATATGAGTGGATTTAATTGATTGAAATTTTTTTAGGGATGATTCACAACCCCTCTCAATCATTGTGCTTACAATAAAGGATGAACCAATCCTCTCTTTTTATTATTGCATGGTCCATCCACTATTTTGAATAACTAAAAAGCAATTTCTTGTTTAGCCATCTTATATGGCATTGTAATGGGCAACTTGAGGGAAGTTATTTTGATTCCAACTCTTCTCACCACTATGCAATCTAGGTAGTACAAATAGTCTCCCAAGTTATGTAATATTTCTCAAATTTCCTTTGATAGTCTAAGCATGGGCCTCTCATGAATTTACATATACACTATAGGGTAGAAATGTTCAACAATTACCCTCATCTCTTGCTTGTACTTGTATATGCTGACCTTGGAGAAGGTATGAAGCATAATCTATTTAATTTTGGGTTCCCAATTTATAAACTAAGGGAAGTTTTAGGTGGCATATATGGCATCCATTAGGTAATATATCATTTATAAGTGATCCCATTATTTGGCCATAACCCTTTTGATTTGTGTTGCTAATTTGTAGGATATAATTTCTCCCAAAGGGGGAGTCTTTGCATCACCTATTATCATAGATATAAGTGGAACCCATTTCTCATCTAGATGGCCTATGTCTTTAGCCCCATTCAATAAATTCATTATGTTCATCCCCATTCATACTCATTTTTTGAATTGGGTGATGCTAATTTGGTTGATTTTGGTTTTGCATACAAACTTCCCCTAGTTCTCAGCCCAGTCTTTCAAAAATTCCCTAATGTCATGTGTTTGGAGCCACTGAGTCACTATCTCCTAATTGTATACAATATCTAGTTTGGGAATATCATAGTAATCCTAAAAGGCTATCCCATCTATGAAATCAATGTCCTAACCCAAATTCAAATATTTAGTCATATTGTTAATGCACGTAGACTAAAGAAACATGTGGTATACTAAGTCTATGCAAGGGAGTACCTCTGGATTAGATGTATCTATGTGAAATTATATAGATTTGAGTGATAAAATTTCTAACCTATCCTCTACTTCATTTTAACCTTATTCATCATCACTATCCCAATCCATAGTCTTTTCTACATGGTATAAAAAGTCATTATAGTGTTTATCTTCAGTGACCAAGGTAATAGAGTTGAAATTGGTGTCTTGAAATATGATGTTTGTCTCATAGGAGTAAGGGAATGAGACTTATTCTTGCTTGTTGGACCTAGACGTTTTATATTCAACCATTTTTTTAAATTATATGATTGAAGAGCTTTTAGATTACTTTAATGGTGGAGGAATGTACAAAAGTCTTTAGGAAAATCACAAAATGCTTTAGAATTCTTAGCAGATAAAAATTGAATGTGAATCCAATGCTTTGAAATGGAAAGCTTTAAACTCTAAATTCAAATTTTGAACTAAATAATATGAGTCATAAATGGTAGGTATCTTAACTTTCTTTGATAAAAATCTTGGGTGGATCTTCAATTTTATTTCTAATGGCTTCAAAATCTTATTTTGAAAAAATAGCCAATCACTACTTTTTTTTGTCCACATGGCCTATTATCATAGGCTTAACAATTTTAGTGAAGTGGCTTGGCTTTATGTCCATCAAAACAAGCCCTATCAACATTTAATTCACACCTACAACTAGCACTTCATGGATAGTTGTGTGCCACCTAGGTGTCATACTTGACATGTACTCAACACTTGGTGCCTTTTTGGGCACTTTATCCTTCTATTTTGAATATTGTATTACCCAAGTGGATTACGCAACATCTTACTAAATGTCATCTTTTTACTGGATCACTATTCTCTAATTATTATGTGACTTGACCCCTTTCATTTTTTGTATGATGTGGCTTTAGAACCTCTACTGGTTTACTAAGTGGCAAGCTCTCATTGGCTTGCATTGTCATGCAACTTTTTTATATGAAACTTTCAATGAACATAAATGTAGTGACACTTGGTCAAGTGTCACCTTTTTATTTTATCACATAGTCACTAGGTTTCATGGTTTCCTTTGATCATGTTATTACCATGAGATAAGGGTCCACATGTCCTTAACCCATTTCTCCCAACTTTCAAGTGGATTCCATGTTGTATATTACTAGTCAATATTGAATGACTATATACCAAGTGTCATCTTGTCTTGAAACCATAGTAGCATAATATTGAAACATTACACCTTAACTATGGGGGTATGAAGGTTGTGACCAACTACCAAGTAGCACATTTCTATTAAGTTATAAGTTTGAAAGACTTTTAGATAATAATTAAAGCCTTGGAAGGCCAAGACTAGACACTATATAGCAAGTTCTGATTGAGTGTTAATCATTTTATAAGCTAAAATTTCATGACTAAGTGAAAAATATTAGGATATAATAGGATCATAGGGTTGTTAGACTTTATAATTTCTTTGTGAACTTGAAACACTATAATTGAGTTCTAAGTGGTAAACTCCCATTGGGTTGTTGGATCATGAATTTGTATTTCCTCCTTGAACTTGAAATGCTTTAAATTAATGCTAAGTGACACACTATTATTAGGTCACTAGGTTGAAAATAAATTCAAAGGCTAGAAGGAATGCAAAAAAGTTTAGAACTTTATGCGGCTGAGTGACAAATGAATGCAACACTATCACATGTCAACTGAGGCTGAGCTAGTGTCGAGTTCCTACCAAATAAAAAGTGCAAAAGTTAGTAAATTGTGAGATAAAAAGATAAGGGATAAGTCTAAAGTTGTAAACTTTAAATATTAAATCCAACTTGGACCTTAGTCTAAAACTTGAAATTAAGGTATGTCATAGTCTTGAATATGAATTTTGACATAGTTAAAGTTAGACCATGATTCAAAAACTTTAATTAAATAACTTTTGTCAAGTTCTAGGGATCATAACTTAGATATTTTAATGTAACCCCTCATAATATCACTTTTTAAACAAATCAATCATTAGAAATATCAATGAATTAGACATTTATGAAATGTTTAAAAATTACCTAGTTAATGTTTGTCATGGATTAACATGACTTTAAATCTTTTAAATTATAAAAAGGTGTTTTAGTCATGTAGATCTAAGGGTAAGGTATTTATTAGGGTGAATGGAAAAATATTTCATGGGGTCCCCATTTTTTTGTAAAATGGGGCATGTTGAACTCAATAGGTTCCTTATCACTCCAAAATGGTCCCCTTTTCAATATACCACTAGACCAATATATCAAACCTCTCTATATACCAACCCTTCCTATATACCAATCAGTATGCGGAAGAAGTTAGCCTTTTATATATACTCATTAGTACATGAAAGAGGATTTAAGGTATATGAGAGCATAGTGGTATGCTATACCTAGGTGGCACATGAAAAGGATTCTCCTTATCATTAACATTACTTAAAATTAAAACCTCATACATAGATATACTTAGTTTTTATTAATTTTGGGATTTACGTTCTTTAATAGAAGTGAATGGATAAAAGATTCACTCTTCTTATTTCTCTTTGAATCATTTAATTTGGTTATTTTGACCCAAATTCACTTAGAGTATAATTCTCAAGGCAATTTCAATGAAAAAATGCTTCAAATTGAAATGTTTTCAAATTTTGAATTAAAACATTTAAATGAAAACAAAATTTGATTTTTAAACAAAAATATTGAAATTTGTACCTTATCTCCTCCAATTTGATATATATGATTCCCATAAAGGAATTAGAAAAAGAAGAAATATAGCCTCCTCAAAATGAAAACCAATACCACTAGGTGGTAATAAAAAAAAAATCAGCATGTTGAGCAAGACATAAAGTAGGAAGTGGCAAGTGTGGTAGAGATATCATGTTGATAACCATACATAAAATATTTTCCCTAAGTAACACCTTCAAAAACCTAATGCAAGTCCATGTAGATATAATGTAGGTCATTAATAAGAAATGCATTAGTTAAAATGCCACATATAATTTAATCAAGGTAGATTAACATAAGATTACATGTCTACAAGATGAGATTCATCTTTATGAGATCCATGTAGATAGTTTTCAGTCTAACACAATTCCTAAACAAGAAATGCCACATAGTTGATGTCCCACATAGTCTAGGGAGAGACTATTTTAAAACTTTTATGTCGAAAAATTTAGTTTTTTTGGCAACAAACACGACCAAATTGTAACATTATTATTTATAAGTAGTATGATAGACACTTGCTTTTTGCAAGTGTTCCTCAGCCAAATATATTCAAATAATAAAATATCTATCATAGTATAAAATAAATACAACATAAAAATAGGCCATATGGTTGTGAAGAAGAAGAAAAAATCAATAGATAAAATCCAAGCTATGTTATCAATAACATGCTAGATAATATATTTATAATGATAATTAAATTTAGATTTCATGATTGAATTTAAAATAGAAGAAAAAATTAAATTATAAATCCAAAATGGTTGTTCACTTCACATTCCCAATGTGACTCTTCCTATTCCTACAAGAATGGAAATCAGCTTAATGAATAATATAAAAGCTACCTAATGAGACAAAAGACTCCTAGGATTAACTATATATAATATTATTACACTCGATTAAACTTATAGTCCATGCTTCATACATACATATATACATGACACTTACATGCCCTGTATTACATATTTTACATGCATGCCTTGTTTTATATATACACTACTATGTTAACATATTCTCCACATGATAAAATGATATTACGTGATGGTATATTAATACTTGGCATGGTAAATTTAAATATTATTTTAAACTAAATTACTTAAATGATACATAGCTCATCTCAAAATGGGGGCATTACAATGGTATTTTCATAAATACATAAGCCTATATGAGAAAAAAAAATCAAATTCAAGTACAAATTTTAAAGATTTACAAGGTTTAGATATCAGATGGTTCAAATACATGATATATTAGTACATTGATATGGATTATAGGGACATATGACATACATATAGACTCACTTTTCATACACAAGAACACTTTTAAACACACTTGGGTACACATGCATGTGAATATATGCATGGCTTATGGGAACATGAATTACATATATCCATGTGCGCAACATCATTGTAAAGTTGAATGGAAAATGGTTGGCATTCCACTTAATATTTATCAAATTTATGGTCATGGGGAAGGTAGGGGTGGCATGGACATGTTCCATTCTCTTTCAATCATGCATTAAATTAAGAAAAAAATGTAATCAAACATACATTCATGATGTGGGCATGAACATTGTTTATTTTATTTTAATCATACAATATTTTTTTACATGGAGTGCACTTGAGAAAATTTTAGAGAAACATTAAAATTTAATATATAATTCATATACAATGTTTGATTCACTTTTTTGAGTGAACCTAGCCTAATTCTTCTCTCATTTACCTATTTAGTTATTTATTTGAGCAAACCTTGCCTGATGATTATCTCATTTACCTATGTAGTTATTTGGGTTAGTACACAATGTATTTTTTCCACATTCATGAGATCTAAGGCATCTTTCCTTCCTAAACTCAATATCCTACATAGTTAAAAACAATTTGAGGCATAATCACCCCAACTCTCCCTATGATTCAATAAGGAATCACAAGTTCTTTAATGCTTCAATGAGGAAGCATCATCTCCAACAAGTTTCAAGGGAAACATGGTTTTCACAAACACATACATGTAATCTAACCCTTGTTATTTTATAAATTTAAAAATTAGTTTCAAATTGAAATAGTCAATATATGTAACTTACTACACATGATTTCAAGTTTTTATATTAGCTGATCTACACAATTGAAGCTTTATACCAGAGAAAAAGTGTGTTGTGCACACTTAGGTAAATATTGTTCTTTTACTCTAAAAAAATCATTACTATAATAAAATAAGGGAATTTTTAGACATATTAAAATCTAGTTTTTAATACATGATAATGATAAGCTTGACACACAATTATCATGCATGACTTGAGCACTGAAACAAGGTCTTAATTCACCATTCTCTCACACTTTCATTTTATCTTATGATTCAACCCTTATGTTCTAATATTACATACCTATAGGAATTTCACTATTTATTTCAAACCTTCTAAATATCCTACACAAACATCTTCAAACTCTAAGTTAAGTCTACCTATACACAATTTAGTTTTGGTAGATGTGGTTAGTATTGCTAGTTGTTATTGACTTAATATGGTTACTACTGACTTGATCCCAACAATGACTATTTTCTAAAATCAAACCCATAATTATAATTATCCCATAATCCTAAAATGTCAATGGAATGATAAATTATACAACTAGATATGTATATAAACAACTCAAGGTCTCATTCAAAATAAACTTGGCACTTATCTAATATACATCTATACATTATTCCATATTGAAAAAATCTACCCTATTATTCCCATATTATAAATCTACCACTAGGAACAAAAAATTATAAATCAATCCAATTCCATTTCAAATAAAACATTTTTAAGTATCAAATTGTCTCATTACATTCATATAACTAATAAAGGATCAATTTATATTAATCACATTGGGTGGGATAACTAAGTGTGACTTGGATTCCCTCCTCAAATTATTGGATACGTAGGCATTATTAAATCATTACATGAGAGTCATTTGGGTTAGCTCATTCCATTTCATAGGTTTATATCCTCACAATCATAACTAGGGTTTTAATATAAAGGATATTAATTTTTAAATTTGAACACATCATCTAGTTTTTGGATTGTAAACATAAACCAAGCAAAAGATAGTCATAGGTGAACATACAGTCATTGTAACATACTTCTTTGTATGTTATTATTGACTAGTAAGTTTTTATTGATTAATGATAGTGACCTGATCTTATGAATTTGACCTAGCATAGATAGTAAATTAGTCATGGAGATAAACAAACCACTTGCCTATTTATACTTGATTTCACTTCCATAATAAATTCATAGTCTCATAGTCAACTAGAAAATCTAAGTATATTGATCTCCTTAGTACTTTATATATTTATAATTTTCCATTTATCAAATTAGAAGAATCAATCTATTAAATTAAATTAAAATGTATGCTTGAATGACATATCCTAATATATGAATTATAATTCAAAGTTTTATCTAAATTATATTAATCTCACCCATTAATCCAAATTAGGGTAAAACACAGGGATGTTATCTTCATGAGGAGATCTAATTTATAAATTTTGGTAAAGGATGGAAAAAGACACATCATTTAATCCTAAAAATATGATTCAAATATTTCTTTGGTAAGAACCTCTCAAGTTAAAAGGATTATTAATTTAAGTGGGAAGTTTACTTTACTTCTTTTGAGAGATATTCAAAACCAAAAAGTGGCTTCACATAAAACTTATTGTAGCATGTTTACTAACAAAGAGAAAAATCATATGGGATAATTGGTATAATATTTAAATGATGTCTTTCATGATCTCATGGTGTCACCTTTGGTGAGGCATATTGAGCTTGAAATTTAGTTGTTACCAAATAGTCTACATCTAAATATTAGGTTGTATATGCCCTCATTAAAGGATGTGAATGAGGAAAAATAGTATTTATAATATTTAAATAATAAATGTTTAATCCATAATGGTACTAATCTATGTGGTTATCTTATTTCCCTATTACTTAATAAAAATGGTTCATTGATAATGTGTGTTGATTATAGATAATTTAAAAAAATAAACATTAACGATTTGTATCCTTTTCGATAGATTTATGACCTGGATCATATTTTGTAGGCCAAAAATTTTACTAAGTTATATTTGAAATCTGTGTATCACCAAGTGAGGATTAAATAAGAGGGTATTTGAAAGACAACGAAAGGGTTGTATGAATGGTTGGTTATACCTATGAATGAGTTAATGAGGCCATTTATTGATTCATTTATCATTATGTATTTGGATTATATTCTTATTTTTTGTGTATTTTTGATGAAAATATTGAACATTTTAAATAAAATTTACAAGTTTTAGAGGAAACTAAGTTAGTGTTGAATGAGAAGAAATATGAGTTTTGTCAATAGTAACTAATCCACTTGGGGCATTTTGTTAGAGATGTGGAATTTAGGATTGATTTGGTAAATAAAAATATTTGAAGTAAATTTATAACAATTGAGTGGTTACAGTTTAGGCTATTCCATATGAGTGTCCTCTTCACCCAGAGGCATTTCCTCCATTGTCCCCATCATATCCTATTATATAAATTATATAGGTTCATTAAATGAAGGCAAATTAATAATAGGTAATTGATATTCTTTATAAATTAGTGCTTCATGATTCGATTAATATGAAAGCATATTTAGGTTACACATTAGATGTTACTTAGTAAATTGCCTTTTAAGTTGGTTATACATGTTGCTTTTCAAGTTCCACAATGAACATAGTCTCATACTTCTAGTATGAAGAGTAGTTCATAGGTTATTTTGGTTTTTAAATCTATACAGCATACGCATAATCATATTGAATATGATGATAGTGAGGGGCATATGATGACTCAATATCATTTATTCAATTTGGATATAAATACATGTGTTAATCCTTGACCATGGCATCTGACATTCACTCTAGTTTATTTATGACCTACATGTGAGCATCCCATTGATGAGATAATTGGTTAGTATGAGAATATATCAAAAAATGAAAAATAAATAAAAAATGTAAAAATAAAATATTCAAAAGATAAAAAATCAAGACCATACATGATATGCTTTGTTATTTATATGAATGACTTATGTATTTGTCATATATATGTTACATGTGATACATGTGCATATAAATGTAGGACATTTCTTACACCCATGGACATGGATAAACTAGGGTAATCTTAGTCCATTTTACATGTTATGTATTTATATGGCCATTTTATTTGTCATTTTGAGCTATTTATACTATTTATACATAATTTTTTCTTGTGCATAGTCTTTAGGGTGTTATATTATATGTATATTGTAGTTTTCTATGGTAGATGATGACACATATTCATTACGTATACTGTCATTGCTTGTTTTATATGTGTTTTTTCCTAATGATTATTGTATGGTGTGATCATTTAATGTGTATTACATTGTGTGATGAATGATATGAGCTACATTATGTGTCCTATGTGTGTTACATTAAGTGATCATTGATGAAAAATACATTGAGTGTTGGGTGTTTCCATGACTACATTAATTATGTGTTTTCATGTCATACATCAATTATGTTGAGAAACCTGTCATCCATATCATTTCCATGTTGTGTCTATATTGGGTCAAATTTGATTCATGTTGTGATTGATTTTGTGCATTATGATCATGGCATTGTTCTCATATCTATGTGCATCTATGACTATTCATTAAGTTTCTTGTTGTAATTGTTATGACACATTCTTATTTTATATGTGATGCCTTGATTTCTATCATGCATATTTTGTGTGGCTTATTTAAAATTGTTTATTACTCCAATTATTATTTTTTCATGCCTAATTGATATATCTACTTGTCATGACACTTGTATCTCTCAGGTTACATTTTTCATAAGTATGTGAATGATCAAATATTTATATGTTGACATATCTTATCATGTTATAATAATTATTTTATATTATTACATTTTTATATATTAAAAATGATTTTCATAACTCTTTTATTTTTATAAGAGTGATTTTTAGGTTACAATCCTCACCTTAAAAATGGGGTAAACTAGTGGGCTTGTTCTAGAGATTCATGTCTTTATAGATAGTTGGTTCAAATTTTGGAACACATTATATGATTCACATGAGACAAATGATGTGATTTAAATGGGATATATGGGACAAAATCAAGCATATGTGAGGCAAATGTTGTGAATTTTATAGGATTTTGAGGAACAATTAATAGATTATATTAAAATATATGGAAGATTATATGGGTTATATTGGGAAGGTTTATCATATTAATTAGATTTAACAAGTTGACATAAAAATTATGGCATTTGTATATAACATTAAAGTGTACATGGATCAGAGTTTGGGATTGAATATTGTTTAGGTATACACTTTTTTTATCTATGATTAAGGTCGATGGTGATACATAAGCACTTTGAATCTCAAATCCATTTGTATTGGTTGATTTGGAGTTCTAATTTCACATATAAGTTTATTTTTTAGCTCCATATTTTGCATATGAATTATTATATCAAAATATATAATTAATAATGATATTAACTCTAATTAAGATAAAATTTATTGAAGGATATATAATGATGTAAAATACTTGTAACTATAAGAATGAAAGTAAAGAATTGAAATAGACAAAGATCCAATGAATAAAAGAAGATAATTATGAAAAGTGCACAGAGGAAAAAAATACATATCTTATTAATAATTTTTAGGTTGACTATGTGGGACTAAAATATGGCTATAAATGACCAAATCCATTTTTGATTATATGCATGAAACTAAAACAATAATTTTCATTATTATAGGTTAGAATCAAGTAGAAATTCTTAGGATAAACTATCACCCTTGACTCCTTTGGTTCAATCTTGACTTACATCAGATAATAGGAATTTTATGGTACAATCATTTTTACCTTATTAATATATGACTATATACATAATTTGGACCTTTGGCTATGCACGGATAAACTAAAAATGACCTCTTCAAGGTTGAAACCCCACTAGGGATTAGGAAAGTTAAAAATATAAAAAATGAAATGGGAGAGTGTAAGGGGTTGAGATGACCCCAAAAACATCCATTATGATTGAACATTTCCTATGTATCTAAATTAATCTAAATATGGAATCAAGCCTCATGTAGTTCTCCTAAGTAGAGTGCTTAGTGAAATAATTCTCCTTTATTACATGTATGCATCTAGAGATGACTTGAATACATGATAATTTTTTATTTGACTCAATTAGAATAGGATTGTGACTTGTATAAGAGATATTTCAAGTGAATAAAATCAAATTTGTAAATAATAGTTAAGTTTTACTTAGTGTGCAATAATATAAGTGTGCCCAAATAATGAAATCTCTAATCATGTGGGACACTCTATAAGAAATCCTATAAAGATGTAATAGTAGTTAATGTCCATATGTGAAATTTAAAATTGAAACGTATCTTGAATATAAAAATATTTTAAATAAAAATGAATAAGTGTGAATGTAGGTTTGAAACTGATGTTTCTATTATAACTTTCATTTAAAATGATGCTTCCTTGAAGCATTAGATAATTCTGTTTGCGATGACGCACTTAGAGGGATTGGTTTAGTTTTTGAACCATGGTGAATTGAGGGTGATCAAACCCTAATTTGAAGTGAACATGTATTGAAATAAAACCCATTGAGGGACATGTAAACCTTAATTTAAATTATTGGTCTTTGTAACCCTAAGACAAAACATGTTAGAACCCACAATGGATGTTAGGCTATAATGTTAGATGGTATTAAATCTCTAATATGTATTGTGAACTTAACTAAATCAACCACTACATATGGTATATAAATTCAATTTTGGGTTGTTCAAATCTAGAAAGGGAAAACTAAGATCCAAGAGGCCAAAAACACATAAAGAACCTATGGTGATAATATTGATTGAATAGATCACATGTAAAAAGTTGAAAAACATCATGATGAAGTAATAAATAATCTATGTACAATAATTTTTTGTTTTTTCTGAATATTTGAATGTGTTTTTTGTAATAAACATTCATCCAGCAAGTCATCCTCTTCGTGTTTAAAATAATTTTTAGTTATAAAAAAATATGACATGTTCCTCTTAACCTTTTGATTGTTCATATGTTTTTGTATCTATTATCTTTGAAGAGTTTTCATTATCCTGATCATTGTTACAATTACTTGGTATGTGATTTATTCTTCCTTCATGTGAAAAATTAATGCACTATTTATTAATATCCATGGTAGCTTGTATTTTTTGTAACTAAGGTTATACCAATGTAAATGGCACTTCATATGCATGATTCATAATCCACACCTATGTATTCACAACTTTTGGTAAAAAATCTATTGGGTATATGATATATCTAAGAGCTTCTTCCCAATTTTCACTATGGTGTAATTCATTGATATTATGTCCCATTTGTTGTAATCCTCTAATAGTGTGAACAGTTTCCCATTTAATAGTATCAATGTGATTGTTTTTGTAATAACCAATTCCATATATATTGTAATGTTTATATCCTCTTTTCAATGATGTTTCTTTGTGTTATATATGTATATGATTTATTTTTAACCCTTGAGGTAAGTGATATTTGTTGATTATGTATTATTGTATATTTTTATTTTTTGTAGTGTTTCATAGTTCTCAATATCATGTATTTTAATTATATGGTAATCACAATATGGTTTATTTTATTTATGTAAAATACGTGTTGTTGATCAATGTCTAGTGGTAGGTAATGTGATGAACTTGTTATATAATAATATTTACAAAATTATTTTTGGTGTATCTTGATGTTTCATTATTTTTAAAAGTGGTGTGACTTGTGTACTATATATTTACACATTATTCACCAATTTTTCACAAATTCCATACAGGGTCTATTATTATAATAATCGTTCACATTATCATCCTTAGGCATTCCTAAAATTGGTTTTTTATTTGTGTATGGCTGATCTTTACGTATTAAATTTAAATAATCATGGTATACTCTTGGACTAATGGGTGTCAATAAACTATGAAATAAATAATCGTATTAGGGGTTGAAGTTTAGGTCACATAGTTGATCATAAATCATATTAACCATTTTGGTTTTTTCATCATCTCTATAATAATAATCTAAAACATTGCCATTATGTACTTTTCAATTGACTACCAAAGGGAGATCAAGAATAGGCTTTAGTTGAACTATATTATCTTGATGTTATTATTATATACTTTATTTTATTATTTGTGCCTTTTTAGACTTTTGTTGTTCTAATTGGAACCCTTTTTTTTCCTTTTGTAACTTGCCTTGTTTAATTTGTTCCATTTGTAAATTTCTACTTTCTAATTATTACTTTTGTGATTGTTCTTTATGCAATATTGCTTGTTCTTATTGTAGATTTTGGGGTTCTATTTGTAAATTTTTGTTCTATTTTCAATTTCTCAAGTTCATTTTGTGCTTGAAGTAAAAAAATTTGGTCCATTTGTATCTTTTATTATTATGTTTTTATTTTATCACTACTTGAATATTTGATTTCATATTGTATTTTTGGTCCCATGGAATGACTTGAGAAGGAGGATGATAGATGGGTCATCTAGATTTAATTGAGATTCATTGATATTAAAATATATGAGAGGGTTATAATCCACATGAAATTAACATGATTACCCTTAATTTATAAATTTAAGACACTTGTGTAATGTAGACAATACTACTACCATTATATATATCCAAGGTCACCCCAATAGCAAATTATAATGTAGATTATTTAGCATAATATGAAATAAAGTAGACATTAATTTAGGTCATGTAATAGCTTAAGATATAATTATAAGTACTTGTCATAAATATTCATCAAACCCTTTGGTAGTTTAATTTATTTTTAGGATACATTCTATGTTAATATCCAATTTTTGTAAGAAAGGACTACTAAAAATGTTCACTTCATAACCAATATCAATCAATACTCATTTAATTCCTTTATTTTATAAAGATTGGAATATTTTGTGTTATTACATGTAGTTTTATTACTTAAAAGTGATAATATTTTTAGGGTCTATAAAGGGGTTGATTATGGAATCAAAATTGGTAGGTTGTGTATCACTATAAATAGTATTGTCTTATAATGCAACATATAAAATATCCTTATACACTGATGAACTCTTTAGTAACTGCACAATAGAAATTTGACCATGGGTATTTTTTAGTTGATACATGATATCATACACATTATTTTTATTTTATTACCTTATGTGAGGTGGAGTGGGTTGAGGAGGAACATTTTGACTTCCTTCATGATGTGATGGCCTACCTCTTTATGTATTTATAGCATAGACCACAAAATCTAGTATAAGTTTTCAAATAATAATGGGAGTGGGATGGTAACTATTATAACTTTTAGGTATAGGAAGAGGAACAATGAAATGAGTCATGCATGCCCTTTATCATCTAGTGGTAATGATAAAAGCTTTGATTGAATATTGAAGTAATAAGAATTGATTAAGACTCAATATTATTCATTATGTATTTTATCCTTATTATATTTAATCCATTTTATTACATGATTGTCAAATATTTTCCTTATTATTGAAAGATGATTGTAATCACCTAAAAATGACACTTGAGTGATAAGAGTTATAATTGAGACCACATATCCCTAGCTTATACCTAGACCTATCTTAGGGCCTATTTTCACACTTATCAAGATTTTTTGGGGGCCAAAGGTGTCTCTAAACATACCTAAACTAGACCCAAATCATTATTCTTACATCCTAACCCTTCATGCATCAGGTTATACCACTTGGACACTAACACCATAATAGGGACAGTATAACCACATGGTGCTAATGTCCCAATTTTGGTTTTATTGTCCTTTCCCTCCTTTTTCCACAAATGGATATCTTTTTAAATCTTATACCACCTAGGGTTGGCCTATATCTCTTTTAACACCCGCACAAGGACTAGAATAGTGTATATACATGAATTTTATCCCTTTAATCACTAGATGTAAATAAGATACAAATTATGCATATAAACTTAAAATAAGTTTTGCATAATTAAGGCTATCGATTATTATTCTTCTTTACTTCTACATACAACCATCTACAACATTCCTAAGCTCAGATTACTCAAATTTCCAATATTAATGGCATTAAAAGTATTTAGGTCTATAATAATACTAGAATCAATTGCATTTACACCAAAACATAGGTGGGAAGAACTACATCAGACTTGATCCCTCTTTGGAATATTGGTATGTAGGAAACTTTCATCATCGTAGGGTGTTGAGGACATCCAACCTACCCTACTAAAAACACACTTTAATAATTCTATCAACTAGATACCCTATTAACATGGAGAATTATGGTTTGATTGGAAAATAATTCAAAACTAGTAATCTATAGAGTTCTAAAACTCATTCATGTAGATACATGCTTGATAGACCCAAACACAAGTGCACCTAAAAGCTCATAACAGTTATGCATAGAGGACACTACCATCAAAATACATGCACTAGTGATACAAGGTTATTGGAAGAATATCCATTGAAATGGGGGGTTGAATAATTTTCTTCAAAACAATCATTTCATTCCACTTATCACTTATGAAGCATACATTTAATCACATAGATTAATCAATGTATAAACAAGCATACACAAGATCATAAAGCATAAAACACATCATTAATGTGGGAAAACCTAAAGAGGGATTAAACCCACTAAAACCTTGAAATTTAATACAATACTATAATGATGAGATATAAATTTAGTGAAGTACCAAATCCACAAGGAGCTCCGACCCCTACCTAGTCAAGCACACACTCAACTAGTCTTTAGCAAGCACCAACTTACAAGGAGGAACCAACCCCTAAGGTGAATCATCACCAACTTATCCATCTTAAACCTATGATAACCTTAGGACACATTTTTATCACTCAAATAATTAGTATCACCTTCATTTTCTCTCCACACTTTTTTATCTCTCTCAAACAACCTCTTTAGGCTTCCTTTCTCAACATGCCTCTTCTTAACAAATTTAGTTCATATGACCTCATTTATCATACTCAAAACTTCTTATGGATATTCATGAATGATCATATACTCCCATATGATAGCTTTCATGACCTCATTCTGATCCTCAAAGTTTTATTTTACTGACTTGCACTCTCTTATACTTCTTTCTTACATAAATAGGCCTATTATGCCTTGTATTTATACCAAACATTAGAACACACACACTCTTGGTCAGCCAAGACATTAATACATTAGGTTAATACCAAAAACACATTTTATATCATTTTACACACAAGTATTAATCATATTAATAACACTATTATGTTTTCCAAACTCATTTAGACCTCAATCTTCTTTTAGGCTTACTTAGAGACCTAATGCATTAGGTTTATTCTCTTTACAGATCAACATGAACTAATATGGCCTATATGGATATCACAAGAGTCATAAAAAAATTCAAACACTTCATTTATAACCTCAAATAACCTCATAAATTCTAAATAATCCACACATCCTTTTCTTTTCTCATGAGAGCTCCATTAGCCCTTAAAGACCTACTAAGCCTAATTACCCCAAAAATACTATTTATAAAGATACAGCTCCAACATCCTAAAAAAAAACATCAAAGTAAAAATACATATATATATGTAAACTAAATGACTTTAGGGTAAATATAAAATCCATTATACATCTTATATCAGGGTCCAACCACTCATAAACACTACTTTAAATTTTTCACTCTGATCTGCCAGAAATATCCAAAACACAGTCAAGAAACTTTGACCATAAACATTTTTAAAGGTACTTTACAACACTAAAAATTAATTTATTATATCCCATGGTACATATAATACATCACCACATTCTTTTTGTACCTCTAAACTGATCAAAATGACATAGGAACATCAAACTCACTTACATATAGAGAATTGCCTGTAGCTCCAAAAACACATTCATGAAGAATATTATCTTAAACATTTATAAGGGAATTTAAAATAATTTTAATTCACATGAATATTTCATATTTTATATATATATAACATCATCCAATAAATATATAATTGATTCTAGTGTTAACCTTTGGTCTTATAGACCAATTTGTTAAGCTGCACTTTCATAGTTCTTACATAGCCAAACAAGCCATTTTGGCGTGCATATCTCAACTCATTAAAGTGACTCTCAAACTTAAATAAAAAAAATTATATTTCATTTAACTATAAAAAAATAATTTTAAGTTATTTTTATACATTTACTCCTATCAAAGAGTCTTAAACTCTTCACTCCACCTTGCATGCCTAGAATTGTCATTCTATCTTGAGAACCAATCATGGTGAACATGCATTATAACACCTGTGTATACATAATAAGGAAGTAATGATAAATTATTATAATAATTATACATATTTATAACATACTAAATCACATATATATATATGTCTAATCACAAATATTTAATATATAAACCAATCTCTGAAACTTACACCTTCATTGTCCATCTTCACTAGACAGATCATCTTGTGAACAACTTTTTGCTTGTTTATGTCCATTATCAAAACTTATAATCAAGGTGGAAATGTGATATAGGTATTTAAAACCAAACTTAATCAATTTTATCCATTCCTAATCAAATACAACATTTCCCCAAACTCATTCTCACTCTTGCATAATTTCTCTCATTGTCTTCAATATTAGGCCTTTTTAGAGATAGACTAAATTCTACGACCGATTTAGAAACTTTAACTTATAAAACCTGATAATAAATAATAATTGGAATTAATACAAGTATCAAACTTTGTCTTCATATTATTTTCATTCTTTGACCTAGTCAACCCTTCCTACTATACCAATTTTTTGAGAAATAAGAGTTTTTTATAGCTTCTACTCACTCTCCTGAACACTCAATTCCACCTTAAAGTACCTCAAAGAGTCTTATACATTACCAAATCATAAAAATATCTTTACCAAACCATTTTTTTAACTCAAAAACAAAATATTCACCATCAAGTCACTATGAGGGTTTTAGACCGGTTTCCATTCTTAGCATTAATTCATAAAAATTTGCTCCTAAAACCCAATCCTAATACTTGTAAAACATATTTAATACCATTTTTCATCTATCTCCAAGATCTCATATTCCCATGAAATAGTCACATGTGCCAATAAGCATCAAAATTTCCTTCTCAAGTTTACAACTCTTCATTCCACATACACAAGAGACCTTCAAACTCTTTTTCATGATTTCTCCTTCAACTCTGGACCTAAAACTTCATTTTAAATATTAAAACAACCTATTAGACCTCAAAAAATTCTCACATGATCACATAATCCTCCAAACCTGATCATGATGCCTTATCATACCACCTAGGATCTTAAGACAAGGTCTATGAGAAGACCACCAATAAAGAGCATACCCCTTTGGCTCACTCTAAGAGTCATGTGATTAACTCAACATATTTTTCACATGATCATATGTTTTATTTCACATCTTCAATTCCATACACATCCATATCATCATCATCATCATCATCATCATCATCAGCATCATCATCATCATCATCATCATCATACCTCTTCAATCCATATTCATAAATAAGAACTAGTAGACCTACTAGGTATCATACAACTTTAAGACCTCTAAGACACCTACTATATCTTAATACTTACATCCAAACATATATTAAAGTACCTATATAAACTCTCATAATTTTCCTTTGACCAAGACTTCTCAAACCATATAGGTCTCTTGCCAAGACTGAACTAGCCACGTCTTCACCAAGACAAGACTAGGCTTCTCAATACACCTTGTCCACAAATACTTTCTTCTTATGAACTTGGTAAAACAATGACCTTATCACAAAAATAAATTTAACACTCTCTTTTATATGATCTCTTATATCCATACTAAGCAATCATTGCTCATAATCTTGTCATATCACAACCTTATACCAAGACCTTATACAAAACTCAAGACCCTACTAGATGATGCTTTAGTCATCAAGAATACTTACCTTGTATCTTCATAAGATCACCTCTATGACATAAATGACTTTCAATTACATTTAACATCAATGACAACATCAATTTATTCGACACACCAATAGGAACAAACATCAACAATCTCCCCCTTTTTCATTGATGGCAAAACACTCTAACACAATAGATCATTATCATATCTCCTTAATATGGATCTCTAACAAAGGTCCTCTACAACTATAACTTTGTCTTTTCACTCCAACTTATCAAAACTAGTAGAGAAAACTAACCAAATGCTTACCTTAAAATGATTGAACAGTTATATCTTAACTTGCCTTTATGACTCAATAACTTGAGACATGTTTGTCATGACTCCATAAACCTTACTTATATCTCATCATTTTCTCTTGATCTTACATGAATATATTCATCTCTTCATACCCTACCACTTTATCATTGGTTTAGATCTTGAGGATAACCTGCTCAAATATCTCCTCAAGTAATATATGATCTCCCTTTGACTTCATGCTCATTACAAACCCTAATATTTTACAAGTAGACCTAAATCTTAGAGAAATCTTCTTTATCACCCATATATCCTCAACATCTTCCCTTTTTTTACTTGAACACTAGATGTTACTCGACTCAAATTTCTTCCAAATAAGGTCAATATCTCCTCCTTTGACCTCATACTATGTGCATGCTACTGATCTCCTTTTGATAAATCCAAATAGAAGCTCACCTCACCTTAGGATCATATCTATTAAAGTAAACAACTTCTTAATCATAGAGCTATAATAATATTTAATATATAATTCATATACAATGTTTGATTCACTTTTTTTTATTGAACCTGTCCTAATGTTTCTCTCATTTACCTATGTAGTTATTTATTTGAGCAAACCTTGCTTGATTATTCTCTCATTACATATGTAGTTATTTGGTTTAGTACACTATGCATTTTTTCAACATTCATGATCATTGGGTCATGTTTCATTCCTAAACTCAATATCCTACATAGTTAAAAAAAATTGGGCACAATCACCCCAACTCTCCCTATGCTTCAATAAGGAATCACAAGTTCTCTAATGCTTCAATGAGGAAGCATCATCTCCAACAAGTTTCAAGGGCAATATGGTTTTCAAAAACACATAAGTGTAATTTAACCCTTGTTCTTTTAAAATTTTAAAAATTAGTTTCAAATTAAAATATCTAATATTTGGAACTTACTACACATGATTTCAAGTTTTAATATTGGTTGACCTACACAATTGGATCTTCATACCAAAGAAAAAGTGTGTTGTCTACAGTTAGGTAAATATTGTTCTTTTACTCTAAAAAAATCATTACTATAATAAAATAAAGGAATTTTTAGATATTAAAATCTATTTTTTGATACATGATAATGATAAGCTTGACACACAATTATCATGCATGACTTAAGCACTGAAACAAGGTCTTAATCCACCATTCTCTCACACTTTCATTTTATCTTGTGATTCAACCCTTATGTTATAATATTACACACCTATAGTAATTTCACTATTTATTTCAAACCTTTTAAATATCCTTCATAAACATATTCAAACTCTCAATTAAGTCTACCTATACACAAGTTAGTTTTGGTAGATGTGGTTTATTTTGTTAGTTGATATTGACTTAATATGGCTGCTACTGACTTGATTGTAACAATCACTATTTTATAAAATCAAACCCATAATTATAATTAGTCCATCATCCTAACATGTCAATGGAATGATAAAGTATAAAACTAGAAATTTATATAAAAAAATCAAGGTCTAATTCAAAATTAACATGACACATATTTGATATACATCTATACATTATTCCACAGTGAGAAAATCTACCCTATTATTCCCATATTATGAATCTACCACTAGTAACAAAAGGTAATTATAAATAAATCCAATTCCATTTCAACCAAAAAAAATTTAAGTAACAAATTGACTCATTACATTCATACAAATAACAAAGGATCAATTTTTATTAATCACATTAGGTGGGATAACTATGTGTGACTTGGATTCCCTCTTCAAATTATTGGATATGTAGGAATTATTAAATCATTAGATGGGAGTGATTAGGGTTAGCTCATTTCATTTCATAGGTTTATATCCTCATAATCACAACTAAGGTTTCAAAGTAAAGAATACTAATTTTTAGATTTGAACACATTATCTGGTTTTGGGATCGTAAACACAAACCAAGCAAAGATAGTCATAGGTGATCATACAATCATTGTGCCATACTTATGTGTATGTTATTATTGACTACAAAGTTGTTATTGATTAATGATACTAACTTGATCCTATAAATTTGACCCAGCATAGATAGTGAAATTAGTTATAGAGATAAACAAACCACATACCTATTTATACTTGATTCACTTCCATAATAAAGTCCTTGTCTAATAGTCAACTAAAAAAGCTAAGTATTTTGATCTCCTTAGTAATTTATATATTTATAATTTTCCATTTGTCAAATTAGAAAAATAAATATTATATTTCACTTTAAAATGTATGTTTGAATGGCATATCCTAATATATGAATTACAATTCAAAGTTTTATATTAATTATATTAATTTCACCCATTAATCCAAATTAGGGTAAAACACAGGGATGTTATCTTCATGAGGAGATCCAATTATTAAAATTGGTAAAGGATAAAAAAAGACACGTCATTTCATCCTAAAAAAATGACTGTAATATTTCTTTGGTAATAACCTCTCAAGTTAAAAGGATTACAAATTTAAGTGAGAAGTTTGGTTTACTTCTTTTAAGAGATATTCAAAACAAAAAAGTGGCTTCACATAAAAATTATTATAGCATATTTACTACCAAAGAGAAAAATCATATGGGATAATTGGTATAATATTTCAATGATGTCTTTCATGATCTCATGGTGTCACCATTGGTGAGGCATAATGATCTTGAAATTTATTTGTTACCAAATAGTCTACATCTAAATATTAGGTTGTATATGCAATCATTAAAGGATGTGAATGAGGAAAAATAGTAGTTATAATATTTAAATAATAAATGTTTAATCCATAATGGTACTAATCTATGTGGTTATATTATTTCCCTATTACTTAATAAAAATGGTTCATTGAGAATGGTTGTTGATTATAGATAATTTAACAAAATAAACAATTAAGAATATGTATCCTTTTCCATAGATTTATGACCTGGATCGACTTTAGCAAGCCAAAAAAATTATTTAGTTATTTTTGAAATCTATGTATCACAAAGTGAGGATTAAATAAGAGGGAATTTAGTAGACAAGGAAAGGGTTGTATGAATGGTTGGTTATACCTATGAATGAGGTAATGAGGCCATTTATTGATTCCTTTATCATTATGTATTTGGATGATATTCTTATTTTTAGTGGATTTTTGATGAAAATATTGATCATTTAAAATAAATTTTACAAGTTTTGGAGGAAAACAAGTTAGTGTTGATTGAGAATAAATATGAGTTTTGTCAATAGTAACTTATCTACTTGGGGCATTTTGTTAGAGATGTGGAATTTAGGATTGATTTGGTAAATAAAAATATTTGAAGTATATTTATAACAACTGATTGGTTATAGTTTAGGCTATTCCATATGAGTGTCCTCTTCACCCAGAGATATTTCCTCCATTACCCCCATCATATCCTATTATATAAGTTATATAGGTTCATTAAATGAAGGCAAATTAATAATAGGTAATTGATATTCTTTATAAATTAGTGCTTCAACATCAATTAATATGAAAGCATATTTAGGTTACACATTAGATGTTACCTAGTAAATTACATTTTAAGTTGGTTATACATGTTGATTTTCAAGTTCCACAATGAACATAGCCTCATACTTCTAGTGTGAAGAGTAGTTCATAGGTTTTTTTGGTTTCTAAATCTATACAGCATAAACATAATCATATTGAATATGATGATAGTGATGGGCATATGACAACTCATGATCATTTATTCAATTTGGATATAAATACATGTGTTAATCCTTGACCATGGCATGTGACATTCACTATAGTTTATTTATGACCTACATGTGAGCATCCCATTGATGAGATAATTGGTTAGTATGAGAATATATCATAAAATTCAGAATACATAAAAAATGTAAATATAAAATATTCAAAAAATAAAAAAATCAAGACCTGTACATGATATTCTTTGTTATTTATATGAATGACTTATGTATTTGTCATATATATGTTACATGTGATACATGTGCATATATATGTAGGACATTTCTTCCACCCATGGACATGGCTACACTAGTGTAATCTTAGTACATTTTACATGTTATATATTTTTATGGCCATTCCATTTATCATTTTAAGATATCTATAATATTTATACATAATTTGTTATTGTGCATAATATTTAAGGTGTTATATTATATGTATATTTTAGTTTTATATGGTAGATGATGACACATATTCATTACATATACTATCATTGCTTGTTATTTTTATTTTTTTTACCTAATTATTATTGTATGGTGTGATCATTTAATGTGTGATGAATGTTGTGAGTGTCTTATGTGTGTCATCATTTTATGTGTTTTACATTAAGTAATCATTGATGAAAAATACATTGAGTGTTGGGTGTTTCCATGACTGCATTAATTATGTGTTTTCATGTCATGCATCAATTATGTTGAGGAACCTCTAGTCCATATCATTTCCATGTTGTGTCTATGTTGGGTCAAATTTGATTCATGTTGTGATTGACTTTGTGCATTATTATCATGGCATTATGTTCATATTTGTGTGCATCTATGAATATTTGTTAAGCTTCTTGTTGTAATTACTATGACACATTCTTATTTTATATGTGATGCCTTGATTTTTATCATGCATATTTTGTGTGGCTTATTTAAAATTTTGTATTACTCCAATTATTATTTTTTCATGCCTAATTGATATATCTACTTTACATCACACTTGTATGTCTTAGGTTAAATTTTTTATAAGTGTGTGAATGATCAAATATTTATATGACACATTTTATCATGTTATCATAATTATTTTAGATTATTAAAGCTATATATATATATATATATATATATATATATATATATATATATATATATATAATTATTTTCATAACTCTTTTATTTTTGTAAGAGTGATTTTCAAGTTGCATCCCTCACCTTAAAAAGGGGGTAAACTAGTGGGCTTGTTAAAAAGATTCATGTCTTGATAGATAGTTGGTTGAAATTTTGGAACACATTATATGATTCATGTGAGATAGATGATCTTATTTAGATGGGATATATGGGACAAAATAAGGCATAAGTGAGACAAATGTGGTTAATTTTATATTATTTTAAGAAACAATTAATATATTATGTGTAAGTATAAGGAAGATTATATGGGTTATATTGGGAAGGTTTATCATATTAATTTGATTCAGCAAGTTGACATAAAAATTATGGAATTTATATATAACATTAAGGTGTACATAAATTAGAGTTTGGGCATGAATATTTTTTAGGCATACACTTTTCTTTATCTATTACTAGGATCGATGGTGCTATATAAGCACTTTGAATCTAAAATCTATCTGCATTGGTTGATTTAGAGTTTCAATTTGACATATCAATTTATTTTTTATCTCCACCTTTTACATGTTAATTATTATATCAAAATATATAATTAATAGTGATATTAAATATAATTAATATAAAATTTATTTAAGGATATAAAATGATGTAAAATACTAGTAACTATAAGAATAAAATTAAAGTATTGAAATAGACAAAGCTCCAATGAATAAATGAAGATAATTATGAAAAGTGAAAAGAGGACAAGAATACATGTCTTATTACTATTTTTTAGGTTGACTATGTGTGACTAAAATATTAATAGAAATTATCAATTCATATTTTATTGTGTTTACAACTAAAACAATAATTATCATTATTTTAGGTCAAAATCAAGTACAAATAGCTAGGATCAACTATCACCCTTGACTCCTTTGGTTCAATCATGACCTATGTGGGAAAATAGAAAATTGTGGTACAATAACTTTTACCTCATTAAAATATGACTATATGCATAATTTGGACCTTTAACTATGCACGGATAAACTAAAAATGACCTCTTCAAGGTTGAAACCCCACTCGGGCTTATGAAAGTTAAAAATCTAAAAAATGAAATGGGAGAGTGTAAGGGGTTGAGATGACCCCAAACACATCCATTATTATTTAACATTTCCTATGTATCTAAATTAATCTAAATATAAATCAAGCCTCATGTAGTTCTCCTACATAGAGTGCTTAGTGAAATAATGCCCCTTTATTACATATATGCATCTAGAGATGACTTGACTACATGATAATGTTTTTCTTGACTCAGTTAGAATAGGATTTTGACTTGTCTAAGAGATATTTCAAGTGAATAAAATCAAATTTGTAAATAATAGGTAAATTTTACTCAGTGTGTAATAATATAATTGTGCCCAAATAATGAAATCTACAATCATGTGGGACACTCCATAACAAATCCTACAATGATGTAATAGTAATTAATGTCCATATGTGAAATTGAAAATTAAAATGTAACTTGAATTTAAAAATATTTTAAATAAAAATGAATGAGTGTGAATGTATGTGTGAAATCGATGTTTCTATTATAACTTTTCTTTGAAATGATGCTTCCTTGAAGCATTAGATAATTGTGTTTCCCATGAAGCACTTAGAGGGATTGGTTTATTTTTTGAATCATGGTGGATTGAGGGTGATCAAGCCCTAATTTGAAGTGAACATGTATTGAAGTAAAACCCATTTAGGGACACATAAACCTTAATTTAAGTTATTGGTCTTTGTAACCCCAAGACAAAACATGTTCGAACCCATAATGCATTCTAGGCTATAATGTTGGAGGGTCCTAAATCTCCAATAAACATTATACACTTAACTAAATCAACAACTACATATGTTATATAAATTCAATTTTGGATTTTTTTTCCTTAGTTATTGTGATACTTGTAATAGAAGTTTTAAACTTCAAAATATCTTATAAGAAGGTAAGGGCATCATTTCCCTTATCATGACTTTATACTTAGCAAAAAAAATGTGCATGAATTATTATCATGCACCGTACATATAAAAATAGTATAGTGTTTAAATCTATTTCATGCCCCCATGTGATAAATGTAAATTATGTAATTGTAAACTTTTTAATTTTTATTTGAATCTTGTACACATATGCCCATGCATATGTACCCAAAATGTATTTATTTGTAATTTATTCATGTAATGTGAATTTATATGCATGGTATATTCCTCTATAACCTATACCAATAATTGAATTTTGAACCATAATGAATTATTTGAAACTATATTATGTACCCAAAACTAATTTATGCTCATAGAGGCTTATATTTGTATAAAAATCCCATCAAAATTACCCCATTTGAGGTGAGTTATGTGACGGGAAAGTCATTGATCTCTAAATAAAATTTAGCTATATCATGTGTATCAATATATAATAATTTAATATAGTAGCATGTGTGAAAATGTATGTCATCATAGTAAGATATGTATCATTCAAAGCATGTATATAACATATGAGGTAATGCCTAAAGATTCAAATCTAGATAAATGTATCAATGATGCTCATAATATTAGTTTTAATATAAGAAACATACACAATAGTTAGTGCATGGTATGGATCATGAAACTCATAAAACTCAACAAGATTAAAAATCACTTAAATATAAAAAGTGTAATTTCCTTTGTAAGTCCAAGGGCTGACATGCAAAGGACATAAGAATATTGCACAGTCTAAGAATTCCAATGGCCACATGCAATAAAGGCAAGGTTTATTAACTCAATGGATATGAATATGGCATAATAACAAAAAAGGTCCAAGGTCCATTCACTCAATGGACATGAATATGTCACAATCACACATAAGGGCCAAGTGACATACATAATAAACAAGCAAAGTATAATCTACTCTGTAGAAGTAATAACATCAATGGAGCATAGAAATATAAATATAGTCTACACCATGTATATATAATGTGATCATATCCTAGAAAATATTATATCCATGTACACAATGTAAGATATAGATGTTAGTAAGACATTTTTAGAGAGTATATAACTCAACATAGTATAAAGGTTATAGAATGATAACACCTATAAATATTGTAACCTTTGGATAAGATGCCCCCAGTATAGGCATAGATGCTAGGTATAATAATTTCCAACATCTGAATCCATTTGATATTTGTATGTCCTACATAACACTCATAAATACTAATGAAATGCATGTGTGATATAAAAATATTATGTTATCTACCAATCAAGAGAAAAATATTAGAATGTTTTAACTATTTGTGTATTTTTTAAATCTTTGATTTTTTTTACTTTTTTTAAATTTTTAAATAAGAACATATAGAGACTAGGAGATAAAATAAATTAGAAGAAAATAAATAATATAAACAATCTAAAACATGTTTCAAGGTAAAATATGTACTAAATATAATGGCATGGCCATGTATGACCAAGACACTACCACTATATATGTGAACTATAGTTGAAAGTCATGTGGAAGATAGAATAGGGATGTGTGTATCATTGATTTTACATCCTCATCTCATCAAATAACTTGTAAAATTATGCATCATGGATGCATGATCAATATATCACATATAAAATATTTTTCATGAATAATAGTGTTGTGTAAACTAACATTGAATATCGTATCAAGAAATTAGATGGATTAAGTCTTTGTTTCCTTAATTTTTTATTTTACTATATAAAAAGCTAAATGTCAATATCACCAAGCTTATGATAGTAGTAACATTTGATCTTGATTATTTTTGGTTGATATTATATGTGATAGAAAATATAGTTTGCTATGTTCAAACTTTGAAAATAGAATGCTAAATGGAAAAAGGTTGTAGGATGAGATCATTATTTTGGATTATTCAAATATAGAAAAGGAAAAGTAAGACCCAAGAGGCCACAAATACATAAGGAACCTATGGCTATAATATTGATCAAATTGATCACATGTTAAAAGTGGAAGAACATCATGATGAAGTAATAAATAATATATGTATAATAAGATTTTGTTTTTCTTAATATTTGAATGTATTTTTTGTAATCAAAATTCATCCAATAAGTCATCCTCTTCATGTTTAAAATATTTTTTAGTTATAAAAAAAATATGGCATGTTCCTCTTAACCTTTTTACCATTCATATGTTTTTGTATCTATTATATTTGAAGAGTTTTCATTATCATAATAATTGTTACAATTATTTGGTATGTGATTTATTATTCCTTCATGTGAAAAATTGATGCACAATTTATTAATATCTACTGTAGCTTGTATTTTTTGTACCTAAGGCTATACCAATGTAAATGATACTTAATATGCATGAGTCATAATCTATACCTATGTATTGACAACTTTTAGTCGACAAGCTATTGGTTATATGATATATCTAAGAGCTTCTTCCCAATTTTCACTATGGTGTAATTCAATGATATTATGTCCCATTTGTTGTAATCCTCTAATAGTTTGAATAGTTTCCCATTTAATAGTATCAATGTGATTACATTTGTAATAACACATTCCATATATATTGTAATGTTTATATCCTCTTGTCAATGATGTTTATTTGTGTTGTATGTGTATATAATTTATTTTGAATTCTTGAGGTAAGTGATATTTGTTGATTATGTATTATTGTATTTTATTTTTTTTTGTAGTGTTTCATAGTGATCGATATCATGTCTTGTAATTATATGGTAATCACAATATATTTTATTTTATTTATGTAAAATATGTGTTTTTTATCGATGTCTAGTGGTAGGTAATGTGATGAACTTTCTATATACTAATATTTATAAAATTAATTTTGGTGTATCTTGATGTTTCAATATTTTTAAAAGTGGTGAGACTTGTGTACTATATATTTACACATTATTCACCAATTTTTCACAAATTCCATACAGGGTCTATTATTACAATAATTTTTCACATTATCATCCTTAGGCATACCTAAAATTGGTTTTTTATTTGTATCTAGTTGATCTTTAAGTATTAACTTTAAATCATCATGGTATACTCTTGGACTAATGGGTGTCAATAAACTATGAGATAAATAATCTAATTAAAGGTTTAATTTTAGGTTGTGTAGTTAATAATATATCATATTAACCATGTTGGTTTTGTCATCTTCACAATAATAATATTCTAAAATGTTTCCATGATGTACTTCTGAATTGACTAATAAAGCGAGATCAAGAATAGGCTTTGGTTGAACTATATTATCTTGATGTTATTATTATATACTTTATTTTATTATTTGTGCCTTTTTAATATTTTCTTGTTCTAATTGGAACCCATTTTGTTCCTTTTGTAACTTGCCTCATTTAATTTTTTTCCATTTGTAAATTTCTAATTTCTAATTATTACTTTTGTGATTGTTCTTTATGCAATCTTGCTTGTTCTTATTGTAGATTTTGGGGTTCTATTTGTAAATTTTTATGTTATTTTAAATTTCTTGAGTTCATTTTGTGCTTGATGTAAAAAAATTTGGTCCATTTTTAGCTTTTATTATTATGTTTTCATGTTATCACTACTTGAATATTTGATTTCATATTGTATTTTTGGTCTCATAGAATGACTTGAGAAGGAGGGATGATAGATGGGTCATGTAGATTTAATTGAGATTCATTTATATTAAAATATATGAAAGGGTTATAATCCACATGAAATTAACATTATTACCCTTCATTTATAAATTTAAGACACTTGTGTAATGTAGACAATACTACTACCATTATATGTATCGAAGGTCACCCCAATAGCAAATTATAATATAGATTATTTAGCATAACATGAAATAAAGTAGGCATTACTTTAGTTCTTGATGTTATAGATTAATATATGATTCCAAGTACTTGTCATAAATATTAATCAAACCCTTTGATAGTTTGATTTATTTTTAGGATACATTCTTTGTTAATACCCAATTTTTGTAAGAAAGGACTAGTAAAAATGTTCACTCCATAACCAATATCAAACAATACTCATTTAATTCCTTTATTTTATAAAGAGTGGAATATTTTGTGTGATTACATGTAGTTTTATTACTCAAAATTGATAATATTTTTAGTGTCTATGAAGGGGTTGATTATGGAATCAAAATTGGTAAGTTGTGTATCACTATAAATAGTATTGTCTTGTAACACAACATATAATATATCCTTATATACTGATGAACTCTTTTGTAACTCAAAAATTTAAAAAAATAGAATGGGTAATTCTTAGTTTTCCCATGATATCATACACATTAGGTTGATTTTCTTATCTCATGTGAGGTGGAGTGGGTTGAGGAAGAACATGTTGACTTCCTTCATGATGTGATGGCCTGCCTCTTTAGGTATTCATAGCATGGACCACAAAATCTAGTATAATCTATCAAATAATAATGGGAGTGGGATGGTAACTATTATAAATTTTAGGATTAGGAAGAGGAACAATGAAATGAGTCATGCATGCCCTTTATCATCTAGTGGTAACTGATAAAAGCTTTATTGAATGTTGAAGTAATAAGAATTAAGTAGGCCTCAATATTATTCATTATTTATTTTATCCTTATTGTATTTAATCCATTTTATTACATGATTATCAAATATTTTGATTATTATTAGAATATAATCTTAATCATCTAAAAATTACACTTGAGTGATAAGAGTTATAATTGAGACCACATATCCCTGGCTTATACCTAGACCTATCTTAGGGCCTATTTTCACACTTATCCAAATTTTGTGTGGGCTAAAGGTGTCCATAAACATACCTAAAGTAGACCTAAATCCTTATTTTTACATCCTAACCCTTCATGACATAGGTTATACCACTTGGACACTAACACCATAATAGGGACATTATAACCACATGGTGTTAATGTCCCAATTTTGGTGTTATTGTCCTTTCCCTCCTTTTTCCATAAATGGAAATTTTTTAAATCTTAGACCACCTAGGTTCATCCTAGATCTCTTTTAACACCCACACAAGGACTAGAATAGTATATATACATTAATTTTATCCCTCTAATCACTAGATGTAAATAAGATAAAAATTACACATACAAACTTAAAATACGTTGTGCATAATTAAGGCTATCAATTATTATTCTTCCTTACTACATACAACCATCTACAACATTCCTAAGCTTAGATTACTCATATTTCCAATATTAATCACATTAAAAGTATTTAGGTCTATAATAATACTAGATTTAATTACATTTGCACCAAAACTTAGGTGGGGAGAACTACATCAGGCTTGATCCCTCTTTGGAATATTGGTATGTAGGCAACTCTCATCACAGCAAGGTGTTGAGGATGTCCAACCTACCCCACTAAAAACACACTTTAATACTTATGTCAAAATGATGACCTATTAGAATGGATAATTAGGGTTTGATAAAAAAAATCATTCAAAACAAGTAATCTATATGGTTCTATAATTCATGCATAAAGTAACATGCTTCATAGATCCAGACACAAATGCACCTAGAAACTCATAATAGTTATGCATAGAGGACACTACCATAAAAATACATACACTAGTGACACATGGTTATTAGAATAATATACATTGAGATGGGGGGTCAATAATTTTCTTCAAAAAAATTATTTCATTCCACTTATCACTTATGAATCATTCATTTAATCACATAAATCAATCAATGTATAAACAAGCATACACAAGATCATGAAGCATAAAACACATCATATATGTGGGAAAACTTTAAGGGGGATGAAACCCACTAAAACATATAAATGTAATATATTCCTATAATGACAAGATACAAATTTAGTGAAGTACCAAATCCACAAGGAGCTCCAACCCCTACCTAGTCAAGCACCCACTCAACTAGTCTTTAGCAAACACCAACTTACAAGGAGGTATCAAACCCCTAGGCGACTCAGCACCAACTCAACCACATTAAACCTATGATCACCTTATGACACATTTTTCTCACTAAAATAATGATGATCACCTTATTTTTATCTCCACACTCTTCTATCTCTCTCAAATAACCTCTTTAGGCTTCCTTGCTCAACATTCCTCTTCTTGACAAATTTAGGTCATATGACCTCATTTATCATACTCATAAATTCTAATGGATATTCATGATTGATCCTATAATACCATATTATGGTTTTCATTACATCCTTATTCTCCTCAATATGATATTTTACTTGCTTATACTCTATTATACTTCTTGCTTACAAAAATAGGCCTATTATGCCTTGTATTTATACCAAACATTAGAACACTCACACTCTTGGTTGACTAAGACATTGATCCATTAGGTTCAGACCCAAAACATGTTTATATCATGTTACACACAAGTATAAATCAGATGAATATCAATATTAAGTTATCCAAACTCATTTAGACCTCAATCTTCTTTTAGGCTTACTTAGAGACCCATTAGGTATATTCTCTTCACAGATCAACATGAACTACTATGGCCTATATGGCCCTCACCAAAGTCCTAAGACATTTTAAAAACTTCATTGGTAACCTCAAATAACCTCATACATTCTAAATAAGTCACAAATCATTCATTTTTCTCATGCGAGCTCTATGAGCCCTTAAAGACATACTAGGCCTAATTACCCCAAAAACACTATCTCCAAAGATACAAATCCAACCTCCTATAGAAACAATTAAAAGGAAAAATCCACATATGTATGGAAAATACATGACCTTAGGTTAAATATAACATCCATTATATATCTTCTATCAAGATCTAACCACTCATAAACACTACTTCAATTATCTCACTCTAATATGCCAGAAGGATCTAAATCATAGTTAACAAACTTTGACCATAAAAAATTGTACACATGCTTTAACAAACTAAAAATCAATTTATTATATCCCATGGAACCTAAAATACATCACCACAGTTTTTTTTACCTCCAAACTGATCAAAATGGCATAGGAACATCAAACTCACTTACATATAGAAAATTGCGTGTAACTCAAAAAAACACAGTCATGAAGAATGTTATCTTAAGAATTTTTAAGGAAATTTAAAAGAATTATAATTAAAATTAATATTTCATATGTTATATCTATAAAATAATCCAATAAATAGATCATTTATTCTAGTGTCAACCATTGGTCTTACAAACCAATTTGTTAAGCTTCTCTTTCATAGTTCTTACATAACCAGACAAGCCATTTTGGTTTGAATATCTCAATTCCTTCAATTTAATCTCAAACTTAAATAAATAATGGAAAAATAATATATATATAAGAAAAAATTAAGTTATTTGGATACATTGACTCATGTCAAAGAGTCTCAAACTCTTCATTCCACCTTGCATACCCAAAACTATCATTATATCTTAAGAACCAGTCATGGTGAACATGCATTCTAACACCTATGCATACATAATAAATAAGTAATTATTCATTATTATTATCCTTATACATATTTATAACATATTAAAACACATATATATAGATTTTTAATCATAAATATGGAATATATAATCCAATCTCTAAAACTTACACCTTCATTGTCCATCTTCACTAGATAGGTCATCTTGTGAACAACTTTTTGCGTGTTTATGTGCATAATGAAAAATTGTAATCAAGTTATAATGGTGATATAGGTATTTAAAAACAAACTTAATTAATTTTATCTATTCCTAATTAAATACAACATTTCCCTAAACTCATTCTCACTCTTGTCTAGTTTCTCTCATTGTCTTTAATGTTAGGCCTTTTTAATGATAGACTAAATTCTATGACCAATTTAGAAATTTTGAATTCTAAAACCTTCTCATAAATAATCATGGGCATGAATACAAGTCTCAAAATTTGTCTTCTTATGATTTTCATTATTTGACCTAGTCAACCCTTCTTACTATACCAACTATTTGAGAAACAAGAGTTATTTTATAGCTTGCACTCACTCTCCTAAACACTCAATGCCAACTAGAGGTACCTGGAAGAGTCTTATACATTCCCCAATAATTAAAATAGATTTATCAAACCATTTTTTTCACTCAAAAACAAAATATTCATGATTAGGTCACTATGAGGGTTTTATGAGGGTTTTAGACTGGTTTCCATTCTTAGCATTTGTTCATAAAACTTTGCCCCAAAAACCCACTTATAATGCTTGGAAAAAAAATTTAGGACCTTTTCCATATATCCCCAACATCTCATCTTCCCATGCAACATTCACACATGCCAACAAGAATCAACAATTCCTTCTTAGGTCTACAACTCTTCATTCCACATACACAAGAGACCTTCAAACTCTTTTTCATGTTTTATCCTTCAACTCAGGAAATAAACCTTCATGATCACTCTTGAAACAATGTCTTAAACCTAAAATAATTATCACATGATCACATAAGCCTTCAAAACTAATCATGATGCCTCATCATACCACCTAGGGTCTTAAGACAATGTCTATGAGAAGACCACGAATAAAGAGCATACCCCTTTGGCTCACTCTAAGAGTCATGTGACTAACTCAACATCTCTTTCACATTATCTAACACTTAATTTCACATATTAAAGTCCATACACATCCATATTGTCATCATCATACCTCTTCAATCCATATTCATGAATAAGAACCAATAGAACTACTAGGCACCTTATAACTTTGAAACCTCTAAGACACCTACTATAGCTCATTATTTACATTCAAACATCTAGGAAAGGATTTATATCATCTCTCATCACTCTCCTTTGACCAAGACTTCTCAAACCATATAGGTCTCTTTCCAAGACTAAACTATCCATGTCTTCACTAAGATAAGACTAGGCTTCTCAATACACCTTATCCACAAAAACTTGCTTCTTATGAACATGGTCAAAAAATGACATTATCACAAAAATCACTTTAACACTCTCTTTCATATGATCTCTTATATCCATACTAATTAATCACTACTCATAATCTTTTCATCTCACAACCTTGTTCCAAGACCTTATATAGAACTCAAGGACCTACTAGATCATGCTTTAGTCATCAAGAATAATTGCCATGTATCTTAATAATATCAATTCTATGACATCAATGACACTCAATTACCTTTAACATAAATGATAAAATCAATGTCTTCAACACACCAATAGGAACAAGCCTCAATAATCTCCCCCTTTTTCATTGATGGCAAAATAATGATAAAACACACTAACACAATAGATCATTCTCACATCTCCTCGAGTTGGATATCTAATCAAGGGTCTCTATAATTATCACTTTATATTTTCACTCCAACTCATCAAAACCACTAGAGAAAATAAACCAAATGCTTACCTTAGAATGATTAAATAGTTATATATTAACTTTCCTCTATAACTCAACAACTTGACACATGTCTATCATGACTCTATAAACCTTACTTATAACTCATAATCTTCTCTTGATCTTAGCTAAATCCATTCATCTCTTCATAACCTACCACTTGATCCTTGGACTATATCTTGATAACAACTTTCTCAAATATCTCTTGAAGAAATATCTGAACTCCCCTTGACTTCATGCTCATCACAAGCCCTAGGATTTGATAAGTAGACATGAATCTTAGATAACTCTTCTTGATCACCCATATGTCCTCAACATCTACCCTTGTCTGACTTGAACACTAGATGTTACTTGACTCAAACTTATTTTAAATAAGGTTAGGATCTCCTCCTTTGAACTTATACTATGTGCATGCTACTGATCTCCTTTTGATCAATCCAAATAAAATCTTAACTCACCTTAGGCTCATATCTACTAAAGTAGACAACTTCTTAATCATATAGTTGAAAATCTCCCCTTAATACCATGCTTTATTTTTGATTTATCTCAAAGCATCATAGGATTTCATATACATGAACATCACTCTTCTTTATTGATATCTAGTAACCCCTAAAGATGGAACCCCGCCTTTGTCAAATCATCTTCTTTTAAATTATATCTTATAGAGACCTACACACATTAGGCCTATCTACAAAAAATAACATTGTTCCAAAGAACATTCTTAGTCATCTACACACAAACATATTCATTATCCATATGTCATATCAAAATATTCTTCATGCAACATTTTATCCCCTTTATGTTTCACAAGCCATCATGGCTCAAACTAACTCATAACAACTTCTACATGTAAAACTACCAAATAGGTATATGAGAACTCTTTTTCTATTATAGACCTCTATTAAATATTCATGACAAAGACTACTAATCATATCTTCATGCACCATTCATCAAGCTTAGTCAAGACTAATATTGCATATCTAACCTTTGAGTAAGATTACTCTTGATCAGTCTTATATTATACCTACTTTTTCAAGGTCTACAAGCATTATATGATCTAAATGTGACCTTGACATTCACCAAGATCACTTGAATGCATATCGTAAAGACTCAATAGAGACCATCTCTATAGACACCTTACACTCACTATCTTGTCATGATTTTATTATCCCATGAACTCTTAAAAACCTCATTCATGTCATATACTTCAAATACCTACATCATCACCCAAACTTACCATGTCCACCATTAATCATTCCCATAGGATACAATCATCTTGTAAGGTCTTTCAACAACATGTACACTCATGATTCCAATGAAATCCTCTATTGGGTCTTGTTTCCTCAATGTATATATGTTCAATAAATATAAACAAGGATTCATGCTCATACCTTTATACCTCATTAAGGATAAATCATAACTCACATCCCCAATATGTCTCATCAACATACTCATAAATCTAACATACCTTACTCATCTATGATAGCTTCATAGACTCAAATCAGCTCCTCTAGTCTTGATGATCAGTTCATTCTTCACTTGAAAACCTCTACCTTTATATATACATATCACATGATCAAATGTCATGGCATAGATCACTTCAAATTATCTTCATGGAAACACAAGATTTAACATAATCTTTAGATCATATCCAATCCTTAAATCTTATGTACAATACATCTACCAAGAATGGAATTGGTCTTATAGACCAATCAATAACTCTTATGAGATTTTGCTTACTTGATTTACCAAAAATCCTATACATACCTTCTATCAAGACACCTTGATGCCTTGACATGTTCCTTAATCTCAACATGTCTTCATAGTCCTTTTAGACTATCAACTTAGGATTGATATTTGACTTAGCTTCTATATAATCCTTCTGAGCTAGAAAATGACACTTTTCACATTATTTCAACTTGAACTAATGTCCTATAGAAACACATAACTCACCTTGTTTTAAGTGTTGATCAAGCCTAATATTTTCATCCTTCTTATCCTTAATAATCTTTGTAATTATTATCTTTCTTTGATAGACCATCACTACAAACAATATAAACATTATAATCATCATACTTTAAGCTTGTGATTCTTAAGATCAATTTTAGGCTATTATACATCTCTAAAAGACTATATATGATACCAATTATTTGAATCATATCCACTAATATGGGAGGGTTGAATCAATTTCTTCAAAATAATCATATTATTCCACTTATCACTTATGAATCATTCACTTAATCTCATAGATCAATCAATGTATAAACAAGAATACATAAGAACATGAAGCATAAAACACATCATATATATGAGAAACCCTCAAGGGAGATAAAACCCATTAAAACTTGAAGTTTTAATATAGTCCTATAATGACAAGATCCAAATTTAGTGAATCACCAACTCCACAAAGAGCTCCAACCCCTACCTAGTCAAGCACCTAATCAACTAGTCTTTAGTAAGCACCAACTTGCAAGGAGGCACCAACCCCCTAGATGACACAACACCAACTCAGCCACCTTAAACCTTTGATCACCTTAGGACACATTTTTATCATTCAAATAATTAGTATCACCTTCATTTTCTCTCCACACTTTTCTATCTCTCTCAAATAGCCTCTTTAGGCTTCCTTACTCAACATGCCTCTTCTTGACAAATTTAGGTCATATGAGTTCCTTTATCATACTCAAAAAATTTAATGAATATTCATGACTAATCCTATACTCCCATATTATTTTTTCCATGACCTCCTTCTGGTCCTAAAGGTGTTATTTTACTCACTTACACTCTCTTATACTTCTTGCTTACACAAATAGGCCTATTATGCCTTGTATATATACCAAACATTAGAACACTCACACTCTTGGTAAGACAAGAAATTAATCCATTAGGGTTAGACCCCAAAAAAAATTATAGTACGTTACACATAATAATTAATCAAATCAAGATCACTATTAGGTTGGCCAAACTCATTTAGATCTCAATCTTCTTTTAGGCTTACTTAGAGACCTACTGCATTAGGTCTATTCTCTTCACAGACCAACATGAAATAATATGGCCTATATATCCCTCACCAAAGTCCTAAAACCTTTAAAAAACTTCATTGGTAACCTCAACTAACCTTCTCCATTCTCAATAAGTCACACATCCTTCACTTTTCTCATGAGAGATCCATTAGCCCTTAAAGACCTACTAGGCCTAATTACCCCAAAAATAATATCTATAAATATATAACTCAAACATGCTATAGAAACACTTTTAATTAAAAATACACATATGTATGAAAACTTCATGACCTTAGGGTAATCATAAAATCCATTAGACATCTTCTATTAGGGTCTAACCACTCAAAAACACTACTTTAAAAAGCTCACTCTGATCTACCAAAAAGCTCCAAAAAACAATCAAAAAACTTTGACCATCAACATTTATATAGGTGATTTCCAACACTCTAAATTCATGTATCCTATAATACATCACCACTTGATTTTTGAACTTCCAAACTGATCAAAATGACACAAGAACATCAAACTCACTTACAAAAAACTACCTATAGCTCCAAAAACATAGTCATTAAGAATGTTGTCTTAATAATTTATAAGGGAACTTCCAAGACTTATAATTCACATGAATAGTTACTCTATAATCTCTAAAACATAATCCAATAAATATATAATTTACTCTAGTGTCAACCACTAGTCTTACAGACCAATTTGTTAAGCTTCTCTTTCATAATTCTTACATATCCAAACAAGCCATTTTGGATTCCATATCTCAACTCCTTAAATTGAATCTCAACCTTACTTAAATATTGGATAGGTCATTTACATATAAAACAAAAAATTTAAGTGAATTGGATACATTTACTCATGTCAAAGAAACTCAAACTCTTCACGCCACCTTGCATACCCAAACCTATCATTCTATCTTGAGAACCAATCATGGTGAACATGCATTCTAACACCTATGTATACACAATAAATAAATCTTGATGAATTATTATGACCTTTGGAAATACTTATAACATATTTAATCATATATATATATATATATATATATATATATATATGATTAAATATGTTATAAGTATTTCCATATATATATATATATATATATATATATATATATATATATATATATATATCACATTTACCACTTGATTATAATTTTTTATGATGCACATAAACAAGCAAAAAGTGATTCAAAAGATGAACTATCTAGTGAAGATGGAAAATGAGTAAGTTTTAAATATTGGTCTATATATTCCATATTTTCCATTATATATATAATGGAAAATATGGAATATATAGACCAATCTTTGAAACTTACACCTTCATTGTCCATCTTCACTAGATAGTTCATCTTATGAATAACTTTTTGCTTGTTTATGTGCATCATAAAAAATTATAATCAAGTGGTAAATGTGATATATGTATTTCAAAAAAACCTTAAGCAATTGTATCTATTCCTAATCAAAAGTAACATTTCCCTAAACTCATTCACTCTTGCCTGGTTTTTCTCATTGTCTTCACTATTAAGCCTTTTTAGTGATAGACCAAATTTTATGACTAGTTTATCAATTTTTAATTCTAAAAAATTATCATAAATAATCATGGACATGAATTAAAATTCTCAAAATTTATCCTCTTATGAATTACATTCTTTGACTTGGTCAACCCTTCATGATATACTAATTTTTTAAGAAATAATAGTTTTTCTATAGCTTCCACTCACTCTCTTGAACACTTAATTCCACTTGAAGATACTTGTAAGAGTAATATACATAATCCAATCATCAAACTAGCTTTACCAAACCATTATAGGCACTCAAAAACAAAATCTTCACCATCAGGTCTCTATAAGGGATTTATGAGGGTTTTAAACTAGTTTCCATCCTTAACATTTGTTCATAAAAATTTGACCCTAAAAGCCACACCTAATGATTTCAAAAAAAATTATGATAATTTTAAATCTCTCCCAAATATTTTATCTTCCCATGAAATATTCACACATGCCAACAAGCATCAAAATTTCCTTCTCGAGTCTATGACTCTTCATTCAACACACACAAGATACCATAAAACTCTTTTTCATGATTTTTCCTTCAACTAAAGACCTCAAAATTCATGATATCTCTTGAAACAACATCTAAAAACTTAAACCATGCTCACATGAGCACATAAGCCTCAAATCCTAATCATGGTGCCATATCATACCACCTAGGTGTTAAAGACAAGGTCTATGAGAAGACCACTAATGAATAACATACCCCTTTGGCTCACTCTAAGAGTCATGTGACTAACTTGACATCTCTTTCACATGATATAAAACTTCATTTTATATCTTCAATTCCATACACATCCATATCATCATCATCATACGTCTTCAACCCATATTCATGACTAAGAACTAGTCGACCTATTAGGCACCATATAACTTTGAGACCTCCAAGACACCTATTGTATCTCACTACTTATATCAAAACATTTGTGAAAGTATTTATATCATCTCTCATCATTTTCATTTTAACAAGACTTCTCAAACCATATATCTCTCTTGCCAAGACTGAACTAGTCATGTCTTCACCAAGACAAGACTAGGCTTATCAATACACTTTATCCACAAAGACTTGTTTCTTATGAACTTGGTCAAATAATGACCTTATCATAATTATCACTTTAAAACTTTATTTAAAATTATATTTTATAGACATACTAATCAATCACTACTCATAAGCTTGTCATATCATAACCTTTTACCAAAACCTTGTGCTAAACTCAAGGACCTACTAGATCAAGCTTAAGTCATCAAGAATACTTATCATGTATCTTCACAAGATCACTTATATGACATCAATGACACTCAATTACCTTTGATATCAATGTCTTCAACACATCAATATTAACAAACCTCAATAATGGTATTATCATCCAATTAGGTCATTATTATCCAAGAGGGGTTTTGACACCAAGATCCTATTTATGACATTCAGACCAACCTCTACCTCATTTTTTATCTCTTAAATGATTTATCTCAGTCATTTTCCATCTAAGTTATCATTGAATTATTTATTATTATTTTATAAAGGTCAAATTTAATCAATTATCTAACATATCAATTATTGTATTTATTACATATTTATACCCTGATTTACTATACTCAACCCTTTAACAACATAGGATTTACATTCATCTAAGTCTTAAAAGTTTAAAACATTTTGTGAACATGACTTACTTGAATACTATTCAAACCCTAACACTAGATGCTACCAAGTTTTATATCCTTCTTTTTCCCATGTTCATTAATTGTGTTAAGCTTTTCAAATTTTGTTCAATCTGTTTTAGTAGCCTTATTTCACTTTTTTTATTATATTCCATTTTAAAAATATATCTCTCCTCCATTAAGAATAATTTTTAGGCTTAGTTTAAATCGTATTGAGTATACTTAGATTCTTTTTGTTTGAGTCTATACCATGGACAAGGGACCAATTACAAATCCCATAATTGATCCTTCACACCTTGATTATGTAGAATTCAATGATAATGCATCCTAAGATGAGCAATACAATCAAGATCAAAATGATACACAAGATGGTAATTGGGACTCTCTCCCTCCCCCACTTAACAATGAAAATCTAATTGTCAATAAATATGAGATTCTATAGAGATTTAGAGATATAATTTAGGAACATCCCCATGCACATATTTTACAAGCCATAATGGAAATAAATAAAAAATCAAATAATGGTCAAACTTATACTCCCCTAGATAAAAAAAATGTTACACCTACTTTGAGTCAAACTTACCTTGTACAATAACCAATTTTAAATCAAAAACCTTTAGTGATTGTTACACCTCCTATGGCTAGCTCATCCTCTCTATATGTACAATCCCTTATGTATGAGGTTCATTCTCTATAGGATAAGGTGTTGCATCTTGATTAGGGAGCTATTAGGCCATCACATGCCTTAGATTCTCATATTATTTTGCATACACCTTTGTCCCATCACATAGTGGTAACTCCTTTGCCATCTAGATTTGTGGCACCTAAGATTACATTGTATGATGGTAAGGGTGACCTAGAGCATGATCTCTAAGCTTTCCATGTAGCAAGTTTGGACTAAAAATTATTGGCTCCTTACTAATTTGTTTCCATGTAGTCTAAATTATTATGCCTTATACTACTTTTATGATCTATCGAATCATTCTATCATAGTATTTAATCCATTGGTAGATATATTTTCAGCACACTTCTCAATAAACATTAGTGATAAGATCTCATATGTTCAATTACCACAATTAAAGAAAAATCTAATGAGCCTATTGTAGAATAGGTCTTGTAATATAAGACTATATTGACCAATTTGACTATCCCCATGGAATATAGAGATCTCTAGGATATATTCAAATAAATCCTACTACCAGCATTACATGAAGCTATCATGTTCAATAATTTTCCAACCTTCATAGATTTATGCCACATAGTGAAAGAAAGAGAAGTCAAGATTCTCTCTGTGGGAAAACTAAAATATACAAGTGGATAAAAATCAAATACTAAGATTTATATTAATCTTGCATACAAGTTAAGGGCCACTGAATACATGAGTGATCAAAAGGCCATAGTTAACATAGCTTCATAGCCATATCCTTACCTAGTTTTATCAGCTCCTCCATGGAGATTTATCACCAACCTTCTAAAATCACCAGCGTGTGGTTTATAGAAGCTCTTGGAATACAATTTCATATCTCTCCCTCCCATAAAATATTTTTATATGACACAACCTCTTCCAAAAAGATATGACTCTAATGTATTCTATGAATATCACAAGGTACTAGGGCATATAATAAAATGATGCATCACGTTAAAATATAAGATATAAGATTTGATAGGATAAGATAATTGTTGTGGGAACACCCATAGAGGCACCCAAAGCTCAAAAAATATAATCAAAAGCATTGAAAATATTCTTAGATACATTTCTAAAGCATGTGGCAAATATGGTAGTAGGAACTTTAGGTGTTCACTACACATATCAGGGACATCCACCACTATCATCATATCACACTATTACAAATGATGCACACTCCCTACACAATATCATTGGTGTGTACCATATTATAGTTATAGGTATATGACTCTTTACCTTCTCATAATAGGATATTGTTAATGATGATTTAGATTTATACGTACTCTTTGTATGATCCTACATAGATCATCATCTTATTTAGAGTGTGATCATTTATAATGGGTCAAGTATTAACATGTGTAGTATCACACTTATAAAACATTTGGGTTATTTATAGTAGGATATATCTCCTAAAGACACATGTATTCATGGTTTTAATTTCCATATTCAAAGTTCCATCAGGGAGATTATACTTCCACTATAGGTTAGACCATCACATGTATCCACTAGATTCTTAGTAATACCTGGTACAGGTACATTTGACATGTTATTGGGTAGGCCATGGATATAGTAGTTATGATCCATCCCATCCATTATGAATATATGCATTAAATATATACATGAAAATTAGATGAGCACAATTGAGGGTCTTTCATATGAGTATCCTCTACCTATCCCATAGGTAGTTTCACCATAGTTACTAGTTATATCTTAGTTACCAATTATATCTATAATAATATTTCTTATCAATACACCATAGAGTCTAGTTGAGCCACCAATATAGGTGAGGTATATTCCCATAGTGTTTCCACTTATGCATACTCTCCCATAAAGACCATTATTAGAGAGACCCCTACATAAAAGATATGTTTCATATTCTATATGGCCTCCCTCTACTCATTTTCTTCAAATATCATAATTATTGAGTTCTCAAGGATCTCAGTAGAAGACACCTATACTGGTTACAACATCTTCTACCAGATGGCTCCCTAGGATAGCTATAATTCATAGACACCACAATCAATTTCATAGATTCCTAACACCACTTCATAGGTAGTATCATCTATAGATCACTTAGTAAAGTAGTATTTGAGACCATAGTTACCTTTTCATCTAACATGCACACTTATTGTTCCTTTATTTGACACATGCCACATTGATAGTGAGTCTCCCATGAGACTCATTGGTCAGTATTGTTCCTCCCTTATTATACATACTTTCCTTATTCCTTGTTCCTTGTATATAGTTTCATTTTCATGTTGCTTGTACATAGCTTATATCAAGAAAATATAAAAATAATATAATATTTGAAAAGCATAAAAACTTTCAAATACTCATAAAACATAAAATTATAGATTCTATGCATTTCCACATTTACATTTATCATATTTTCTAGACAGTACATATACTAGTTATCTTAATATAGTTGGTTTTTATCATACATACATGCTTTATTTGTTCTTGTTGAGTGCTTAAAAATTACTATAGGATTCAGGTCCACTTCATCAATCCATCTTTGCTATTATCTACCCAATTGAGGAATATATATAGATACATGTTTTCCTCATTTGACACATTTACCCATTTGGGGGCACCCTATACATAGTTTTGATTACTAGGTTACATATTTTTATACTTTGCATCATAGCTTTAGCATTGTTATATCTTAATATTTATCAAACTACACTTACTCCAAAAAAAATTTGGATATTACTACTTTAGATTTAGTATATGTACATCATGTCTCTTACATAGATTTGTATTACATGTTCATGCTTACTTTCATTTATAGATTTCCTAGTTTATACTTGACTATATCTCTATGTGTCTTCTATTTGGTGGAATTTAAATAAATTCCATTACTCTATTATTCTACACCACTTATTTTCATAGTATGTATGATTTTGACATGTGCCCATGTCCTTATGTGTGCCTTATTGACTGGTAATGTGGACATTTCAACATATATTTCTATGTGGATATAAGATAACTTGATTTTTATTTATGTATGTGGACATTTGAACATGTTTTTATATGTCTTACTTTATCATATTTAGTGACATGTGCCCATGTCCCTTGTATTGTGACCCTTTGGCCTAATTTGTGTACATCATGTGTGTTGTATGTATACTTTCTTGTGTGCATCATGAACATGATACTTGTCTCTTGCTTGTTACACACTCTAGTTTTATATGCCATGAGGAACATCATGTATCTCCCTTTCCTAATTGGGTGATGTGATGGACATCATACCCTACACCCCTAGGTAGTTACTCAGGTATTACATAGATTTATTGTTACATACATTGTTATATTTATCTTGAAAGCCTTGTGAATCTTAGACATAAAATACATCACACATTAAAAATTTAGACTCAAATTAGATTAAATTCTGATGTTATGTATGCACATTATATTGGATTCTATTTGTAAATTTTTATGTTATTTTCAACTTCTTGAGTTTATTTTATGTTTTATGTAAATTTTGTTGGTTTGTTTATAACTTTATTTTTGTATTTATTATTAACATTACTTGAATATTTGATTTTAAAAGTGTATTTTTGGTCCTAGGGAATGACTTGAGGAGGTATGATAGATGGGTCATCTAGATTTCATTGATATTCCTTGATATTACAATATCTTAAACAGTTGTAATCCACATGAAATTAACATTCTTACCCTTCATGCATAAATTTAGGACACTTGTGTAATGTAAACAATACTACTACCATTATATGTATCCAAGGTCACCCCAATAGTAAATTATAATGTATATTATTTAGCATAACATGAAATAAGGTAGACATTTTAGGTCTTGAAGTTATATCTTAAGATATAATTCCAAGTACTTGTCATGAATATTCATCAAACCCTTGGTAGTTTGATTTATTTTAGGATACTTTATATGTTAATACCCAATTTTTATAATAAAAGACTACTAAAAATGTTCAGTCCAAAACCAATATCAATCAATACTCATTTAATTCCTTTATTTTATAAAGAGTGGAATATTTTATGTGATTACACATACTGTTCTTACTCAAAATTAATAATATTTTTAGTGTCTATAAAGGAGTTGATTATGGAATCAAAAGTGGTAGGTTGTGTATCATTATAAATAGTATTATCTTGCAATGCAACATATAAAATATCCTTATAGATTGATGAATTTTAGTAACTCCAAAATAGAAATTTTAGCATAGGTACTTTTTATTTGATCAATGACATCATAAACATTGGGTTGATTTTCTTTCTGTATGTGAGGTGGAGTGGGTTGAGAAGGAACATGTTGACTTCCTCCATGATGTGATGGCCTACCTCTTTGCGTATTCATAGAATAGACCACAAAATCCATTATAAGTTGTCAAAGAATAATAGGAGTGGGATGGTAACTATTAAAAATTTGAGGTCTAGGAAGAGGAATAATGAAAGGAGTCATACATGCCCTTTATCATCTAGTGGTAATTGATAAAATATTTGATTGAATTTTGAAGTAATAAGAATTACGTAAGCCTTTAGATTATTCATTATTTTTTTTTGTCCTTATTGTATTTGATCTATTTTATCACATGATTTTTAAATATTTCCTTATTATTGGAAGACCAACTATAATCACCTAATAATTACACTTGAGTGATAAGAGATATACTTAAGACCATGTATCCCTAGAATATCCCTAGATTTATTTTAGGGCCTATTTTCATACTTATACAACCTTTGTGTAGGATACAGGCATCCCTAGACATACCTAAAATAGTCCCAAACTCTCATTCTTGAATCATAGCCCTTTCTGCCTCAGGTTATACCACCTGGACACTAGCACCATAATAAAGATAGTAGTACCACATGGCATTAGTGTCTCAAGTTTAGTGTTACTATCCTTTCTTTCATTTTTCCACAAATGGATATCGTTTAAAATATCATACCACCTAGGGTCAGCCTAGACCTCCTTTAACACTTGTACAAGCACCAAAATAATATATATACATGAATTTTATTCTTCTAACCACTAGATATAAGTAAGACACAAATTACACATATAAACTTAGAATAAATTGTGCAAAATTAAGGCTTTTAATTCTTATTTTATGTTACTTATACATGCAACCATATACATCATTCCTAAGCTTAGATTACTTAGATTTCTAGTCTCAAGCACATTCAAAGCACTTAGGTCTAAAATCATACTATCTTCACTTTCACTTGCACCAAAACATAGGTGGGGATAACTACATCGGGTTTTATCCCTCTTTAAAGTATTGGTATGTAGTCAACTCTCATCATGGTCAGGTGTTGAGGATGTCCAACCTACCACACTAACTAACACACTTTATTAATGCTATCAACTAGATTCCCTAACAACATGGAGGATTAGGATTGGCTCACAAAATCATTCAAAAAAAGTCATCTATAGGGTTCTAAAAGTTATGCACAGAGGAATAGTCTTGACAAACCCAAACACAGGTGCACCTAGAAGCTCTGAATAGCTATGCACAGAGGACACTAATACCAAAATAGGGACACTAGTGCCACATGGTGCTAATGTCTAATTAGGGTGATATTATTAAAAAGGGGTTTTAACACCTAAATCCTATTTACAACACTCAAACTAGATCATACCTCATTTTTTAGACTCCAAATCATCCATCTCATTTAATTTCCATCTAAGTTCTCATTCAAATTATTTATTGTTATTTTTATAAAGCTCAAATTTAGTCAATTTTTTAACATATCAATGGTTGCATTTATTGAATATTTCTACCTTGATTTACTATACATAACTTTTTAACAATACAGGATTTACATTCATGTAAGTCCAAAAAGGTTAAAACATTTGGTGAACCTAACTTAATTTAAATACTAATCAAACCCTAACCCTGGATGTTACAAAGGTTTGTGTCCCTTTTTACTACTTTCATTGGTTGTGTTAAGATTTTCAAATTTCATAGATTCTATTTTAGAAGCCTTATTTCAGTTTCTTTATTATATGTCATCTAAAAATCTATCTCTCTTCCATTAAGAAGAAGTGATAGGTTTAACTGTAGTCATATTGAGTATACTCAATTTCCTTCAATTCAAGATTATACTGTGCAGAAGGGACCAATTACAACTCCCATCATTAATCCTTTAGACCTTAATTCTATAGAATTCAATGATAATGCATCCTAAGATGAATAATATAATCAAGATCAAAATGATACATAAGATGGGAATCAAGACACTCTCCCCCACTTAATAATGAAAATCTAATTGTCAATAAAGATGAGATTTTACAGTGCTTTTGAAATATACTTCAGGAATAACCCTATGCACATATTTTACAAGCCATAATGGAAATAAATAATAAATCAAATAATGGTCAATCTTGTACTCCCCCAAATAGAAACATTATTACACCTACTTTGGGGCCAATTTAGTTTATACAGTAACCAATTTTGACTCAAAAACATTCAGTGGTAGTTACACCTACTATGTATAGTTCATCCTCTCTAGATGTATAATCCCTTATGCATGATGTTCATTCTCTATAGGATAAGCTATTACATCTTGAGTAGAGAGCTACTAGGCCATCACGTGTCTTATATTCTCATGTTATTTTACATACACCTTTGGCACATCACATAATATTAAATCCTTTTCCATCTAGATTTTTGGCACCTAAGCTTACATTAGATTATGGTATGGGTAACTCAGAGCACCATCTCCAAGATTTCCACACATCATGTTTGTACTACATGTCTAATGATTGGATCCTCACTCAGTTATTTCTATGAAATCTAAAGGACTATGCCTTACATTAGTTATATGATCTATTAAATCAATCTATCATGGCATTCAATCCATTGGTATATTTTTTTATCACACTTATCAATAAATATTAGTGATAATATCTCATATGCTCAAGTAGCATAATTGAAGCAAAAATCCAATGAGACTATTGTAGAATATGTCTTGCAATATAATATTATATTGGCCAATTTGACTAGCCCCATGGTAGATAGATAAATCTAGGACATATTCAAATAGAGCCTATTACCAACATTAAATGAAGCTATCATGGTCAAGAAGTTTTGAACCTTCACATATTTATGCCACATAGTGAAATAAAGAGAATTAAAGTTTCTCTCAATGGGAAAAATAAAATATACAAGTGGATAAAAATCAACTAATAAGAGTTATATTAAGCCTCCATACAATGTAAGGGCCACTAAAAATAAGAGTGATCTAAAGGCCATAGTTAACATAGCTTTAAATCCATCTCCTCACTTGGTTTTATAATCTCCTCCATGGAAAGTTTTTACCAACCTTCCAAAATCTCTAGCATGTATTTTATAGTAGCTCCTAGAATATAATGTCATATCTCTCTTTCCCATCAAATAGGTTGATATGACATGACCTATTCCAAAAATCTATGATTCCAATCATTCTTTTAATAACATAGGGCACTAGGCCAAATAAAAAATTGATGCATCACATTGAAACATAAGATACAATATTTGATAGAGGCTAACATGCTTGATATGGGCACACCCATAGTGATACCCAAAGTTCAACAAATGGAAGCTAAGTCATCAAAAATATTCTTAGATACATTTCCAAAGTATATAACAAATAAGGTAGTGGGAAATTTAGGTGTTCACTACACATATCAAGGACATCTACCACTAGCATCATATCACACTACTACAGAGGATGCACACTCATACACAATATCATTAGTGTGTACCATATTAAATTTTTAGCTATATGACTCATATCCTTATTAGAATATGATATTATTGATGATGACTCAAATTTATATGCATTATTTGTATGAGCCTATGAGATCATCATCTTATTTAGAGTGTTATGGTTGATAAAGGATCAAGTATTAACATGTGCACTATCATATTTCAACAACATTTAAGGTACTCAAAGTAGGATATATCTCCTATAAACACAATTATTCATGGTTTTAATGTCCATGTTTAGATCTACATTAGGGAGATTATACTTTCACTACAATTTTGACCAGCAAATATAGCCACTAGATTCTTAGTATTACCTAGTGAAGGCATATTTGACATGTTATTGGTTAGGCCATGGATATATTAGTTATGAGCCATATCATACACTATGCACATTTTCCTTGATTATATACATGAAAATCAGGTGATCAAAGTTGAGGGTCTTTAATATGAGTATCCTCTACCTATCCCATAGGTAGTTACACTGTAATTACCATTTACAACTCAGTTAATAATTATAGCTCCAAGCATATTTCCTATCAGTACACCATAAATTCTAGTTGAGCCACTAGTGTAAGTTAGGTATACTCATATAGTGTTTCCACTTATGCATACTCTCCCATAGAGACCATTATTAGAGAGACCCCTATGTTATAGATATGTTTCATATTCTATAGGGCCTCCCTCTACTCATTTTCTTCTAAGATCAGTATTATTGATTTCTTTGGGTTCTTAGCATAGGACACCTATATTAGATATAACATATTCTACCATATGGGTCCCTAGGACCCCTATAGTTCATAGGACACCACATCCAGATTCATAGATTCCTAGCATCACTTCACAGGTAGTGCTAGCTATATATCACTTACTATAGTAGGATTTAGGATAATAGTTACCTTTTCATTTAGCACACATGTTTATTTTCCCTTTATTTGGCATAGATCACATTGATAGTGAGTCTCTCATAAGACTTATCAATTAGTATTGTTCCTCCCTTATTGTACATACTTTCTTATTCATTGTTCCTTGTATATAGTTTTATTTTCATGTTGCATGTACATAGATTATGTCCATAAAATACAAAAATAATAACAATATTTCAAAAACCATTCAAATATTTTATTAAAAAACATAAAATTATAGATTGTATGCATTTCCATGTTTACATTTCTTGTATTTTCCAAACACTGCATATGCTATCTCTATTAATATAGTTGGTTTTTATCATACATACATGCTTCACTTGTTATTTCCAAGTGATTGAAAATTAATACAGGACTCGATTCCACTTAACCAATCTAGCTTTACTATTATCTACCCATTGGGGGCATATACATAGATACATAAGTTCCTCATTTGACACATTTTCCCATTTGAGGCACCCTATACATAGTTTTGATTATTGGTTACATCATTTTATACTCTAATCACAAATTTAGCATTGTTATATATTAATATTTATCATGCTACAATTAGATTTTTTGTTGGATACCACTACTTTAGACTCAGTATATATATATCTTGGCTCTTACATAGATTTGTATCACATGTTCATGCATACTTTCATTTATATATTTCCTAGTTTAGACCTGATTATATCTCTATGCTTCTTCTATTTAAAGGAATTTGAATATGCCATTGATCTATGGATCTACACCACTTATTTTCATAGTATATATACTTTCAACATGTGCTTATGTCCTTGTCTGTGCATTTTTGATTATGTATACCAACATTTGAGCATATCCTTCCATGTGGCTCTAAGCCAAGTTGATTGTTATTTGCATATGTGGACATTTGAACATGTCCTTATATTTCTTAATTTATCATATTTAGTGACATCTGTTCATGTCCCTTGTATTGTGTCCTCTTGACCTACTTTCTGTGGCTTATGTGTGTTGTATGTATGATTTATTGTATGCATCATGGCCATGACACTTGTCTATTTCTTATTACACACTCTAATTTTAGAAGCCATGAGGGACATCATGCATCTCAATTTCTTAATTAGGTGTTGTGATGGACATCATGCCCCATCCTCTATGTAGATACTCAGTTATTACTCATATTTTTTGTTACATACATTTTTATATCTATCTTGACAACCTTGTGAATCCTAGACAAAACATACACACACATTACAAACTTAGACTTGGATTAACTTACATTCTGATGTTATGTATGCACATTATATTGGATTATTATATAGATATCATATATGATCCTTATAACACACATTTTATAGAGATTTCTATTTTGAGGATAGTTCTTTCATAGGTTTAAAAACTCCCCTCAAAAAAGAGGTAATTCATAGGGGTTTGTCATAGAGATAAGGCTAGCAGAATGCACTCATAGTACAATTTTTAGCACATAAGCTCAAATTACATAAATCAAACTCAGGTAAACATAGTTGGAAATAGTTACATAGATATCAGTTATAGTTACATAGAAATTAGAATAATAGTACATAAGTGCCTAAATTGGGACACTAGTGCCATGTGGTGCTACTGTCCAAGTTATGGCACTATTGTCCAATAACCTCAGTTTTATAAAATTATACATGGACCAAAAAATTATAGAAAGTATAGTCTAGGTTTACATAACTTCAATTATAGATTTACCAATTTTGATTAGATTCATACTAGTTTACTCATATTATGGGCATCATGTGCAGGATGACCATTCTCATTTTTAGTTTAGATATTGACATGCAAATTATTTTAAATTAGTCTAAAATATATATGCTCATATATCATACTTAGGAGCATGTGTGTGGCACATTATTTATATATGCTCACTTATACATTGGTAATTAGATGGAATGACAAACTCAATGTCATTCTCTACACTATATACATCAAAAACCATGTTTTAGGTTACACACCAAATTCATGCCTTACTCCATCTATAGTGGTTGGCATTCTTGGATGGCCTAGAGCCACCTAATATACTTGTGTGGCCACAAATCCAAAATCTCTAGTTAGATGTCTCTAGACAGGCATTCCTAATTATATTGCATAGTTTCATTTTCAAATGCATCTACTACACATGGGTAGGCAATGATGGATTCATAGTCTAGTTGAGTTATTGATCCACCTATATGAGATGTTTGGACACATCATCAGTATAATCCAAGATATTCATAGGTCATGGTCCATCAAGTAGGGGTGGGTAATGATGGATTCAAAATAAATTGAGTTTATGAGTCACCCATACATGGGGATTGAGAAAGCCATTAGCTCAATCCAAATATATTTATCGATTGATCACTCTCTACATTCACACACATAGGTTATAACCAAATTTATGCATTGGTTCACATACCCAATTAGTTTTATTCATTCCTTTCCACTCTTTTATCCCTTTACTAAATTTTACTTCATCACTTAGTTTTGTTTTATTTTTTGATATCTCTTAAGTAAAGACTAATCTATGCATGTTTCACTTATAGGATATGTAATGGAGCATTTTTTATATACTCAAATACAAATTTATGGGCTTCACCTCAAAGTTAAGTCTAGGTATGGTTATTTTCCCTTTATCCTATTCATTTCACTGGCTACATTTCTAGAATAAAGGGCAGGGAATATAATCACATAAAAATGACACTTGAATGCTAATACTGATACGAGACCACCTATCCCTAACCTATCCCTAAACCTATCTTAGGGATTATTTTCACACTTATTCAACCTTCATGTAGGCCATAGGAATCCATAGACATCCCTAAAGTAGTCTCAAACCCTCATTCTTATATCCTGGCCCTTTGTGCCTTAGGTTCTACCACTTCAACACTAGTTCCATAATAGTGATAGTAGCAACATATGGCACTAGTATCCAAATTTTGGCATTATTGTCCTTTCCTTCATTTTTCCATATATATATATATATATATATATGTATGTATGTATGTATGTATGTATGTATGTATGTATATATATATATATATAATCTTTCCAAATATCAAACTACCTAGGGTAATCCTAGACCTCTTTTAACACTTTATAAGCACTAGAATAGTGTATATAAATTAATTTTATCCCTATAACCACTATATGGAAATAAGATTAAAATTACACATACAAACTCAAAACAAGTTATGCACAATTAAGGTTATCAATCCTTATTATATCTTACTTATGTATATAACCATCTACAATATTCCTAAACTTATATCACTGAGATATACAATCTCAAGCACATTCAAATCACCCAATTTTATAATCATATTATATTCACTTACACTTTTACCAACATTTAGGTTGGGATAACTACATTGATCTTGATCCCTCTTCGAAGTATTGGTATGTAGGCAACTCTCATCACAATAGGGTGTTGAGGATGTCCATCCTATGCCACTAACAAACACTCTTTACTTATCATATCAATTATATGCCCTAAAAACATGGAATATTAGGTTTTACTAATAAAATCAATAAAAATAATTCATCTACATGGTTCCAAAACTCATGCATGTAGAAACAGGCTTGACAAACTGAGACACAAGTGCACCCAAAAGATCAAAACAATTCTACATAGAGGACACTACCACTAAAACAAGGACACTACTACCACATGTAACTACTATCCAATTAGGGTGATACTATTCAAGAGATATTTCTACACCTATATTTTATTTATGACACTCAAACCATCCTCTACCTTAGTTTTTAGCCTCTAAATCATCCATCTTAGTCATTTTTTAGCTAAATTCTCATTTAAATTATTTATTACTATTTTTATAAATATAAAATTTAGTCAATTTTGTAATAGATTAGTGGTTATATTTATTTCATATTTATACCTTGTGTGATCAAATAATCCAATAATGGAGGTTAGTCTTGTGTTAGTCTCATAAAACAAATGAAATGAACACACTAAGATCTTAACACCTCTAGCCTAAACACTAAGGAGAGATTAGTAGCAAAACTAAATGAAAGCACAAAAAAAACTTAGAAGAATCAAGTATTTTAACTTCCTTTTGAGATACAAATGGCTTTTTTTAATTGCTTTCTTATCATGTGCATCGAGAAGTCTTTGACAATGAAGGTTGTTTGGCTCCTTCTCTCCTTGGCACCTTGGCTTGTGTTTGTTTGGATTAAGAATTTGGAATTATAACCTTACCTTCAAATATTGTTAAAGATAATTGTTCATGGTAAATTTTCACCAAAATATCATATGGTTCAATAGGCAAGGCCTTGTATTTATAACTTTAAGAATTAACTCTCACCCAAAGTGATTTAAGGTTGAGTTTAGGCTTGGAATGGGTTCAAACTAAACCTAGGTGAGTTAAAACTAGATCTAGTAGAGTTAATAGTTCATAATTAATTATGATTTTAAATTACTAGGCATGGCTCTAAAATTATATATTTTAGTATATTTTCAAAGAGCTTGACAACTCATAAAGACAATGATGAAAGGCTAGGATATTTTGAACTTTTGAATTTCATTTTTTAGATATTCATTAATTTTAAATGGATAGTTCAACTAGGCATTTAATATTGTTTAATTTTTTAATTAATTTTCATTACCCTTTTATCTCTTTAAATATTTTATTCAAGTGTACAAGTGCCATACTTCATAGGTTTATAGGCTAAATTTATAGTTCTAATGTTGCAAGATGATTAGGGATGAATTTTTGAGATGTTATTATTGTATATGATAGAATACCCATATTAGGGATGTCCCAACATGATTATGAGATTTGATGTATGATGCAAAAACAAATTTGGGATGTTTAGTGATTCTTAGGATTAATTTTCAATGGTTAGTGTTGGCCAATTTTGGCCCACATATAAATTTTTTGCATGGTTTGATGAAGTAGTAGATCAAAGGCATAGAAAAGGAGTCTAGGGCTGTAGAGTGGAAAAGATCATGCAAGTTTTAAATGTTTCCAAGTAATTTTAAGAATAATTCTATAAGATATTATAGGCTTAAAATCCTATTTTAAACTTGGGAAATATTTCAACTTTTGGCTAAGTGCTAGAATTGTTCTCAAGTATTCGGGTTTCATGTCTTTGTAAAAATTTCAAAGGAAATATCATTGAAAAATTTCAAAATAATTTTTCTACAAGAATAGGTTTTGAAGGCATAATTCTTTCAATAAAATCATCTTAAAGGCAAAATACCAAGGACAAATATTTCAAGAAAATTATTCTAGACAATTTCCCCGAGAACATATTTCTTGCAGAAAAATGTCTGAGATAATCTTTCTGAAGACACCTTTTAGTCAGATAAAATGTCTTAAAAAAAGGTCCTTGTCAAAATCCCAAGGATATTTCCATCAAAAAAAATATATGTAGAAATATGCCTCATGTAAAGCTCTAATGGAATTAAATGGTTTTAGAGAAATTATGTATCTAAGCCTTCAAAATTGATCCAAGTAGGATCTCATAATGTTCATAAGCTCACAGGGACATGGACCATATTTAAAAAATATTGGAAAATCATTAGGATCTTTAAATATTTAATCAAAATTACTTGGGCAATTTTAAGGACAAAACCATCATTAGGACATCATGAAGAACCAGACTAGGAAGAGGGTTTGTACATTTTATAAATGAGCTTAGGAAGCCTCAAAAGACCATCAGACCATGTGTAATAAAAATACTTAGTTATAAGATCATTATTTTTAAGTTTTATAGCTCGATCAGTCTTTTATCTTGATATCTAAGCCTATAAAGTTTAGCTTCCTAAGTCTAAGGGACCAGGGCATCCTGCACATCACATAGAAACACATTGGTTAGCTTCTTTATGAATTTTATAAATGTAACTAAAAAATACTCATGAGATAAAAGGATATAGAACAATATATTTCTTCATGACAATAACATGCTCTATAAGTTTCATGTCCATGCAAGATTTCTAGCTAAAGTTATGGAGTTTTAAAGTTGGTCATGTAGAGCAAGACATTCATGCAAGTGTCAAATTCAAGCCTTGACAAATAGGCATTTGGGTTCAAATTATTAGTGGTAGGTGCTCAAATGTCATGAAAGATCACATAGGTCATCTCACTTCAACATTTTTTAAACACACTTAGAAATATCCCAAAATTAGTGAATCAAGTGAGCATAATCTTTTTAGTATCAAGAACATCTCCTACAAATTTGGTGCCTCTGGGACCTTTTCACTTCTAGATCCAAGCCTTCAAATTTGGTCTAAAAATGGGAGACATGTGTGCATACATTGACTTTAACCTATGGTAAAAACCATTAGGGTCTTAAATTTTATGGTCGCATAGACATCAATGATAATTTCACAGACATCAAATGATGATCACATAGACATCAAATTTATACCATGGTAAATAGTCATTTGGATTCAAAAAAATAGGATCAACTATCAGCATTCAATCATATAGAAGATCCAATTATGAGTAGAGACTAATAGGTTAAAGGGCCCAAGCAAATCAATGACCCATATTCAATCATGGATTCAAGATCAATGGTATGTGAGCAAGTCAAAAGGTCAGTGGATCATAACAATGTATACATAGTTAACAAGTGGAATAAACACATTTAAGATGATAAAATATCAATGGAACATATTTAATTCTTCACATCACAATTTGATGGTGCGAGAGAATTCAATAAGGTAGCAGGATCTATGGGACCAATAAGAGTAGAGATAGCTAGGCACAATTTGATTGATATGAGTTAGTTTTTAATGGACAAAGTTGAACCAAAGGTCAAGTTTTTAAAAAAAATCAAATGGGTATTTCAAGGTCATCCCTTCACCATTGGAGTTCTGTTAAACATCATTAAAGAGACACATCGATGTCGTCAAGTTAAAAGACATAAAAGGACCACCATTAAAGCTTAATATGAACCTCTAGTTTGACATTGTGTATCATGTAAGGTTATTTCTATGACTATGTTCACCTTTATTAAAGAGGATTCATTCATAAGGTGGATTCTTGGTCATTTTATAGATAAACTAGGTTTATTTGGACCTATTTGGGTCAAGAAAGAGGCTATGCAGTTTATAGGTCTACATCAACGTAATGACAATAGGAAAACTAATAATCTTAGATTGGTTTTCTATCTATAGAATATACCTATGATCTAATCATGAAAATGGAGTAAATACATGATTAATTCAAAGTATCTCATTTGTTATCATGGCTCTACCCTCAATAAAGTAGGTACTAACCACCATTCATGGCATGGCACTGTTAGTTTCAAGATTCAAAGATTTGATCCTCATGAGTAATTCAAGTGGGCTTAGGGTCCCAAGGAGGTGATCTAGTAGTTAGAGAAGTAGTTAATGGAATTATTCCACTCAAATATACTTTTTCATCATGTTAAACAAACTCTTGTCTTCTAGTAAATCTCTCAACCAATGAGAGAAGCTCAAGGATTATTGGGACAAAAGAAGGTTAGCTTGTTGATAAGGATTAATCCTTGTTGAATGAATGCATGCATATATAAAGGAACTAATGAAATACAACCATGTTTCTTGATGATTATAATCCTTTCTCCACTCTCCTATGTATTATTCCTATCTCTCTCTCTATTTCTGCTATATATAGAGGATTTTGAGCCTAAAAAATTATCTCTCAACTCCCTATCTTAGGTATGACTAGACTTTGCCAAGATGGAACTTGTAACCTCTTAAAATAAATAGAAGACTATATTTAAAATTTCATTATGCTTATCTAGTGTGTTCATGTCAATTAATTTTCATATGTGGTAGAGCTTTTCTCCCTTGTCAAGTCTTAATCTCACCTATTCATTAGTCGTCATGTTATGCAAGTTATGTATAGTGCTCAAATGCCATTTTAATAAAATCTAGTATGTGGATACATTAGCTCGTTAGTGTCTTAAATTATACCTTTTCACCACTTCCCTTATCTTTTGATCATTTTGTGAACCTCTACCTAAAATACTGATGTATGATAGATAATTGGAGTCCTAGATCTAGTATTTTGCTTATTTCATTAGTGTTTAATAGGATCTCAAATGGATTGGATCAACCATAATTTAGGTGCATCACCATTTTTATCTTTAATTTCCCCTTTTTTAATCTCTCTTTCCTTTTCCCTGGTCATTATTAGGTTTTAGTATTAGAAATGAGCTAAAATTATGCATCAAAGGAGCTAACCTCATTAAAAATCCTGGAAGTATGACCATATTATAAGATAGCCATAACATAGGGTTAGTCCCATGTTGAGCTATATTTGGAAGTAGGACCTAAACACTTATACATCCAACTAGGGTGAAATCTAGACCTTAAAAAAATTTGGCACACCTAGTCAGACAAGGTCCAAAAAAGTGGGAAGATCTTGGTGTGTCTTCCCTCTGATCAACTTTTAGAAGAAAGCAAGTTCACACCAATGGTGACTTTTAATCAGAGCTTATGGTTATGATCAAACTAGGTATGTCTCATAAAAAAAATTAGTTAGATCCTACATCTCATTTTACATATGAGATTAATATGGATAGATATGGTGAATACCCCTATTATCAACCTCCTTATTAGTAGCCCCAATTTGGTCCTCATGATCCATATAATGTTTATCCACCCTATCAAGATTTTTTTCAAAGATATGAGGAGCCTTTTCAAGTTTATCATGATCCTTATTTTCAAGGGAATGGCTCTTACCTTCCTCATGATCCTCACTAGTAGTATGGGGATCTATATCATTCATGCATGTAGGAGTATTGCCCTGATCCTCCTTATGAATAGATAACCCATCATAATATTTCTCCTTACCATACCTATCATGATCCATCCATACTATCACTTAATTAGACTTTAGTGATCCTTGAAAATCATGCACTAGAGTTATACTCTCAAAATTATTATGGCCAAGGAGTCCCCACTCACATGATTCATCATGTGAGGGAATCATTGCAACAAGTGAAGGAATAATGGGCACCTATTGAGAGAGAAAATTGGAACAATCTCATATTTGGATGATGGATGTAAGTGCTTAAATTTAAAGCATTGAGGATAAGTTAAAAGGACTTAAAGATTAGTAGGTCTAACCATGCCAATCTTATGTGCCTTCATATACACCACCTAGCCTTCTTATGTGCCACCCATTTCTCCCTAAGAGACCATTCCAAGTGACCCTTTGAGTATTTAAAGTTATTCATGTGTTCCTCAGATCTTCCCTTCTTGGAAATATATCCAAGAAAATTGTTAAAGAAAGAATGAGATTGTTGTGAAATAGCCTATTTTTGAGATCCAAGACTCCATCCTTCCTCAAGAACCCCTTAAGAAGTCCTTCAAGGATCCGAGATGGAATGAAGTGGTGAAGTAATGGGGTGGGAAAAGTGAGACAAATATAGATTTGAAAACTTAAATTAAAGGAGGATCTAAACCTATGCAAACCTCTTTCATCCCTCTTTAAGAATATTCTTATGTTCCTTATCTTCATGAAGCCACCGACCATCTTAAAGAGAAGCTATTCCAGGAAAATATAGATAGATAGATCAAAGAGTTGGAACTAAAGACAAAGAAGGAGGAAAAGAACCAGAATCAAGAGGTTAAGGAAAGACCTCTAGCTTTACCATCTTAGAGGTATATCCAAAGATGTTCTCAAAATAAGAAGGGGACTTCAGTTGTGAAGGTTGAAGAGTAGTTTGAAATGGTTGAAGAGTCTCAAGGAGACCATTAGGAAAATGAAGATTTGGTAGAAGAAGGTACTCCTTCTATTTCCCAACTTAACTTGATTTCCCTATAAATTTCTTTCAAGAGTCAACCATTCCCAAGATTTCAAGTTACAAAAAGGTTCCCTCCATTTTGAGATCCATCTATGCACCATCCATCACATCTCATGCTCCATCTCCAACTTATCATCCCCCCATCACATCTTAATCTTCATGTCAAACCCATGAGCCTATCCATCAACCTCTTACACTACCCTTTCTTAAGAAGGAGCCTATCTTGAAAAAAGCAAGTGAAGATGAGCATATCTAAGCTATGACTAATCAAAAAGATGTCATAAGTGATTATGAGGAAGAGATCACCATAAGGACTCCCCTTGGTGAACATGAGGTCAACTTAACCTTATTGAATGAGGAGAAACATATTATAGAATATTTTGCATTTATCCATGAGGAACATGACCAAGACTTGAAGAAAGAGGTATTTGAAGAAGACTCCATGTTTGATCATGTAGTAGTGGATAACCATGTCAAGTATGGAATGGAGTGTACTATCAAAGATGAAGGTTAAGTCACTCAAGAAGTTATAGTCCTACAAGAATCTCATGAAACCAAGGTGAAATACATAGTTCTTAGAGATGACTCAATACCTCTATCTCATTTTTAATTACCCTTAGATGCACTGTAGCATGAATAACACCAGCTTGATGGCCTTATACATCAATAAGAGAAGCTTGAAGAAGTAGTGGTTCTAGATGACAAGGAAGACAAAGTTTATTGGTAGCTACAAATGAAGATCTTTCAAGAGCTTGAAAATATTTTCCAAATTGAGGGTCAAGTATTTGAGAAGGTGGAGAAAGAGTTTCTTATGGAGGATAATGAACAAGATTGGGAAGAATACATAGAAATCTTGGATGAACTTGAAGAACTTACATCTAAGAAGAATCCCAATCTTACTGAAGACACTATAGAAATCAAGAAGGTGTGCCTTTTTTAACCACCCTTAGATGTCATAGTCGAGGATACATATGAATAAGTTGAGACTATCTAAATGCATATAGATTACATATTTTATCTACTTAGTTCTCACTAAACATCATACCAATGAAGTTGGTAGATGCAACAAAGAAGAATGAGCCATCAAGGCTAAGGGCTAAGGGATTGCATGCCTCATTCAATTCCTCATCCCATGATGCAATAAGGTTATCAAAATTTCCTTTTGATCCAAGAGAAAAGGTACACATAGTTTTAAGATGTATATATTAGGATAGTTTTGTTAAAAAAATTCTAAGTGCAGTTTTTGGCATATCTATTTGTTGTCCCTATTTTTTTCTAGGTTAGTTTCCCTTCAATAAGTGTCTTGGGAACTCTATCTTATTTTTTTCTATTCTTGGTCCTTTATTTGTTTCAAAATAGGTTAGGGTAATATTTTTATCTATTTTTGGATCCAAGTCAATATGTTAGACCCAAGTAGAGACTCCATGCCCAATGGACTGGACAAGGTAACATGGTCTGGGTCCTCTTGCATAGATAGGCATGTAACCCCTATGAGTCACCTAAGATTTTGGCTAATTTTGGACCACATATAAATTTTTTACATGATTTGATGAAGTATTAGATCAAAGGCCTATAAAAGGGTCTGATACTATAGAGTGGAAAAGATCATGCAAGTTTTCATGATGTTTGAGAATTTTCTAGAACAAGTCTAGAAGAGCCTATAGGATTAAAAGCCCATTTTACACCTAGGAAACATTTCAAATTTTGGTTAGGTGATATAATTGTTCTTGGGTATTTGGGTTTAATTTATTTTCAAAAATCTTGAAGGAAATGTCCTTGAAAAAATCCTAAAGGAAGTTATCCACAAGCATAAGTTCTAAAGGCATAATTATTTCAAGAAAATTATCCCAAAGGTAAAGGACTAAGGACAAATCTTTCAAGAAAATTTTCCAAGACAATTTCCCCAAGGACATTTATTTCAGACAAAATATCCAAGACAATCTTTCTAAAGACACTTTTTAGTCAAACAAAATGTCAAAAATAAAAGGTCTTTGTCAAAAGCTCTAGGATATTTCTATCAAGAAAAATGTCTATAGAAATATGTCTGATGTAAAGCTCTAATGGAATTAAATGGTTTCAAAGAAATTATTTGTCCAAGCCTTCAAAATTGATCCAAGTAGGATCTCATAGTGCTCATAATCTCGTAGGGACATGGACCAGATTGACAATCTTGGAAACTCATCAGGATCTTAAAATATTGAATCAAAATGACTTGGTCAAGTTTAAGGACCAGATCATCATCAGGATGCCATGAAGAACCAGACTAGATAGAGGTGTTTGTGTATTTTATAAATGAGACTAAGAAGTCTCATGTGACCATTAGACCATACATGATTAATATCCTTAGTTCCAAGATCATTCTCTCCAATTTATATAGCTTCATGAGTCTTCTATCTCAAGGTCTAAGCCTTCAAAGTTTAGCTTGCCAAGTCTAAGGGGCTAGGCCATCCTACACATCACATGGAAAAAAATTTGTTAGTTTGTTTTTGTATTTTATAAATGTACCTCGAAAATACTCATGAGCTAAAAATATGTATCACCATAGAGTTATTCATTCCAATAACATGCTTTACAAGTTTCATGTCCACACGAGCTTTCTAGTTAAAGTTATGGAGTTTAAAAGTTGGTCACATAGAGCAAGACATTCATGAAAGTGTCAAATTCAAGCCTCAAAAAATAGTTGTTTAGGTTCAAATGATCAATGATAGGTGCATGGATAACATGAAATGTCACATAGGTCATCTCACTTGAACATTTTGTAAACACACTTACAAAGCTCCCAAAACTAGTAAATCAAGTGGGCACAATCTTTTTAGTATCAAGAACATCTCTAGTAAATTTGGTGCCTCTAGGACCTTTTCACTTCTAGATCTAAGCCTTCAAATTTGGTCAAAAAATGGGAGACATTTGCATAAAAATTGACTTTAATCTATGGTGAAAACCATTAGGGTCTTAAATTTGATAGTCATACAGACATCAATGATGGTCTTATGGATGTCAAATTATGGTTATGCAGATGTCAAATTTAGACCATGGTAAATAGCCATTTGGATTCAAAAAACCAAGATAAATTATTATCATTCAATCATATACAAAATATCCAATAGTGAGTGGTGGCTGATAGGTTAATAGGCCCAAGTATATCAATGGCTCACATTCAATTGTGGATTCAAGATTAATGGCACATGAGCAAGTCAAAAACTTAGTAAATCATGAGAATGTACATGTAGATGACAAGTGGCATAAGCACATTTAAGTTGATAGAATATTTATGGAGTGTGTTTAATCATTTAAATCATGATCCAATAGTGTGAGAGAAGTCAAAAAGTCAATAGGATCGATGAGACCAATAAGAATAGAGATAGTTAGGCATAATTTGATAAGCCTGAGTCAATTTTTTATGAACAAAATGGAACCAAAGGGAAACTTTTTTGACCAAAGTAAATGGGTATTTTAGGGTCATCCCATTTCCATTATAGCTTAGATAAACACCATTAAAGGGACACATTTATGTATCCAAGTTAAAGGACATAAAGGGACCACCATTAAATCTTAATATGGACCTCTAGTTTGACATTTTATATCATGCAGGGTTATTTCTATGACTATGTTTGCCTTTATTAAAGATGATCCATGCATATGGTGGATTATTAGTCCTTATAGAGATAAAATGGATCTATTTCAACCTATATGGGTTAAGAAAAAGGCTATACAGTCTATATTTCTGCATCAACATAATGACTATAGGAAAACTAATAATCTTAGATTGGCTTTTTGTCTATAAAATAGACTTATGATCTAGACATGAAAATTTATTAGATACATGATTAATGCAAAGAGGCTCATCTATCAACGTGTCTCTACCCCTAAAAAAGTAGGTATTAACTACCATTCATGTCATGGCATTGTCAGTTTCAAGATTTGAGGATTTGATCCTCATGAGCAAGTTAAGTGGGCTTAGGGTCTCAAGGTGGTGAGTTGGTAGTTGGAAAAGTAGTTAAGGGTATTGATTCTGATCAAATATATTTTGTCATCATGTTAAACAAATTCTTGTCTTCTAGTAAATCTCTTAGACAATGAGAGGAGCTCGAGGATTATTGGGACAAAAGGAGGTTAGCTTGTTGATAAGGATTAATCCTTGTTGAATGAAGGCATGTGTATAGAAAGGAACCAATGAATAACCACCATGCATCTTGATGACTAGGATCCTTTATCCACTCTCCTATGTATTATTCCTATCTCTATCTCTCCCTTTCTAATATATATAGGGACTTTTGATCCCAAAAAATGATCTCTCTATTCCTCTCTTGGGCATGACTAGACTCTATCAAGATAAAACTTACAACCTCATGAAATGAATAGAAGATTATATTTCAGATTTCATTATGCTTATCTAATGTGTTAATGTCAATTGATTTGCATATGTGGTAGATATTTTCTCTATTATCAAGTCTTAATCTCATCTAGTTAGTATTTATCATGTTATGTAGGTTATGTATAGTGTTCAAATGTTATTTTGATAAAAGATAGTATGTGGATATATTGGATGGTTAGTGTCTTACATTAAACCTCCCCACCACTTCCCTCAGCTTTTGATCATTTGGTGAACCTCTGCATGAAATATTGATGTATGATAGATACTTAAGGTCCTAGATCTAGTCTTTTTCTTATCTCATTAGTGTTTAATAGGATCTCAAATGGAGTGAATCAACCATCATTTAGGTGCATCACCACTTTTAGATTAGATTTCCCTTTTTACTATTTCTCTTTCCCTTTCCCTAGTCATTTGTAGGTTTTAGTAGTTGAAATGAGCTAAATGATGCATCAGAGGAGCTAGCCTTATTAAAAATCCTAGAGGTCTAACCATGTTATAAGCTACTCACAATCTAGGGTCAGTCCCATGTTGAGATAGATATGGAAGTAGGACCTGGACACTTTTGCTTCAAACTAGGGTGTGATCTATACCTAGAATATTTGGTGGGAATCATTCTGAATTTAGGTTAAAAACCAATTATGGCTAATTTTAGGTGTTTATAGTTTTCCCCTATTTGGGAAGTTATTACAAGATATAGGCAAAATAAACTATTCTTAAATAATGAAACAAGACATTAATAATGAAAGAAGATAATTATTGAATAAGAATCTCCAAACAACATTTGGGAAGCCTATAATTATGCCTCCTCAAGGGAGTGGCTGACACATTCATTTGATGGATGGTCCCTCAAAAAGAAACAAGAAAAAGAATAAAATTAACCCATGGGTGAGATTAATCCAATTGAGATAATGCTTCTATGTATTTATTTAAAAATTATTGATTTTCCCACTGGTGGTTAGAATCATTAACAAAGTTTGAGACATTGATTTACCCAAAGGAAGTTATAATCAGTGATGTAGGCACATGCCCCAGTAAGGTGGATGACTCAAAATAATGATTTGCCCATATGAATTTATAATCATTAAGATGACTTGGATTGAAAAATGATATTTGGTTATGCCCTAGTAAGGCAGATTGGCAAACATAACTCAAACATATAACCTATCATACATATTAAAGATGAATAGGTTCAAACATAGATTCAATGGTCTAATGAATGAATAAGACACAAATAACCAATCACACAATGATACACCAAGTGATGAAAAGACATGATTAGAAGAATAAGAATTTATCAATGTGAATGATTTAGTCATACCTAATAATGCAAAAATTCTCATCCTTATTAGCATTTATACAACCAGAATGGTCAAGGGGTTGATTTGATCAAGGAGGGTGAGAGGATTTACCAAGGTTACCAAGTTGAAGTTTCTATAGATCCATTACTTATAATATTTCTTGGGCTAATTTTTTCTATAACATGTGATGGTATGCATCATGATATAAAACACCATGACAATGTAGCTAAAATACATAGAATGACTGACTCCTGATCTAATAAACAATTGAAAATAATGTATCGATGATAAAAACCATGATGAAAATTTTGACATATGAATATGGATAGAATCAATAATAATGCACAAGTAATCACCCAATTAATGAATATAGAATAAATCAAGGCACAACAATAAAAGTAAACAAACAAGAAAACAAAAAAATAAATGCATAGAAACTTCAAAGCAAACATAATATCAAACATCTTCTTGCTAACCAAGTCAATACCTATGCATGAAGGCTCAGTGGAATGATAAATAGGTGGTGCCCCCAAGCAAGGATGCATGCAAAGGTAAGGTCAAACCCCCAATGGTAATGGAATATATTAGAACAAATAATGGATTTTCCCCAATACGAAAAATCAAGGATGACTGACTAGGTTTAAATACGACACATGTTTTTGGATTTTGAAATTTTTGAATATTTTTGGAATTTTTGGGGTATCTTAACTCACTAAAAATTGACAAGATACCACTCAAAAAAAATTAAGAGAAGTATCTTAAGTTTCTCACAAAATGAAGAGAGCATATGGAAAAGGGGGAAAGCTAACCTCAACATGAATCGAGCATGGCCTATATAGTCCCATTAGGACCTCAAGTCATAGTATTTATACCAACATAAAAGGTGGTAAGAACTGACTAGGTAACAACAAATTTGTAAATTGATAAAAATGGTAAGGAAAATGAGAATAGTAATGGCAAGGTGATGTGTCAATATATGGTAAAAGGTATTGTTCCTAATTTTTCCATACACAGTTATAACTAGGAGACAATGGCATAGGTCACTGATACTAATTTTCCCATAGGTGATTATAATTAGTAACATAAGGTGGGATACTGATTTACCCATAGGTAGTTATAATTAGTGGCACCAATCAAATGTAAATGAAAGATAATTTTCTAGATCCACTATCACACTACTTTCATATATTGTCATTTAAACATGGAATTCTAAAATTGTTGAAACTAGATCAGAATCCCTTCACATAAGATGTTGAAAGAACTAATGTAACGAAGGTCAAAAGGGTTTGGGTAGGGAAGATAAAAATAGGCTTTGGTCTAATGGTGATGAGTATGGTGGTATGGCATATGGTATGGCACACAGAAGATGATAGGATGGAAATTAGTTACAATGGTAATAGGGATGCCCTCCAGTGATAAGGTGAGGTAAGTGGTAGGGTATGAAACAATGAAAAATAAATATAAATTCAAAGGTATGGTTTTTATCAAGGTAAATGGATCATGGAAAATGGCAAGGAAAAAGGTTCTATTATTCTTATTGATGTGGAGATGCACATCTTAATTAGCATATGATACAACTAGAATAATCAATCATGTAAATTTCTAGCCCATGCCCCTTATAAATAACTACTATGTCAAGAACCTATTTTATATTATGATTCCAATAATGTAATTGTGATCTTTATTGGCCATTGATTTTATTTCCTTCAAATGTTGAGACAAGATGTCTTTGTATCCTTTATAAAGGAAAGTGTAAACAAGGATGGTAAATATGGATAAATATTGGATGATAGGTTTGATTTAAAAATTTGAAGGCGGATGATAATGTAATTTATAATGGTTGGGAAATAAATTAAGATTTATATTTTTAGGCACACAATGTTGTTGATTCTAGATTTGGCATAACTTTGGTTTTGATGGGGCTAAAGACTTATGAATATGTGCTCAGTAGGACCACCAGATTTTTTTGTTGTTTGGGCCTAAGAGTAGATACCATTTGATTATATTGAATATTAGAATCCATATTAATGTTTTTTTTGATATTGTCTTCAACAAGTAGTGAATAACTATTATTCTCATGTATTGGCACCTCAATCAAGTTTTCACAATAAAGTTGTCTTGATTTTCCCATAGTGCCTCCAAAAAGGTTTCACTAAGGAATGTTGACTTTTGACTTTGATTGTCTTTTGACACCTTTTATAAGGTTTCACTAGAATATATTGAGTTTGAACTTTTATTTTCCCTGATCACCTCCAAAAAAAATTCACTAGGAGATTGTTCTTCTTCTACATGAATGTGGTCTTAGCCCCCTTGATATTATGCAATTGATCTATTGCCATGGATGTAGCTCAACAAGGTATGGTTATATCATTCCTAATTGACACTTATGGAAGGTGGAATTTCAATATAATGGCTAGGTTAGTTGGTTTTAATGGTGGAATGGTAATGGAATGGGAAGAGGCATCATAATCCTCATAGAAGATACTAGGAGAAATTATGTCAACATTAAAGTAATCATACTTGAAAATAATGGAAGGATCACAAATATATTCAAATTGATCTACAAGGCATGTGTAACCAATATTGTAACAACCATGAACATATTCTAATTTTAAAATTGAGTCTAACTCAAGGGAATCTGAATCCTATGTTGAGACTGATGTTGATTCTACTTCTAATGCTAAATCTGATGTCAGTTCAATAATAGAACCTAACTTTAATGTTAATTATTCATCTGGTGTGTATGTTGTAATAATGATGTCTTTTTGAATGTTTGGTATTGGACAAGTAATGACCTATGATGTCATAATGGGCTCCATAGAGGCTGGCTTGTCAAAATGAGACTCCTCAATGAGGGGAAAAGGATCAAAAAACAACTCCATGGGAATTGTCTTGTCAAAGGGAGGATCTTTAAAAATAAGATAATGGTCAAGATAATGATTTACCCAAAGGTGTTTATAATCATTAAGAAGTGACTTAGTAAATACTGGCTTTTCAGAATGAGACTCCTCAATAATAAGGGTAGTATCAAAAGGTGATTCATCACAGGTTGACTCATCATAAATAGGTGTTTCAACAAAGACATCATAGATTGGTTAGTTCTCTTGGCCTTGGTTTACAATTAATTTTAAAATACTAGTTTTGAATATATCTTGGTCTTTGAATGATTATTCTTAAAGAAGTACTAATTATATTGATTTAGGCTTGATGATTGGCATGGGTTTTCTAAAGTGGGGGATGGTTAGAAATGGATGAAGAATGGTTTATGGTTGGATAATGATAGAATTATATAAGATGAGCTTAACACAAGTTATTTTTTGGCCTAAGATGGTAATTGTGACTCATCTAATTATTATTTCACAACTTTGTTGAGATACCAAGCTACCATACTTGGAAGGGCCTAGAATGGTAATGGTAGGGCATTGATAATCTTGGTTTCTATCATGAGCCAAAGGATGAGGTCATATTATGGTAATGGTAGGGTGTTTTAAAGCTTGATTACTTGTACAAGCTAAAGGATGAGGTCCTAAAATGGTAATGGTAGGGAATTATGAAGGTTGGTTGCAATTGTGAGCCAAAAGATGAGGTCTTATAATGGTAATGATTGGATTCTATAGAGCTACTTGTATAAATGAATGAGGGTTAATGGTATAAGTGAGGGATCAAGCACCATGAGTAGTGAAATGACAAACATCATATGTTAACCAACCTAAAGAAGGTATCACCATATACTACTCTTGAGTATCTTGGATTTATTCCCCAAATTGAGTATTGTAAGGAGGATAAGGATTTGTCTCACAAACCACCTCTTCAACATAGGTATTTTGATCAAATACAATTTATGTGACCACGTTATCATAACTTGGATTGTAAATGGCTATATTAAAAGTGTAACAAGACATATCCAAGTCAATGATGAACATTTTTTAAAAATGCCTAGAGTTCTACAAACTCTAAAAAATAATGTCCAAAGGAAAAATAGTCCAAAATAGTATAACTTGGTAAAAAAGTGGAGTTGTATCTCGAAAATGGTTTGTGTTAAAACCTGGTATAAAACATTCTAAATTTAAATGTCTAATTTCAAATGTATTACACAAAAAGGTCAAGTGGATGAAATAAAAACCAAAATGCCAAAATTTAGGTTCAAAGTGTTTCAAACAAGTTTAATCTAAAGAAAACAAAATTTGGTAGGTCTTTCAGAGAATGCACAAAATCTAGGATCAAAATAGGCATGTGCTAAGTATTTTGAAAAAGGTACAATATATAGACTTTAAACAAAATGAGATATGAGATTGAATCTAACAAATCTATAACATTTTGGCATAAACTAGGAATTTATATTTAAACATTAACTTGGTTAATTGGTTTAAGTCATGAAATAATAGGCTCTTGGAGATAGGCCACTTCTCCAAATCTAGGCACAAACAATAGTTTTCAAATTGCATAAAGAATTAATCTAAGTTTCACACCCCAAAAGAGAAAGATCTATGTCTAGGCTAAAATTACATAAGGCATAAGCATAAATCAATCAATGTTTGTATGTGAACTTGTCAAGGATAATTTCAAAATAAACTTGGAAAACTAGGCTCTTTCAAGCAAACAACAAGCTAGACAAGAATGGACAACATAACAGCACTAGGTAAAGATCCCAAAAACCACACATGGCTTTGGTTTCAAAATGGGAATTTGGAGACAAGGCAAACAAGTCTTTGAAATAATTTTAGTAGTGTAATGATGTTATCATGCTCTAAATATATGATCATGGTTTGGTTTCAAGACTCTAAGGCATAATATTCAAAATGAATTGGGTAGCATAGTGACACCATTTTCAATCAAATGACACACACAAACAATATTTTTTAAAATACTAAGGTATATGTGTGATATCAAATGGGTGGTGTAACACCTCCTCAAAAAAAGGAGTGATGTATAAATAAGACTTATTTTTGACATGGTAAGATAAACAAATAGTTTAGACTTAAAATCATACAAGAAAGGATAAATTGACAAAAACACCTAAGTGTAACATCTTAAATCCTAAAACTAACAAGGTTACATAATATTGTTGAATTCCATAAATATACTTGCTCTTGAGAGGATTTTAATTTTTAATCCAAAAAAGTAAAAGCACATGAAAATTAGGGTTTTTAGGCCCCCTCTTTTCTCAAGAGTTTGTACTACAACATGGAACTTTGGGTTACTCACCCTACATCAACAATATGTCTATAGAAAATGGGTTTATTATAAACTATTAATGTTTGCACATTTTTAAATGGTCCAAAGTGTGGTTAATACAAGATATTCTCACATTTTTTATCTGAATCAACTATCTTGTTATGAAAAGGTCTTGTCCTTTTTATAGTATCTACATCCATTATTTGCTTGATGTAATACAATGTCTAAGTTGATCATACGTTTTAAGGGTATAAGTCACTAATAGAGGTAATTTAATTGCTCAAAATACTATCCTAGTGATTCACCAACTAAATTTGTATGCCCCACCATAGAGTGGGGTTGAAATGATGTTGGGAGATGAATTCATAGGCCAATGCTCCCCAAAAGAACCCGTGAAGAGGTGATGAACTCCCAATCATAAGACAAAATGCATGAAAAATAAAGACAAGTGAAAAAAAATTAGGGTCATTTTTGGGGTCACATAAATCATACAAGTTTGGGGATGGCCTTGGCATCATTATTTTCATACTTTATACTAAAGCAACCAAAGCAAAGAATGAGTACTTTTGATCACCTAAGTTCCCTAAAGGGGATGGGGGGAGAGCATACATACATCACTCAGTTTGCTAAAAATAAATAACTTTCAACAAATAAGCATACAATAAACAACTCTTAGGAGTATGTAACCTAAGTGTGAAAGTTCATTTTATTTCACCAAAATGAGATGTGTTGTGAAATTTTTGGACCCTTGGCATTTTTTGAAAAACTTGTAAAAATTTCAAAAAAAACAACTAAGGCATGAAAATAACTAAGTTTGTTTTGAACACCAAAAACAAAGTGTGTAAGATTCAACCATATTCAAACTTGGCTATTTTCACCTTAGGACCTACAAATTCTTATAAGGTTTACCTGCTTAGAAGCCCAAAATTGAATGATAAAATAATGTTTTGAAATGAGCCCTTGAGTTTCTCTATTTTTTATCTCAGAGAGATTGACGTTGATCCATACAAGGATCAATGTCAATCTACAAAGATTGATATCAGTCAATTTACATAGGGGTTGACATCGGTCGACGTCAATCGATGTTAGTTTTTGAAAAAACACAAGAAAACATGAATTTTTTTCACAAAAAGAATGTTATTTAAATGAGATTGAAATCAACAATTATCATTAGGTCCTACAATAAAATGGTTAGACAAATAATATTCAAGATTTTAAACACAAAATGATAGCAAGAAAAAATAAGAAAAGCCACTATTAGTCAATTTTTTGTCATACTCTATTCTTCACACAGGGATTGATGTTAGTCTCAGAGAATAAACATAAATCTTTTAGAATAGACATAAATCTCTATGTAACCTATGTGTTGCTAAAAAAACAAAATTATGTGAAAAATTGAAGCTAAAACTTAAATTTTGAAGCTTATTAAGCATCCATTAGAAAAACTAAAATTTACATATTAATCTTATGGGATGCTTGACGTCTCACTAGGTATGTCATTTATGATAAAATGATCCAAAAAATTAATTTTATGGGATGCTTGAGTTCTCACCAAGTATGTCATTTATGATAAAATAATCCAAAAAAATGAGGTTACTCTTGTGTTAGTCTAATAAAATAAATGAAATGAACATACTAAGATCCTACCACCTTTAGCCTAGACACTAGGGAGAGCTTAGTAACAAAAATAAATGAGATCACAACAAAAACATAAAAGAAACATGTCTTTTACCTTATTTGGGAGATCCAAATGGATTTTTTGAATGGCTTACTTAGCTTGTGCATCAATAAGTCTTTGACAATGGAGGTTGTTTGGATTCTTATCTCCTTGGCACCTTGGCTTGTGATGGATTAGCTTAATATTTGGACATTATAACCTTAGGTGTAAAGCTTTGTTTAAGATATTTATGCATAATAAATTTAAACCAAAATAACTTATGGTTCAATAGTCAAGCCTTGTATTTATAGCTTTATGAATTAAATCTCATCCAAGGTGAGTTAAAGTTGAGTTTAGGCTTGGAATGGGTTCAAACTAAAACTAGGTGAGTTAAAACTTTCAGTAGAGTTAATAGTTATCAAGTAATTATGATTTTAAATTACTAGGCATGGCTCTCAAATTAGATATTTTAAAAAATCTTGACAACTCATAAAGGTAATGATGAAAGGCTAGGATGTTTTGAATTTTTGAATTTTATTTTTTTAGATATTCATTAATTTCAAATGGATAGTTCAACTAGTCATTTAATCTTGTTTAATTTTTTGATTTATTTTTATTAGCCTTTTAGCTCTTTAAAGATTTGATTCAAGTGTGCAAGTGCCCCATTTAATATGTCCATAGGCCAAATTGATAGGTGTGATGCCGCAAGGTGATTAGGGATGAATTCATGTAAGGTTATTATTGCATATGATAGAATACCCCAATTATGGATGTCCCAACATGATTATGAGCTTTGATGAATGATGCACAAGAAAATTTAGGATGTTTAGTGATTCTTAAGCTTAGTTTGTAATGGTTGGTAGGAATCATTCTGAAGTTTGGTTGGAAGCCAGTTGTGGCTAGTTTTAGTGTCTACACCCTGAATAATCAAGCCTTTAACAACATAGTATTTGCATTCATCTAAGTCCTAAAATTTTAAAACATGTAATGAAAACTAAAAAATCCTATAGAAAAAATAAATAGTGAGTTCAACCATTATAGCCATATATTCTTTGAAATTTGAGAAGTAAACAATAATAACCTTAATTTTAGGTCCTATAAAAATGAGATTTTTTATGTATGGATATTAGTAAATTACCACAAAATCCAAGGTTAAATAAAGTGCTTTCGGTGTCAAATGTCAAATTTGAGGTCAAAACAAAATGTTCTAAGTGTTAGATATTAAATCCAAGGTCGAAATAAAGTTATTTTAGTATAAAATATATTAAATCCAATGTCGAATAAAAGTTATTTTAGTGTTAGATATCTAGGAATTTATCTAAACCCTAAGACAAAAAATTAAGAAATGCTGAAATAAAATTCACAGGTTCGCCAATATTTTTTATCATAATTTTAAATTAATTGGGATATTAAATCTAACTAAGATAAAACTAATTTAAGGATAGAAAAAATTTTAAATTATTTTTAACTATAAAAATGATAGTATGGTACTAAAATGGACAAATATCAAATGAATAAATGAAGCTAACTATGAAAATCACAAAGAGGACAAGAAGACTTTGTTGATTATTTATTGTTATGTTGACCATTTGAAACTAAAAGATGACTAGAAATGATCAACTTAGACTTGATTATACATGTGTAACTAAAATAGCAATTGCCATTTATTTTGGGTCAAAATTGATTAGAAATAGTCAAGTTAAAATGTTTTTTCTTGACCCCTTTGGATCGATCTTGACCTACACATGAAAATATTAAATTTATAGTACAATTACCTTCACCTTATTTAAATATGATTGTATGCAAAATTTTTACCTTCAAATGTGTGTGGATAATGTTCAAATGACCCAGTCAATGTTAAAACCTTATTAGAGCTTGTGATAGCTAAAAACTTGAAAAAATAAAAGGGGGATTATAATGGTTTGATCTAATCCCAATCACCCCCATGATAATTGAATGTTTATTAATATACTAAATACTCTAAATATGGAATCAAGTCTCACATAGTTCTCCCACCTAGATAGCTTAGTGCAATAGTTTTACTTTTATACATGTATGAATCTTGAGATGGCTTGAATACTTGATAATGATTTCATTGACTTTGATAAAATAGGCTTGAGACTTGGTTAAAGGTTAGTTTAAGTGAATATAATCAAATTTATAAATAAAATGGAATCTTTGCTTAGTGTGCAATAGTATAAGTGTGCCCAAATAATGAAATTTACAAGCTATGGAATAAGTAGATTAGATGTACATTTATAGCAATATAAATGGGTGAAACCTCATGCTACATATCCTAAAATTATGGACCAACTTGTAAGGGTTGAAATTTAGAAAATATCCATTATAGGGTAAAGGGAAATATCAACCTATAAAGTTCAGAATCGACTAGAGATCCCAACCTGTTTGGGTCAATTATAACCTGAGAAGGGTAACGTTTCATCTTAAGAATTTTAAATGTTTGTAAAAATTCTTATAGATGTTTTATATATTGATAATATTTACGTATTTGTTTAAAAAACAACATATAAGGGATGGGCTCCTAAAACTACTTACGATAGAGTGAGGTGGTGAAATGGGACCAATTTGAGGGCTCAAGTCAAGTAAGGTAAAAGTAGACCAAAACTAATATTTTCAAGAATACATGACCAAACTTGAGTATCTGCATGAACCTAGTTTCAGGTTCCACTAAAAGAGGTATGATGATCTTTTGATTAGTGTAGTTATGGATCTATGTTGCTCAAATAACACTTCTCCATCTCCAATGAGGATTGAGGATTTGTACTTTTCAACCCATGCTTTTGGAAGTGGAGTTTCTTTAGGGCATTATTACCCCATGAAATTATCTAAGTTAAACAGAGGGAAACTTGGTTTGCATATTCATAGGTGTATGCTTTCCTTGAATTTATAATTTCAAGTACTTCAATGATCTAGATTATTTTAAATTTTTCTATCATGATTGGACATTTATTTATACATGTTTATTTCAATGTTTTTTCATCGAGTAAGCTATAATTTTATGGCAACATGATAACACCAAATGTGGTTACACTTAGGTTCTCATTTTGTTTCTTTTATTCTTTTGATTTAGTATGTTTGATACTATAATAAAATGGGTCCATTTATAGAATTATAAATCTTGTATTACACACTTGGAAACATAATTTTTGACTTATATTTGACATACATTACTTGGGCAAACACATTTTTTTCTTGATCACATTCTCTCATATCTAATTACTTATCTATGAATTTAGTCTAGCCAATTTTCAATCTTTTATAGTCAAGATCTCCCTATTCAGTTCAAAAAATATCTATTATCTTAAGCAAAATGTCAACATATTCCATCTCACTGTGTTTCCCTTCTTAGATAGTGAAATAAATATTTAGATGCTAATGGTTATGGCCTATGAATGTTTTACATGTTGGATAAGGGATTAAAATACCGAAATATTCATCTATAAATACACATCAATCCTAAGTCCTTTCTTATCTAGCACTAGCCCTCATCTTGGAAAATCTTTAGAAATCCATTTGTGCATCCTTGAGGCATTATATAAAATCATCCAAATCTGAAAATCCCTCAAATAAATAGTCTTTAAATCCAATTTTTAACACTTACACAAGATCAAACTTACATTTTTTCAAGTGTCAAAATCCAAAGAGCTAAATTGCATTCTAGTGAACAGTATTGACCACACATACACATATATGGGAGAACTATGTATAGTTTGAGCCCTCTTCAAAGTATTAGAATGTAGGTAATTATTAAACACACAATAGGGATTTGTTGTCACTATTCATCCCATATTTTCCCCTTATTTTAGGTCAATAAAGTGTTAAAAATATAAGTAGGGTTTCATGTAAAATGAAGACAAAATTAGGATTTGTGCATAAGATTAAGGTCAACAAATTACATATAAATCATCTAGAGAATAAAGTGTAGTGATATGTCAGGGAGAGATTTTAAAAATTAATATTTATAGTTCTAGAATACATTTGACATAACTAGTTTTTAAAGGTGTATGGGCTTCATCTACAACATCCTAGTATATTTTGACAGTTTATTTTGAAGCAATCATAAAGCTTATATAAATCCTTTAAGTTGATTGTACATAGGTAGTGAGCAACACAAAAAATATTATCAATAAGTGTCTTATCTCCTATATCTTTATAATAATTTCTATATATATTAATTAAAATCAATCTCAGTTTAGCAAAGTATATTTTTATGTGGAATTCCTTATTTTATATAATTTGAATTTAACTAGTTTTAGCCTATTTAGATCTACTAAATCTAAAATAAGTTAAAATGGTTTGAAACATGATATGATTTTATGTGATAGTGAAGTTATATTTTCAATACCTATATTTTATAAATGATACACTACATTCAGGGCCATGTATTATCCATTTTTCCAAGCATAAAGATAACTCAAACTTTGGGTAAGTGATTTAGCCTATATTACTAATAGAGTATAGGGGCCCAACATACTAGAACCAACTACCAATCATTAAATAATTATTATTATACCCTTACCAAGTAGGCCCAAATTTTTCACACCATCTACCTTCATGATTAAATACAACGTAACAATTTTACAAGGGAACAGTAAAATGAAAACAAGATTGGAATGCTTTACCAAGCCATTAACAATGACTCAAATTGTAGTATGGTAAGGTGGACACATCAACAAATGGTGAAAATTCATGATATATTAACCATTTTTGATACCCTCATGGTGCACCAATGGATAGTTTCAAAATAAAGGGCCCACTTGGCTTGGTTAAAAATCATGCAATCCCCATGAACCTACCACCTCCATGGTGTAGAAATTGACAAGGTAACATTTTAATGGTTTATTTCATGTCATAACTCAATAATAATCCACTACCATTGATATCCCAATTTTGGTTAATCCCTAACACTAAATGTGACCATTAATTTTATGCATCTAAATATCTAATATTTCCCCTATATGCACAAATCCTTTCAGGCCCTTAATGAATGAAATAAAAAATTGGACAGATCCCAAGATCCACCTCCTTATTCATCAAATCATATCACAAAAAAATAAAATCCAAATTAATAACATAACAAGTTGTGGCTACCCATAATCCCCAAATATATCTACAAAGATGTTGGAAGAATAAAGCATAACCATTTATATGTTTATTTTTTTTACCAATGAAATGCAATAGACACTAAAATATTGAAAATTGATTTATATTACAAAATATACATAACCTAAATGTGAAATTTATAAAAATATATATTTTATAATAATATATAATTTAGAATAATATATAAATAATATTTTTTTAATTAAATAAAAGAACTTAGTTCAATCTTATTTTTTGTTAATTATGCATGTTGATCATCAGTGGAAAACTAGCTAGAAAGATTTGAGTTGTGTCTCACCTAAAACAAAAAAATTATAATGAACTAGAATATTATGGCGCAAGGAGGATAGGCTACATTATGGCCTTTTCCTTTGAATTTAGTAGAATCCAATTTGAATTTATAGGTGATTTTTATATTTGGATGTGTGAGGTTGTTAAAGAGAGTATATTGATAACCTATGGGAGTTGATTTAACATGCAAAAGACTTAAAAAAATTAAAACCCTAGTTCATATGCAATAAACCAAATGGAGATAAAATACAAAGGGGGAATAAAGTAATGGGAATAGTTTATCTACTCTTATAAAACCTTGCATAATATGTCATTACTTATATAGCCCAAAAGGGACTCAGACCTATGTAGTTATCCCTCCTAGAGTAAGTGTGTGAATCTTGATATATGAATGCAATTAGATATATTGACTTTAATGTTTGACAATGACTTCCCTTGACCTGAAATAAAATAACTTAAGGCTTGGCTTATGACTACTAAAATAAATCAAATTTTGAATTAAAAATATTAGTAATCTTTTTCTTAATGGATAGTGTTTTTTGTAAGATCATTCAGGTGGTATATTGAGTGAATTTGATATGTTTATATAGTGTTAAATTTTTAAAAAATCCATTAATTAAAATTTATAAAATCATGAGAGGGACAAAAAGGAGTGTTTCAAATTTGAAAATGAACCATTGGAGTAGTTGGGATAAGGGTGCACTAGTGGATAGGGTCAGCCTTCGGTCATATCTACTGGTGTGATCTTATCCCATAAGGTCAAAGACTACTAAAACTTGTCTAGTAGAATATAGAATAGAATTTGGATGTCTAAATTATTTTTTTAGTGTTTTAAAGATAATAAGAGTAATAGTGAAGGCTCTCATAAATATTAAAAGTTAACATAATGGTTAATAGGTCAAGTAATGTAAAGATGTTGAGTTAAAAATATTTTCAAGAAATTTATTATATTTGTGTATACGTTTTACCCCTTTTATTCTAGTAATGCAATGAAATTAAATTACTTGACTAAAGGAGATATGAACCTAAGTGTGTATATGTACTTTATATTTTGATGTGAAACTTGATTGTGTAAGATGCCTTAATGAAAAACTTATAATAATGCCATTTAAAGTATTTATTGTCCATATTTGAAAGTTGAACATATAAAAATTTAAATTTTCAATTTGAAAAGAGAGAAAGGAAAGAGTGTGCTACTTTAAAAGTGGATAAATACAAGCTCCTTTTTTTTAGTATTTGGAGTGAAGATAGGGTTCTTTCAACCTTATTTTATTCTTGGCTAGGGAGAGTAAACAATTTTTAAATTGGTATTAGGATGAGTGGTAGGTCATTAGGTGTCACTATACTATATACATACCAACTCATAACTATGTTGAAATTGAGAGTGATCAAGTCTCAATGAGTGAAGCTCTTAAATTGGACAGGAGTGTGATTTTACTTATGAAGAGTGATCTAATGAATACCAAAGTACTAACCATTGAGTGTCACTAGACTTTAATGGGATATGAAAGATAAAAAGGGGTGGAACCACATAATGGGTTCATAAAATTTCATCCATATACATTTAGTGTCATTAGACTCTAATGTGGACCACTTTTCACTTTATGAATTACACCATTGTAGATGGATATATATTTGATTTGAAACATTTAAACTTTTGAAATTTGAAACTTTAAAAATTTTGAAGTTTGATACATTAAAACATTTTTAAATTTTAATTTTTAATGTAGTAACATGAACATGAATGAATATCATGCCCCTTGTATCTATACTAAATTGATATAGAATTTCAATTGGAGTTGTAACTTTTGAAATTTTCAAATTGAAACTATTTTACACATGCCAATGCATATGTATCGAGTTCATTTATATCTAAATTAAATTAAATTTAGAAATGAGTGTATATGCATGTGTCAGGCCCACATATTCTTAAAATTTTAAATCGTGTTGTAATTCTAGAAACTATATACTTTCATAAATCTATAAAAAATTGCTTGTGAGGACCAAAATTCTCTAAACAAACCCATTGTGATGCCCCCTATTTGATATGAGTGACATATCCAATAAGTCACTAGTCTCAAAATAAAACTTCTATAATATTTTGAATATATAACCATGTAGTATCATATGAACATTTTAAATGTATTGCATCATATTATCGAATGTAGCATTGAATTATGGATGAAATGTGTGTTAGATATATATAGCATTGAAGCCCATAATAATCATGTGCATGATATGTATCATGGAAAAAGATTAAAAATATAAATAATTCATGATATAATCATGGAACCATAACAACAAGTAAGTAATGTCACAAAATTGCATATAAAATCACACATACGGCCTAAAGGCCACATACAAGGGACATGTGAATGTTGTATAAACACATAAGGCATAAAGGCCACATATAAGGGACATGTAAATGTTTCATAAACATGAAAGTCTAAGGGACACACTCAAATGGTATGATGATGTCATACAAGAAAGAACATGTACATATTACACACATAATATACAAGCAAGTCCTAGTGTATCATGTAGTAAAGTAAGAATGTTGATGTCAAATTGGCCACAATCTTGGATCCTTACACAGAAGATTGAGAAAATATATGTATGGAGTAATTAAATCATAAATAAATTACAAAGGAGGAATAATCTTGTCTTCACATAATAATATTACAAAATATGACTTGCTTGCATAAAATCGCATTAACCTATCTAACCTTCCAAAGTGGAAAAGTGGGGTACATATAGGGAAAATTATGGAAACATGAGGAGGCATATAATGCTCCTAATTATATAATTACATTAAAATTAAATTACCCTATGTGACCCTTTTATAACTAACCTAAGGAAACTTAATTGACATAGAATGGCCATAAGGCCGTGTAGGTAAAACCCAATGGGAAAAAGCACTACACTAACACCCCACCTTAAGTGTAGCTTAGGTGAGATGAGAATTGGGTCTTGACATTAAAAACCTAATGATTTTCCGAAGTATAAAGTGAAGAACTTCCAAAAGAGGAAGAAAAAGGTAGAGCAACCCTAACCCCAATGAGAGCTCTCAGATAAACAAATTTACTCACTGTGAAGGGCTTGTTAGAATATATACAATCTACTCTAATGTTGGATAGTACTAAAAATCAATAACTTTCTTGTTGATAAGCTCCCTAATGAAGTGCATGTGAATCTCTATGTGTTTGGTCCTTTGATCAAAGAACCAAATTCTTGCAAATCTAGATAGTGCTTTGGTTGGCAAAGTAAATGATTATTGGCTTATGAAATTGGATACCAAACTTAGTGAGAATCCCCTAAACCTAGATTGCCTTAATAGTGGCATTGGTATCCCCTCTATATTTTACCTATGTAGATGATAAAACAATTACATGCTACTTCTTGATTGACAAACTTATTGGACCCAAACTAAGTGATAAATTGTAGCCTAAAGTGGACTTTTAACTTTGAATATCTCTAACCTAATCTAAATATATGTATCTGATCAAATCAACCTCTATTTTTTCTCTATAGTGTTTCCCATAGTTGTGTGAACCCTGAATGTAGTGTAAAATCTACTTATCTACTTTCTAATGCAATTCATGTGGATCCTACATAAATAGGGAGACTATGCCAACTGCATAGGATATGTCAGGTCTAGTGTGTGTGAGATAGATAAGATTACCCATAAGTTATCAATGTGGAGTTGCATAAACTAATGGTGTAGGACAATTAGCCTCAAGCTTCACACCAGACAAGAAGGGAGTATGAGTTGGCTTACAATCAACCATGTTAAACCTTGCAAGCAAATCAAGATAATACTTTGATTTTGATAAATTTATCCTAGAATATGATTTAATGATTTCAATCCTAATAAATAATGTATTAATCCCATGTCTATCATTGAAAATCTATTTGAAAGTGCAATTTTCACTACTAAAATGGATGATCATGAGCTCCTTGTAATCATCAAGTCATCCACATAGATAACTAAGATCAACAAAGAATCATCCTACCAAAAGATGTAGACATATAGATCTGAGTGGTATCTAGTGAACTTCACTATGAGGAGAAAGGAGTCCATCTTGGCATACCAATCTTGAGGGGCCTATTTGAGTCTATAGATATATTTCTAAAGTATGTAAACCAAGGACGAATCTTCCACAAATCTATTTGATTGCTTCATGTAGATCTCTTCTTTGAGGTCACCATGTATAAAAGCACTCTTGACATCCATTTGGTAAATATCCAACTGATGTGGAACTATGATGGCTAGAGTGAGTCTGATAGACATCATCTTGGCTATAGGAGTAAATGTTTTATTGTAGTCTATGTTAAGCACCTAAGAAAACCCCTTCTCAACTAGATGATATTTTTACTTATTAATAAACCCATCTACACCATACTTAGTTTGATAAACCCATTTTCAACATACCAATTTTCTTCCTTTAGGAAGAGGGACTAAGTCACATGCTTTGTTCCTAATTAGGGAACTATACTCCTCCTGCATATTAAAATCTCTTTCTAGAATGCCAGATGCCTCATGAAAGGTTTGTAGATATGAGGCAATGTCTAGGTAGGCATGATAATTCCCCTAAAACTATGAACATGTCCACATTATATTTGATCCCATTTCCTAACACTTTGAAGTCTCTGTATGGCCCAAGAGGAACCAAAATTGTATGAGATTAGAGAATCAAGAGATGAGTCATCACAATATATAGTGTGAGTGTGAGATAAAGGAAGATACTCCTCATCACTTGAACTTTAAAAATAAAAAGAGTCATCCTGATCATCAGGAGGATTTTGAGGTGGATCCAAGTCACTGTCTGAGTTAGAATCAATGTCTAATGAGACTTTTGAAGAGCCTAGAGTACCAGTAGTGAGTTCAGGTGGGCCCTTATAAAACTTGGCACTCCTTTATATGAATAACTCATGATTTTTATCATGGATAAACCTATATCCCTTAGCACCCTTTGGATACCCCATAAAGATATAAGACTGACTCTGAGGGTCCATTGCCTTGTTCTTCTTCTTTGGAACATGGGCCATTGTTAGTGATCTAAACACTTGAAAGTGATCCATTGTGGGATTGTGACCATCCCAAGCTTCAAAATGAGTGATTCCTTTCAAGTCTTTGTGTGGAACATGGTTCTCAATGTATCACACATAGTTGATTGCTTTAGCCCAAAACTAAGGAGCAAAAGACTTTGATTGAAGCATGTAATTATCCATTTTCGTCAAGGAATGATTCTTACATTTGACCACACCATTCTAATGAGGACTGTATAGAACTATGTGTTTCATCTAAATCTCCTCTTATGTTCAAAATTACTCAAACTTATTATTAACATAATCCCCACCATTGTTAGTCCTTAAGATTTTGATGGAACAATCTGACTGCTTATCCATAAGTGCCTTGAAGTCCTTGAAGTGATTAAAGACCTCAGACTTTTTTTTGATAAAAAACACCTAGGTATACCCCAAAAATTCATTGATGAATGTAATCATGTATCTGGTCCTATTGAATGAAGGTTTTGGAAATGGACTTGCTATGTCACTGTGGACAATTTCTAGCTTCTGTTTGGCTCTCCTTACTTTTCCCTTATCATATTTCTCTTTTAAATGCTTTCCAAGAATGCATCCATTACATATGCCATCTGATAATTTAACTTTAGGAATCCCTAAAACCATATCCTAATGATTGAGTTGCTTTGGTAACAGTAGTTTAAATTTCTAAACCATTCATGTCATAATTTACTTATTCCTCTTCATGAGTAAGTTATGTAGCTAAGGGATGATCTAGGGAAATTTGTGAGAAGGTATACAACCTAGACTAATGATTTGCCTTCTCATAAGTCGCCATGATTTCACTATGTAGTTCCTTGATAACCACTAAATCAAGTGTAAACTCAACTCCCTTCCCTACACCTATGTGAGTGATTTGGTACACTAACATAAGACTAGTAGATAGTGAAGGAACATATAAAACATCATTGAATGTTCTATCACTTACTTCAACTAATACTTTACCACTGACTTCTACTAAAGTGTCATCACCCATGAAAATTAAAGGCATGAAACATGACTCTATTTTTGAAAATAGATGCTCTAAGGAGGCCATGTGATAGGAAGCACCTGAGTCAATAACCCAAGTCAAAGGCTGAGAAGCTACTACAAGTGTCTTGCCCTTTTTTTACCCTTTTTTCTTTCTTTATCATTTGTATAATCTTGTGTGGATGTGTTTTGATTTTATTATTTAGGAACACTGATGTTATTCTTCTCAAGCATCTTAGTCAAGGTGTCAATCTTCTTTTTCATGCACTGAGATTCATCATGCCCAAGTTTCTTGCAAAATTTGCATTTGAGTTTCTCCATTTTAGGTTTTCTGCTTGAAGAGGAATCATTTAATGATGCCTTAGGCTTGGCATCTAATTTTTAATTCTTCTTGTGCTCATGATTTGGTTTAAACAATTTCTTCTCGTATTTGCCACTACTAGAAGGCTTCTTATTTTGATTGATAATTGAGACATGTGATTTTGAAGACTTCAGCGCACCCATTTGAAATAAAATATCTTAATCCTAATTTAGATCACCAAAAAATTCATTAAAAGATGGAATTTTTGAAGTGGATCCAAGTGCACTTTTGGTAGTATGAAATGTAGAGACAAAAACTAAATAGTCATGACCCAATTTTGTAAGCATGGATAGAATCAACTGGTCACTTATTTTCTGAATGCCACATTGTTTCAACTACAATCTCAGTGATTTTAACTTTGTAAAGAAGTATTTTAAGGTGTCATAGTCACTTGGGCTCAATGTGATGAGCTTATTCTCCAAATCATGACCCCTCATGATGTCTTGGCTAGGATGGTCTAGACTTTATTGGGAGTTTTTGTAGATTTAACATGAAATAGGAGGTTAAGAGATATTGATAGGCATAATAACCCATAGGCCTCATCACATGTGTTATACCATTTAACCTTTTATTCATCTATAAATAGCTTAGTTTCTTTACCCATAGTGATCCAATAGAGTCCTTTACCTCTCAAGGTGAGTTGTATTTTAGACTTCCAGTTGAGATATTTAAATGGTGTGAGTGGTTCAACTGAGTTTAGATCCATTAGTGTAGATTAGATTAAGATAATCTATAGAATTGAGATGAAATCAAAGAATAGATTGCATATAATACAACTACCCCCTAAACTATCAACAAGACCCCCCTTAAATTACATTACAACAAACACTCAATATTAGACATTAGGCACCACTAAGAATGTGTCTATGAGTAATTAGTGTGAGAGAGTATAAGAGGGACATCAGGCACAACTGATAATGCATTAAAAAAAAGGTATAAAAGGTTTAAAGTGAGTTTTAAGCCATTACACCATGAATAAAATGTATATTATAAATATCCTAAACCAATACCACCAATGTATAGAGCTTGAAAAAATATGCACTTTAAAAAAAAATAGCACCCAAAATGAAGCTACAGATTAAATGTTATGGCACTTACAAGTTCTTACTTTTACACATTCCTAGACACTTTCAAAAAATAGGAAAAAAAATCACACTTGCGAAAATGGAAAAAGAACTTAATTAGAGGTACCCCACAACTCTGAGTAGTAATGACTCTTAGAAATTTGGATCTATCTCAGAAGATTAATCTAGAGTTTTCAAACTACTTGACTTCTGCAAGTAATCAGTATTTGAAAACTCAAATAAGGTAGTAATGACCCTTACAAAGTTTGGGTTGATCTCAAAAGAGTAATCCAAATTTTCCACACTACTTGACTTCCAAAATTAATCCCCCTTCAAAAACCTGAGTAAGAAATCAACCTTGAAAGTCTGAGTTGGTCTTTCGCAGTGTAATCCAGGTTTTGACACCTTGCTCACTTAACTTCACAAATTTGCAAGTAAAGTAACTCCAAAATTCTAAATTGGTATATTATAGTGTAATATAGGTTTTGGCACCCTAATTACTTAACTTCATGAATTTTCAAGTAAAGCAACTCCACAAGTCTGATTTGGTCTACGTGTAAGTAAGTAGACTTATCAAATATTTCAATTTAGAAAAGTGAAGTTACTCACCGTTGAAAGTTTGATTTGGCTTGTTGGCCAAGTAATATCCCTTTGAAAGTTTGGATTGGTTAGAGAACTCTCTAATTAATGAAACACAAGGTAGATTAATTATATATCTAAAGTAATGACCACCTATAGATCTAAGTAACATAAAGGTATGATGGCATGCAAATTGAGGCAAGCCAAAAACATCCAAAATACTTCAGTGATGGAAATTTTTCAAGAGACCCAATTAAGATTTCAACCTAAGGAAGAAAAAACAAAAGGCATTTTTGCACAGCAACATAAGAAGTACAAATTATTGTATAAAATGAAAAATGGCATCTTGGGATGCCAAAAAGAAAGGAAAAATTAGCTGTTCCAAAACTAGGTTGTGTTTATAGTCAATTCAAGGGTTTTGGCACCTTATAAAACAAATAGAGTAGTCATTTTTGAGATCTAAATCCTTAGTAAAAAAAAAATCATGGATTCTCTAAGGAATCCCACCAAACCCTTCTTTATGCTAGAATAGTGAATGTAAGCAAGATTTCACCATAAAGATTTCTACAATACTGGCGAAAATAGCTCTGATACCATGTCGGATTGGCCATAATCTTGGATCCTTGCATATAATATTGAGAAAATATATGTATGGAGCAATGAGATCATAGATAAATTACAAAGGAGGAAGAAGCTTGTCTTCACACAACAATATTGTAAAATATGACCTATTTGCATAAAATCGCATTAACTTATCTAACCTTCCAAAGTGGAAAAGTGAGGTACATATAGGAAAAATTAGGGGAACATGAGGAGGCCTCTAATTTTCCTAATTATATAATTACATTATGTGACCCTTTTATAACTAATCTAAGGAAGCTTAATTGGCATAGAATGGCCATAAGGCCGTGTAGGCAAAACCCAATGTGAAAAAGCACTATACCAATAGTTGAAAATAATCATAGATCAATTTAGAGTAGTATACATCAACCATATGTATCAATGTAATTTTTAGTGATTAACATATCCATCTAACACAATATAAAGTATGATTTATTATCAAAGTATTTTACGATATATAGATCATCATGGTATAAAGGTTGTGGATAGATATAATATGTTCAAGTGTTCATAGAGAATAAAGAGATACCCCAAGGTTATCAATGTTACTTAGTAAAATGTAAGCTTGACACAAAGAATGACATATCCCACCCAACCAGACCATGATCATCTTATTTATTTTGTTGCTTCATATATTTGTTATAGTTTCTAAGTTGGAACATTAATGTATTATATTTTTTTATTTGATTCGTGTTATTTCAATATGATTTCATAATTAATTTTATGAACCAGTACTACTAATGTCACTTCATTATTACATGTAATTGGTTGATAGATGAGCTAGGTTGGGCCTAGAAGGATCATTAAATGTCATGTATTTACATATAGGTAAATAAAATCTAATTTGGTAAGGGTGAAAGATCAAGATTGTCCACCAAGTTTTATGTCATCAGTTATGCAATGTCTCATTTAGTTTTTTTCTCTAGTTAATATCTCTATGTTTTCTTTGCATGTCTTTGATTCTTGTAGTTGGTAGTTTTCATTGGCACATGCCCAATTATGTTGATGCATAGTGTCTGAGTTGTATAAAGGAAGATTTTTAGGGTCTATCTCCTTATTTCACAGTGGCTTAAGTATGTTCATAATTACTAATCAAAAGCTTGTTAAATTTTGAATCATGTTTGGACCATGGTTAAGGCCATGGTGAGTTCTTAAGTTATAACCTTAAAATTTAGATAGACCTATGAAGGGGGTCATGTTATGCATTACCATGTACATTGAATTACTTTGGAATTAAACTAATCAATTATAATGATTAGGTTTTTGATAGCTTTGAGATTGACTTGGAAAAACCCATTTAAATCCATCATTTTTATCTTGTACTTATCACTCAACTGTTGGAAAATGATATAATGGAGAATGGAGGTTTGATGGTGCCATGCCTAGGCCACCATTATTTGAATGCATCTAGTTATTTTTGGAAAGTGATGGTAGTGGGAAGAAGTGGTAGCAGCATGGGGACGGTAACGTAAAGTGGGGAGGATAATGGAGGTGAGGAAAAGGTAGGGCAATGTTAGAAAAGTAAGGGGAAGAAAAATGGAATGAGAAAGAATAAATAAAGAGAATTTTTTTAGCATATTGCTATTAAATGAATTAAATTACTAGACTTTTTTATGATCGCTCTTTGGTTATTTTTATTTTCATTATTGTGAAAAAATAAAAATGACACTATGTGATGTAGGAGCATCACTACCAAATGTACATAATGATCTATTTTGCATGCCTAGAGTCTTTAGTAGGTTTTTTTAGCCATTTTAGGTCTCTAGGAAACATTTTGGATTGTTAGTTTTGTGTCAAATTTGAATGAAGGAGTTTTTTGGCATTTTCCCACCAAAATCTTGATTTGAATTTTTGAATTTTAATGTAAAGCTTAAGGAATCTCCACCTTGTTCCATGAGATCTCAAAGTTGTATTTTGTTGCTTAGGTTGTAGTATATGGCTAAAGGTGTTCCAAGACCCACATGATGAGTAATCCTATTGAGTGGACTTGAAGATAGGTAGTTTCAATGTACATAGGTAGTTAGGATATTTTTGTAATAAAAAGAAGTTGGTAAGTGTCTTTTGGAATAGAGTTATTCATTGTATGATAATATTAAATGGGTTAGATTTGAATGAGAAAAGAAAATGAACCCCAAGGATTAATGAAAAATGTATGTATCTTTGCAAATAAAAGGTGTAGACTTTAAGGTTACTATGCATAAGCTTGAGGTGACTGTAATTTGAATATTTATGGAAGAAATATGGTATGAATATTTTCTTCTAAGTTATACATTACTATGGTGAGTTAGTTTCCTATTATTCTTAATATCCTCAAGCATTTTTTATAGTTGTCAAGGCTTTTTGGTAAAGGAAACAATGTTGCAAGCCCCTATTTCTTACTCATTGTGTTAAATGAGAAGAATTACATTATATGTATAAGAAAGGTAGAAAGAATAGAACCTTTTAAGTATGTGTATAAATGGTAAAGTGGATTTTCTAGGTATTGAAAGGTATGTAAATGTAATTCATTATTTTATGATAAAGATTGGTTACGCACTTGATTGTAAACCATGTCTACATGAGTGAGGTGAAAATAAGGTTGAGCAAGAACTTTATAAGTTAATGTTTTTATGTGAATTGCATTGAAGTTTAAGATGCATTTTAAAAAGTATATTTTATATCTTCTTATGGTTGTGGAGAAAAATCAAAGTAAGAAGCGTGTGTTACTTTGTACCAAGCTGTAGACCATTGTGTGTAAAAACATAATCCATACCCAAACTTTGTGAAAATGATATAAATAAGAATTGGGATCAATGATAAACATTTGAAATGGGTTTAAGGAGGTATGTTAAATTTTTATTCACTTTTTTCAAATTTTTAGATCCATTATTTGGAAATATAAGCCTTGTATTGAAGTAACAGGCCTATAGAAGTTTTGTATTTGAACACAGTCAAATATAGACAATAGAAAGAATGTGTAGATATATTAAGGGGATTCTCTAATGACTATAAAAAATAATTAAAGTTATTAAAATACTTGATCTATAGTCTCAATAGTTATAAATCAATTGGAAACCTTAAAATGATCTAAAAGCCTCAATCTATGTTCTTGAAATTGCACACAGTCCTATAGAAGTAAACTAGAAGTTATCATAATTCCATAGTAGAGGTGTCACAGGTGTTGAGAATTTATTTGAAAAGGTAGATTGGGTTGGTGTAGAGATTTTCTAGCCTCTAATTCACTTTAAAACATATTAAGGAAAATACAAAGTCAAAAGAACCCTTCTCGAGTTATAGAACCTGTCTGCAACCCTGTGTTAGGGTTTTGTTAATCAAATTGAGTTTTAATGAGAGCCAACTAGTTAAATCTCCTATAATTTAGAATTTAGTTGGGTTTTAACAAGAAATAAATTATTTTAGTGTTTTCCATTTAACACAATATGATTTCATACTATACAACCACCTATGTGTGTAAGGGTTGACTTTACCTAATAGGCCTAATCTAAGGCCTAAAAAGGATTATAAAATGGGTCAAGAGAATGATTTAGGTAATGAAAATCCATAAGAAGTTAAATAAATATGGAGGGCATCCTATAAATTATTTATTTTATTTATTTAAGTCCATACTATACTGTACAAGCAAGAAAACAACAAAAAAAGGCTACTAGAAAGAGTCAGTGACATTGTAGAAATAAGTAATGGTGTTGATGATTGTCTTGATAGGTTTGTGAGTGGATGTAAGAACTTATAAGATCCATATGAGTGTGAGAAGATAAAAAAATTCATAAAAGAGAGAATTTCACCCTTGAACCAATAAAGAGTTGTTGACAATCTATTGTAAAGGAGTGAATTGGTTAAGAGCAGTGAATGATTGACAAATAGTATTCATCAAGTTTAGAGGAATAAATAAGAGGATAAGAAGATAGTGATAAATAATTGTATTAAGATAAAATAAAGATAATATATTAAAAAATATATCTGAGATAGGATTTGTGAACTTGTAGAGGTGGGAAATAGTGAGCTTGTTTTTATGTTCTCTTAACATTGATGACTAATTATGTGAAGCCCTCTACATCACTATGTATATAGATCCTCTTTTTTTATAGATTCCATTTTACTTCCATTGATTTTGAGAATAATAGGGGCCTTAAACTGTGTTGGGTCTTCAAATATTTGAATTTTAGATGCAAAGGGGAAAATCCTAATATTGGACTCTAAGTGTTCATTTATGACATAAATGTGTAATGGGTTTTCAATTAAATGGGTATGCATTGCTCGTGGAAATATTTTACACATTGTGAAGGGTTGTTCAATCTCATCTCACCAAAAGATGGTGTAAAGACAACTTGAAAGCTCAGTTACTAATTTTTTCAAATTTGTGAGCAAATGTGTTGGTTATGTAACTTTTTTGTGATGGGTTGTATGTCCTTGAGTCTTTTATGGTGTATTTTTTCTTACTATTATATTCCTTACATTTTGTTTACTATATGTTTTATATATGACCTCCTGAGGAATCCTTGTATCCCCATACCGATGGTGGGGATGTATAGGGATCTTTTTTACCTTATGGTTGGGCTTATTCGGGTCATTAAATTCTTGGGTTTTAATTCTTTTTTGCATAGATAATATATTTGATATGTCATTCATGCTAAAATACTTATGGTTCAAATCACTTTAATATATTATGTTGTAATGTATTGTACTTAAATTGTGATATACTTGTGGCTTTATGCAAGCTTAAATTTGAATATATATTCATTAAGTATTATATTTTAGTTAGATAATTATTGATGAATAGATTCTCTCATTTGAACTAGTTGTAGATGCATATTGGTGATTTATTGTATGTAATAGCATTATTTTTATTTATATAAGCGTATATATTGTGTTTCATTTTCTTTATTAATTAGCTTGTATGCAAATGATCATTCAATCAAATAAGATGTGTGTTCTTTAATCGACTATGTTAAATGTTATTCTTCATATTTCAAATTGGCAGTAGTTTTTGAGTTACTTGGTTATGTGTTGAATCACTTGACTTGTTGCTTGAATAGTTTCCCAGCAGAGGATTTTAGACATAGTTGTTTAATTTTATTATGAATAAGAAATGAATTAAGTTTACTCTTTATCATGTTTAAATATTTGAATGAAATTTCAAAGTGTCTTGTTTGATTATGATGCCTCATTATTATTTTGGGTTTCTTACTATGTTGACTAGGTAACTCAAATGGGTTATAGCTAAGCAATTAAATGGTTATGAATTTGTGTTGTAACATTTACATTAGAATTGGATCATAAATTAAACTAAACTTCATTAACTATACTCATTCATGTATAATATTAAGGTAAACTTGCACCTCTTTAGTAGATAATAGATTACATAAATTCTATTTAATTTTATTATTACTAAAGCCCCTAAAAGATGACATAGTGGTAATTGAGATTAATATGGTGCTTCTTTGAGAAATTAAATATAAATTTATTTTATTAAAAAGGTCAAAATTACATAATTTTCTTAATTCTTAGTTTGTAACATTAGCTTTACAAGAATATATTTTATTGTTTTAAATCTAGTGCAGAAATTAACAATCGATGACAACAAAAGTTTGAGGAACCAAATTTCATGTGGTTACTAGGCCTTACCTGTGATATTACAATTAATTTGTATGTTTTTGTTATGTTATATGGTTTTTTGGAAAACCTTTAATGTTGTATTACAATAAACCACTTTCCTATTCCAAATACAACTACATTAGATGGTCCAAGGTGGAGTGATGATGTTCTTTAAAGTGAATGTGGATTTTTGGTCTCCCTTAGAACTATATTTCATTCATCAAACCTTAATTGAATTTGATGTTATCAAGGAAGTTTTGTACATTTATTAAATGGTTTTTTACTTATATTAAGTGTGTAATGGATCTGTAAATAAAGCATATGAGCAAGAAGATTAATGATGCTTTAATATTTGAAATCATATGTATTGGTTAGTAAGCATATTCTCACACTATTTGTTTAGATATAGTTATTATACTTTTATGAGCCATTGAAAGTATTAGATCATGTATTCATTACTTGTATGACATGCAAAGGTTATTGATTGAAATTCAAGGTTAGATATATTGGTTCCTAAATGTTTTAATGGATCTGATAACCTTGTTACTTATTCTAACTTATGAGTTAAATACATTGGTTTTTTTATATTTGACAATAAAACAACTTGGTTTTTTTAATATTTGACAATATTAAATGTTCTAAAGGATTGGTTATTTTTGCCTTTCAAATAACATTAATGTTGATCATCATATTTCTAATTGAGATATCAATATGAACATTGAAAATAATGATATTAGAGGCAATAATGACAACATACCTATTAAAAATGATCATTTCAACATTAATAATAATACATAAGGTGCAATGCCTTGATGACTGGGGCAATTGGTGGACTTATAGGGAATAATGAATCATGTGACCAAAAATACTATATCATCCTTTTAGTTGAAAAGAGTTGTTAGAAAGGGTTGTAAATTAAACATGGTACAATTGAGTGATCTCTCTAAGGAGAAGGAGCCCATATTAAAATACTATTGGTTACTAAGGGAGTTTGAGGACATATTTCTCTAAGAACTTTTGGGCATGCCTTCATGGAGGAAGATTGATTTATATATTGATATATTACTAGGATCAACACATGTATTCAAATCCCCATATAGGATAAATGTGGTTGATATGAGGAAGATTAAAATCTAGCTACAAGAACTTATGGAAAAAGGGCTGATTAGGCTAAGTGTCTCACCTTGGAGAGCCCTAGTTATCTTTGTTAATAATAAATATGGTACATTGAGGCTCTGCATTGAAAATAAAATGTTGAACAAGCTCACTATCAATAACAAATACCCCATTATGATAATTGATGACCTCTTTAATCAAATGAAAAGGGATATTATGTTCTAAAAAAATTATCTTCAATCGAGGTATCATCAACTCCACATCAAGGATGAGGATGTACATAAGACAACCTTTAGAATAAGATATGGTCATTATTTTTTCACGTTTATGCTATTTGGTCTAATCAATGCTCATGTTACCTTTATGAATCTAATGAATAGCATGTTCAAGGGATTTCTCAACCACTTTGTGTTAGTGTTCATGGATGACATTCTGGTTTATTTCATAAATAAGCAAGAACATGAACAATGCCTACGCTTAGTCTTACAAAGACTAAGGTAGCATAATTATTTTGAAATCTATAAAAAAAATTATTTTACCAAAGTAAGATCCATTACTTGGGACACATCATCTCAAGAGAAGGTATTTTTGTGGACCCTACAAAAATCAAAGCCATAAGGGAGTATCCAACTCCTAAAAGTGTGCATGAAGTGTGCAGATTCATGGGTTTAATAGGCTATTATATAAAGTTTGTTGAAAAAATTTTTATAATCTCTAACCCCATTACTTCATTGCATAAAAAGGGAATAAATTAGTGTGATCTTATCAATGTGAGGAAGCCTTCCTAGATCTGAAAGAGTTACTAACTTAATCTCTAATTCTTGTTATGCCAAATCCAAATGGGAACTTTGAGATTTGGGTTGATGCTTACAAAGTGAGCATTCGATCCATTTTGATTCAATATGGTAAGTTTTTTTCTTATGAGTCACATAAGCTCAAATTCCATGAGTAGAACTATTTGAATCATGATTTGGAATTAAATTTTTTGATGCATGTTGTCAAGGAATGGAAGCATTTCCTACTTGGAAATCACTTCAAGGTGAAACCTGATCACCAAACCCTTGTACATATATTTTCCAAAGATTATTTTAATTACAAATTATGAAGGTGGCTATAATTTGTCAAAAAATTTGATAGAGACAATACATATTTCAAGGGAAATGAAAATAGAGTGGTTGATGCACTCAGCTGAAGGACATATTTGGCTATAATTTTGGTACTATAGTCTAATTTCAATTAATTTTGTATTGTAATAGTAGTAGATAGACCCTAAATGTAGCAAGATTATTGTTGAACTAGCCATTAAGTCTATCCCTAAGGCTGTAATGAATTATTCCTTAAAATCAAATGGAATTTATAGGTATTAGTGTATGATTTTATTCTGACTTATATAAATTTAAGAGATGAAATCCTGAATGAAGTGCATTCATCACATCATTTTTCTCACCTAGGTGTCACCCAAATGACACATGAGATAAAAATATTTTATTTTTGTCCTAAATTGAAGAAATATGTTACCACCTTTGTGTCAAAATCCTAAAATTTCATCATATTAAGTATGAACACTACCATATAGGAGTCATGTTTTATCCTCACATGTTCTATAAGCAAGATGGATTGTAATCTCTATGTATTTCATTTTTGGACTGCCTGAATCCTGAGCCAGGCATGACATAATCTTAGTGATGATTGATAAATACACCAAAGTTTCCCATTTCAATATTGTAGATATTATGGATGACTCCCCTAAACTTGACAATAATTTTGTGAAGGATGTTTTTTTCCTTCATGGTGTTCTTGAAGTAATTATTTCTAAAATAGACAAATTGTTTACTTCATAGTTTTGGCAAACCAAGATGTCAGCTTTCAAGACAAATTTAAACTTTAGTTCCACATACCATCCTAAAATTGATGGTCAAATTGAAAGGCTAAATCAAGTGTTGGAATACATTTTAATAATGTATGTAATGGATCAACAATCTAAATGGGAGGACTAATTCCTTTTGGTCAAATTTACGTATAATAACACCTACCATTCTATTATGAAAATTACATATTTTGAATCCCTATATGGGTGAAGGTGTCTAACTCCCCTTGGTTGGGATTGTTTGGAAAATTAGGTCATTTTTGGTTTGAAAACTCTTCATGAGTATGATGAATAAATGTCTCTTATTAAGCAAAGGCTCAAGGCTACCTCTTATAGGCAAAAGAGATACGTTGATATTAAAAGATCACCAAGATAATTTAAGGTGTAGGATAAAGTATTCCTATGAATTAGACCTCAAAAGAGATCAATAAATTTTGGTAACGTGTCCAAGATAGATCCATGTAATGTTGGTCCATTTGACATAGTTGGATTAGATTGGGACATTGACTTTGGTCATGCCTACAATTTCTATTTTATATATTGAGGATTAGTGAGGAATGATGGTACTATGTAAGCACATTGGGTCTATATAAATTTGTGTTGTTGATATTTTTACATTTAAACCTATTTTTTGGTTCCAATTTTACATATGAAACTATTTTTGGGTTCTGATTTTACATATGAACATGTTTTTGGGGTTCCACTTTGACATACAAATGAAATTTTCATGTTCCAAAAAAAATATGAGATATTCAAAGTATCTTGGTTGAAATTACTATGTTTCTCAACTTATATCACTCTTTATCCAATGGTACTTATGTAATTTACACTCATATAATCTTAGTTTCAATTGTCGCATCTCCCTGGGGCATGATCACCCTATGATATTCTCCAAAAAAATTAATAAGTGGCAGCTCAATTTTCAAAACATCAAATGTATTTTTTCCTTGATTTTTCAATTTTAAGTGGTTTAATGATTTAAATTATTTTAAAAAAATTATCATGAAATTGCATTAATCTACACATGTTTTCTTGTAGGTTTCACATGGATCAAATGAAACATTATAATCATCCCTATCATCACCAAGTGAATATTAGTGTAGGTTTTTATTTTTCCCTATTTTTTAATTAGGGAAATTATATTTGTGTGCATACATAGAGTTTTCCTACATTCGTGGGAGAGGCTAGCTTATGTGGAGATGTGTGTCATAGATGTGTCATAGGTGTCATAAGAATGTCATAAGTAACTCCCTTGATGGGAGTTACTTCTCTATTCTTAGCACCTTGTCACCACTTTTCATGGAGGAGTTACAGTCTATTCTTGGGGTGCCTTGACCACCTTTTGTGGAGGAGTTACTTACATGCTCTCCTATATGTATTCTTCACTTTGGCCATCTCATGTTAATCAGATATTGGGTTTTCTTCTATTTTGTCTTGTGCAATTTATCTTCTTGTATAATTTCAAATTGCTTTAGCATCTATGTGATGTGCACTAGCTTCATCTCATGTGATCACGTCTCCATTGAATTTGCATTATCTGAATTCTAGCAATAAATCTGATATGGTATCAGAGCAAACCCAGTAATCGTGTGTCTGGTTATGCTTTTAGTTTATTTTGAAATCAAGAGTGGAGTTCTCTTTATTTTTTTATTTCTAGATCTGATCTAAAAAAAACTTTCAATATCATTTATTGCATCTTTTCCTTGGGATCCTTGGCCTTTGGATGTCTTGGCTATCTTCTCTTCAGTCTTTATAGGTAGTGGCAACCTTCTTTGCAGCGGCTAGTTCAGCAGTTGGCTTGGCAGCAACGGCCTGCTTGACTGCACTTTTCTATGCCTTATTCTACTTCAGCTTGGGTGTCATTGTTGAGTGCAAGGAGTAGAGGGAGGAGCAGCATCAGCAACAATGCCTTCAGCAACTCCATGCAGCAGTCCTTCCAACACGCCAAGCAGCAGCATCCTTTCTACAGCCACGCCATCAGTTGTATAGCATCCAGCGTCCAGTAAAATTAGAACCTTTTTTGTAAATGGCACCTTATTCTGGTCCTTTTCTACTATTGTGTGTTGAAGTTTGATGTCAATAACCTTTCCTTACCCAGCAAATCAAAATTGTGCCCTTTTTCTTGGTAAGAGAATTTTGCCATCACTTTTTTTTAAAAATGGCGCCCCTTCTTTGCTTGGCGTCCCATGTGGCAACTTGAAATGGGCATTGGCAATTACTTTTTTAAATGTTTTTTGCCTTTATTCACTTTACAGTGTCATTTAGTATGCTGGAAAATAAGTAAGTTGAAAACATTTTTTTTAAAAGAGCAATTTAGAGGTTTTTAAAAAAACTTGTATCTTCAACCTATGAAGACGAAGGGTGGGGCCCAGGTTGGCAGGAGGCCAATTCCCCCTCACACAAACCTCCTTTGGATTCCTCATTCCATACCAAATCCAATGAGTGGTTGAAAGGCCACTTTCTCTCTCAAAACAGGCATTTTTTTAATGTTTTAGTGCTTATTTTTTGCAAAAACACTAGTTTACGAGAAAATTGAACATTTAATATCTTGCAAATGGTAGCTCGGTTTTGGGTGTCATTTTTTGCAAAAGTGTTTGTAATTTGATTCTCCACAATGTAGGCTTGTTATTTGTTAAAAACACATTAGTTTATAAAGTGCCAAAAATTTGGGTCTCCCAGGACGCATTTTCGGCTGAGTCCGACGTCTTGTTTGCTTTAGTCTTGCATTGATTGCTCTAAGATGCATTCTCGAATGAGCCCAACGTCTTTTGAGCATGCACTTGCATATTAAGGGGGCTCAATATTTTAGGGGGGTGTGATTGCTTTTCATAACTTACAAATCTTTGCTCTTTTCTGCATAATTTCATAACTTGCAATCAACACAACTTCACCTAAATTCAGCTTAAAATAGATTCCTTTCAACTTAAACCCCTAACACCCTTCAACTATCATGAATGGAAGTTTAAAATTTCAATCATTCTTAGAAGCAAAGGGTTGTATAGGATCACCATGGGTACTGAAGTAGAACCCAACACTGATGCTGAAAAGGTCAAGTGGTACAACCGTAGTGATGAAGCCTATGGATTACTGAGCTTGTCTATGTCTCTAGAAATTCTCTTTCACCTAGATAACTCTAAGACTCCCAAATAAATATGGGACACCCTAGAAAACTTATTTGGGAAGCTTGATGAGATGAGAGGTCATGAGCTCGAAAATGAACTCATAAATCTAAGTCCTAGCAACTTTGACACCCTACAGGACTTTTCACTAAGTTTAAGGCCCTTAGATTGCAATTGAAAGAATGTGGGATAGAGAATAAAGATGATCAACTCATCCTTTCTATTCTTGTAAAGTTAGGTCCAAGCTATTCAGTCTTTGTCTCCACTTTTCATGCCACAAAAAGTGCCCTTGGCACTACATGGAAAATGCCTTCTTTGGATTCATTCATTGCCAACTTGACTAGGGAGCAAGATAAGCTAATTCAAATGGGCACAATGAAGTCTACTTAACCCCAAGCTTTGATATCTGGAAATGGTAAGGATAAGACTTCAGCAAAGGAGAAGAAGAAAAAGAACAAGGACCAAGAGAAGAAGAAAGAAAACAACAATCCTGCCAAAAACAACACTGAGTCCTCCTCTTCCAATGCTAAACCTAATAAGGAGAAGGTTAAGTGTGCCTATTGTAAAAAGACAGGGCATGATGAACACAAATACATGAAGAAATAAATAAATCACCTAACTCATCTTTTAAAGAAGCACAACATAGGTGTTCCAGAGTCCATCAAGCAAAATTCATCTACCCAAGATTCTACCAAGGCAAAAGGCAAGCATATGGAGAAAGAAAAGGGCAAGGCCCTTGTAGCAACTACAACTTTTACAACATCATGGGTCATTGATTTGGGTGCTTCTCACCACATGGGCTCTTCACTAGTTGAGTTTTCATCTTTAGAGCCTTGTAGCATGACTTCAATTAGTTTGGGTGATGACACATCAGTTTTCGTTGCAGGGAGAGGATCAGTTGAAATGGAAGGAGGAACATTCAATAATGTTCTAAGTGTTCCTTTTCTTTCAACCAATCTCCTATCAGTGTACCAAATCACTCACATTAGTCAGGGCATGAGAGTTGAGTTTTCACCAGATTCAGTGGCTATCAGGGAGTTGCATAATGATACTATAGTGGTAGTGGGTAGGGCAGATCACCAAGCAAGGTTATACACTTTCTCACATTTTATACTAGATTCTTCTCCAACAACATTGCCAACTCATTCAGATGAAGTTAGAAAATTGTGGCATGAGCGGTTTGGCCACCTTAACTACTGCTACCTTAAGCAACTTTGCAAACATGACATGGTAATTGGCTTGCCTCGTGTCTAATTCTCAAAAGGATTTTGTGAGGGGTGCTCCTTTGGGAAGTGTCTCAAAGCAAAATTTGACAAAGGCAAAGCTTTGAGGGATTCACAACCTTTGGAGTTAGTCTACAGTGATGTATCGGGACCCTTTCCCAAACCATCTTTCACAAGGGCCAAGTACATCCTCACTTTCATTGATGATTTCTCTAGGTACACTTGGATATATTTTCTCAAACAAAAGTCTGAAGTGTTTGAAAATTTTCTAGACTTCAAGGCTCTTGTTGAGAAACAGAGTGAGAAATCCATCAAGGTTCTTCGAACTGATAATTGAGGGGAGTATGTCAGCATCAAATTTTAGTAGTTTTGCACCATAGAAGGGATTGATTTGCAGTGCACAGTCACTTACATTCCTTTACAAAATGGGGTTACAAAATGCAAAAATAGGTTCTTGAAATAGATGGGTAGCTGTATGATTCACTCCAAATCCTTAGCACCACAGTACTGGGCTGAAGCCATCAATTTTGATTGCTACATTCAAAATAGGGTTCCTCACAAATCTTTGAAAGGGATAACACCCTTTAAAGCTCGGCATAAAAGGAAACCTGATGTTGAGCAACTTAGGGTTTTCGGATCCCCAACCATGGCCTACATTCTGAAGAAGAAATGCAAAGCTATGGAATGTCATTCCAAGCCTTGCATCTTTGTAGGATATCTGGATGGTATTAAGGGATATTGCCTTCTAGATCCAGTCACTCATGAGTTTTTCATTGAGAGAAGTGTCCATTTTTAGGAGAGTCTGAGGGACTCAACACTTGACACTTCTTCTCCCTCATCGAATCTACTTCTTCATGATGATTCCTCATCAGATTTAGATCAGCCACAATAGGTTCTTGAGCTAGAGACATCTTCTTCTTCTTTGAGTTTAGACAGTGAGGATAGTGATGCAGTGTCATCCACCTCTAGTCAGTCAGAGGATGAGGAGTTAGCACTTGACTCACCCACTTCTAGGCCACTTTGGGCTAGACAGACACTTGAGAGTGTTGGCACTTGGGTAGGAGATCTCGCAGATGAAAGACATACTAGGAGGGATTTTCAAAGAGATCCACATGCCTTCTTTGCTTTAGTTTCAGATCCACAAGCTTTTTGAGAGGCATCGGGGGAACCTGAGTGGGATAGTGCTATGGAGGAAGAATATTCTTCCTTAATCAAAAATCACACTTGGGATTTGACTTCACTTCCTAAGGGAAGAAAGATGGTTCAATATAAGTGGATATATTAGACCAAGTTTGCAGTAGATGGGTCAGTTGATAAGTACAAGGTGTGATTGGTCACCATGGTTTCTCATAGGTGGCAGGCATTGACTACTTAGAGACCTTTGCACCCGTTGCAAAGATGACTTCTATTTGACTCACCTTGGCTATTACCATAGCACATGGTTGGGATGTGCATCAAATGGATGTGAAGAGTGCCTTTCTTCATCGAGACCTAGAGGAGGAGATCTACATGGAGTAGTTACCAGGATTTGTTCAGGATTCTTCCTTAGTATGTAGACTTAGGAAATCTATCTATGGCCTCAAACAAGCCCCTCAGGCTTGGTATGCCAAGATGGATTCCTTCCTTCTCACAGCGGGTTTCACTAGGTGCCATTTTGACCCCAATGTCTACTTCTTATAGCAAGATGATTCGCTCTTGAATTTGGTTCTATATGTTGATGACCTTTTGATCACCGAGAGTTCTTCATCAGCTATTGCAGTAGTGAAGGCATCTCTCTAGGATAGATTTGACATGACAGACTTGGGTTTGTTGCACTACTTCCTTGGCATCGAGATCTCACAATCAAATTCAAGGGTTTCTCTTACACAGCCTAAGTATGCTCTTGACTTATTAGCTCAGTTTCATATGGCTGATTGCAAGCCATCTCTGACTCCCTTTCTATCAAGAGTCAAGCTTGAGGCTGATTGTTCTTCACCATTGGTTGATGCCACTCGGTATCGCCAACTTGTTGGTAGTCTCATCTACTTGACTTACACCAAGCCTGACATATCATATATAGTGGGACTTGTCTCCAGATTTATGCAGGAACCTCATGAGCTGCATTAGAAAGCAGCTAAGAGAATCTTGCATTACATATAGGGTTCATAGAGATACGAGATTCATTACAGATTTGACATAGAGGTTGACTTGGTTGGATATACAGATTCAGATTGTGTTGGCGATTCACAGACTCATAAGTCCACTTTTGGTTATAGTTTCTCTCTAGGTTCTAGTCTTATCAGTTGGTCTAGCAAGAAGTAGAATGCTATTGCTATATCATCCACAGAGGCAAAGTGCAAGGGAGTTGTTAATGCAGCTACTAAGGCTATTTGGCTTCAGGGGATTCTTTCTGAGTTTGGCATTCCTATCAAGTAGCCCACCATCATTTATTATGACAATCAAAGTACCATTTAGATTTGTAAGAATCTAGTTTAGTACTAGCAGACCAAGCACATAGAGATTCACATGCATTTCATTTAAGAGCTTATTCATAGTTAGGTCATTGACTTGATATTTTGCCAGTCTTTAGAGCAGGTTGCAGACATCTTCACCAAACCTTTCACTGAGAGCAAGTTCATTCATCTATGAGCTCTTCTTGGGGTGTGGTCCACATCTGCAGCAGCATCATCTTCGGGGGGGCCACTAGCCTCTTCTTTCTTTTATGTCTCTCTTTTGGGGGGGAGTTTTTCCCAATGGGTTTTCTCCTTTTTACTATCTTATGGGAGATTGCATTTGTACATGGGTACCTCATCAGGCCTAGTTGTTGGGACCCATTTTATATTTCCACACTGCCCACCTAAGCTGCGCTTATGGGGGGGTATTAGTGTAGGTTTTTATTTTTCAATATTTTTTAATTAGGGAAATTATATCTGTGTGCATACATAGAGTTTTCCTACATTCGTGGGAGAGGCTAGCTTATGTGGAGATGTGTGTCATAGATGTGTCATAGGTGTCATAAGAATGTCAGAAGTAACTCCCTTGATGGGAGTTACTTCTCTATTCTTATCACCTTGTCACCACCTTTCATGGAAGAGTTACAGTCTATTCTTGGGGTGCCTTGACCACCTTTTGTGGAGGAGTTACTTACGTGCTCTCCTATATGTATTCTTCACTTTGGCCATCTCATGTTAATCAGATATTGGGTTTTCTTCTATTTTTTTTTGTGCAATTTATCTTCTTGTATAATTTCAAATTGCTTTAGCATCTATGTGATGTGCACTAGCTTCATCTCGTGTGATCACGTCTCCATTGCATTCACATTATCTGGATTCTGGCAATAACTCTGATAGTGAAATTATCACGGGTACCAAAAAAAATATTTTATCATTTTAATTTAAAATTTTCTGTACTAGATTAAAATGAGGGCATATATAAACCCCTTAATTTTTTATTAGACACTTTTGTAACATCAACTCTAACATACTTTAACATAATTAAACATTGTGCAGACATTTTAATATTGAGTACACTTTCCCTCTATCCATCTACCCATCTATTTTCTTGGGAAACTCTATTTTCCAAATAAACTATTTTGGATTAGCTTAGTATATATAAGAGCATCTCATATTCCTAGATAAACCTTATCCATATATAATATCATTGATTTACACTTCCAACACACTATGTGTAATGCCTAGATGGTGATAATTACTACATGTGTCTACCTATACCATTAGTTTCTAGACACACTCAGCATGTATTTTTAAAATTAAGAAGTCTTTATTAGGTTAGCTAGACTTATTTCATGGTTTAATCATACCAAGAAATAATAAAAATTCAATTATAAATAAACATCACTCATAAGGTTATTCACACTTGGAATAATTTGGATATTACCTTAAGAATCACTTAAAAACTTGATGAATCAATTATCGCTATCTTTATATATTGCAAAGAAGGCATACACACTTGAAAACCCCTCAAATGATTAGCCATAAAATCAAGTTTGAGTACATTAAAGTCAAAATTGCTACATGCCTAGTGTTAAAATCCCAAAAATTACATTGCATTCTATATTGATCATGATGTTTCACACATACACACATAAGTGGTAGAGCTACATGGGGTTTGACCCCTCTTTGGATTATTGGAATGTAGGTATTGGTTGGGGATATCAAACCCAAAATACTAAATCCTTTTTCAAGGGCATATAGTGCTCAAAATCACAATTAGGGTTTGGATGGAAGGAGATTCAAAATACACATAAATATATATGATTTCAAGTGTACACACACATAGGAATCCTTTTGATTAATATACACATGGGTATCAGGAGTTACATACCCACATAGTATATAGGGGCACTACTAAAACATCCCTAACAGTGTTGATAACTGCAAGTGTCAGACCTTGCCAATAACAAGTAGGGTTTGGGCTATTATGTTTATATTTGAGAAGTGACAAAGCATATACAAAGCATTTTTAGTATTATTGATGACCTGTGTGAACAAGAGGAAAGCATAAATACTTAAGTCTATCATCTTTTTTTTGCTTTGTCATTTCTAAATTTAGTAAGTGCAATAAATATTTATCTATTTCAATTCAAATTAATATATTTATTGCCATATTTTACATAATTTAATTAGTGAATAGTTTTACATGATGTTATATCTCTTAGGTATAAAATAAGTAAACACAACATTCAATTCTCAAATATTATGTACCTCATATGAATAATCTTAGGTATTTAATTAATCATTGAGAAATCATGAACAATATTTAAGAAGTGTAGGAAAGGATTTTTTAAGATAAAATTTTATAAAAGCTAAAATATGTATCTAATAAATAAGTGCATCAAGATCAAAATTAAACAAAAATCATTACATAATTAAGTTTCAAGGAAAATTCAACTCAATAATACATATCATTGCATCAAAAACACTAATGTTGTTAATGACGACTTACTAAATCCACTTCATGATCATAATAATGACAAAACATGTATTTTTGAACATACAACTTATAAATATTCCTTTGGATTTTATGGGACCCATACTATATACATATGATCATTGATTCACAGTTGGCTCCAAGGACATTGTGGTGGCATTTTATTTTCCTTTTTACATTGGTTTGACTTCTACTTTCTTGACCAGTGATTTTGCTTTCACTTGATGACTTTTCATAATCTGCTTAACTTTGGTTGTTTCCTTTAATTGTTTATCTAAGGTGTTTACTTTCTTGAAATTTTCTTCACTTTTCATGTTCACACTTGAATTTTCCTTTAACTTTATTTGATTGGTTTCCACATATCCTCAAATTATTTATTCATTGTGATCCATATGGTATATAATTATCCATGAATTTTCATGATACATGTCATACATCTAAAGGTAGCATGTGATACAAATACTCACTTTTAACTATATCTGGTCTACAGTTGAGACATATTATTATTTTTCTCACATTGACCATATATTTCCCGTATGTGGGTCATGATTCTCCTAGAATATTGTAAAATTACAAAAACATGGAAAAACATAAAAATAAAAAAATCTTTGCCTTCATCTTTGTCAATTACATAATGAAAAATAGATACATACCACTACTTATCTACTTATGTTATAGGTATACATATATATTATTAAGCATGTGTTTCTAATGGTATCTTTTGAGAGGATGCAAGATATACATGTTACATATGATCATGGATTTATAGATACTTTGTGACTTCATTATGGCCACACCCAAGAGCATTATTACATTAAGGGCATGTTTATACTAAGGACATCTTTTTAATGGGTCTCAATTTATATCCTTCCTATTTCCACTTCCATGTATATATTTATATTTTTTTGTATACATTTATTTTTCTACAATACATCTTATGTGTTATGTTACATTGATACATTGTATTGCTTCGTATGATAGTTACATAATTACATTTTTTATCTTGCATACCCTATGAGTGATTGATTACTTGCATGAACATATTTGTCCTTGTGTGTGCTTATGCATGTTTCTTGTCAAGTTTTTTCCCATATTATCCATATATTGTCCTCTAGTTATCATGTTATGTTAGGTTCACATGATTAATTTCTTATGGTCACATTGCTTGATCAATGATTACATTTACTTTATGTGTGATTTCACTTCCTATACTATGTGATATCATATGTATGGTGCCATGATCCATATCATGCATGCTAATATTTTCAATATTATATATTTATTTCCATGGTCTTTATCATGCATCTATTGGGGCCTAGTACTATTGTGTGCTTCATTTTTATATCTCACCCTCCTAGAGGCATAGTGTTACATTGTGGCATATCATTTTTCCCTCTCCTTATCTAGCTTGTCACCTATACATTTCCTTTGAGGTCATCACACCCACACATTCCTCATGAGTTTCATTGACTATATCTTCGACTATCGAGGATGCCACAATATTACATCAAATTTATCTCCTCTATATGATGGATATCTCATGGTCCTTATAATACATCCATGTATATATTGACCCTATATTTATTATAGTTAAAAAATATTTGTGCCACATGTTCTTCATACACCTAACCACATTGCAGTTATCATACATGATATATTTATTACCATATCTTATCCATATGAGGGATTATCACTTGTCCCTATTTTTGATACATCAAGACATATCATTTTTCCCTCACCTTATTAAGATTAATATATATATATATATATATATATTTCCACTGGAGGCATGATACACCCATGGTTCTATTGATACTACATTACTTATATTAGGACATCTCAAGCCCTACATATACCTAGTCACATCATAATAACTATATTGAGTATTGTTATTATTATATCTTGTCCATATTGAGGCATATCACTTCCCCTCCATTCTCATATTACACCCTCACATGGGTTACATTTTCATATTAATGTTTACATAATGATATCTTTTTATAGTTACATACATAAGTTATAGATGTAATTTTAATGATTAAAATATCTAAGCTTACTTTATATGTTACACATGGTATGTTGAATAATTTTATTTTGAGATAAGTGGTTTTCAAGATCATCCCTAAGTTAATATTACACATGATATCCTTATATAATTTCATACATGTGTTACACATGTGATTCCAAAAAATTAGCTATGCTTAAGTTCTATGTTACACATGGTATGTTTAATCATTTTCTTTTGATATGAGTGGTTTGTAAGATCATCCCTCACTTAAAAATGGAGGCATCTATCTAGACTATTCTATTAGTAGATGTTCTATCACCAAAGAGTCACTAGATATTTCACCATAAGTTTACTTCTCTAATCAAGAAGTATAGTTTTTCCCTAATAAGTTGAATCCTAATATTTAATTTCACTTTCAATCTTTAAATTTAGAGTTCCTAGAATGATAGCATGATTTGAATACTACCAATTGTATTTGTTCCTTTTCTTATTCCCACTTTCACTTATTTTACTTATATAGATTATCTACTTACAAATACATTGATATAATTTTTTGAATCCTTATTTTATTGCATGTACATTTAAGTTTTGATAACATAACATGGTTACACTCATTCCAAAAATTTAGATTTCATCTTCATCCCTCACATAGTATTTAGGTATCACTTTTTCATATTTTTTTACTTTTATACCCACACACACATGAATATCAAAGTGTGTCATTATGTAGACATTTAATTTTGGTACAGGGCTTATTATTATAATAGTTTTTGTGTGTATGGATCATTGGTTCAAATTAGGTACTTAATGTTCCTTTTCTATGTGTTTCCTCTTCTTATTTCTTCTTTGTGTGGTCTCATGATTCTATATTCATTTTGTTTTTTCTCTCAAACATGTTTTTCTATGATTGGAGATCTTTGTCTATATATTCCTATGTTTTTCCTATGTCTTGACCATAATCGGTAGTTGTAGATTCTTGTCATTTTCATGTTTGAGCATGTATTTTTTTCTTCCTCTTTTATCCATTATGTGCATTCACGTTTGTCAATTTTATCTCTTTTACAGTGTTGGCTTGTGTGCCAATAGTTATTTAATTATAATTTGATGATTATATATGTACAAATCATCATAAGGCATTTCAATGAGAAGTAACAACAAGTATGAAGACATTTCATAAGTCTTAGATGAATTTTCAAGATTATATTCTTCTCTTCAAGTCTTTCAAGTAATGTCAAGAGTTTCTATGTTTGCATAATTTTACCAAAATAATACCTAAGTAAAAGATCATGTAGTTGCATTTTAGTTTTAGGGAGAGGAGGTGAAGCCATTTTCTCTCGTTTGGGTTAGGAACACTCACAAGCATTATAACTACATTAATCCATGATACTCAAAACTAAGATATGTAGTTGTAACCCTCAAAGGGTTTCGAGCCACTTGAATACACATATAATTTATATTTGGATGTGTTGCTAAGTGGTGAATCTGAAAGGATTACTTCAAGAGGAGACAAGTTTATGATATTTGCTCACACCAATTTGCTAAACTGAGAGAGGCATTTGCACATTTGTTGACAATGAAAGATCCTAGGTTTTAGATAATAAAGATAAATGGTTCCATAATTGTATTAGGTTTTCTCAATAAATAAAAATCTCCCATAATTAATTATATGGTTTTGGTTTGACCATAATCAAAGGAGGTCAATTTTGGCTAGGTGCACAAGACATAGTTTAACTTCTACATTTTAGTTTACACAACCCTAAAAACTTTCCCTGTATTTCAAGACATTGTTAGAACCCAATGGTGTTTGTTTTAATTTTTTATATTTCTCCTTCTCTTTCCTTCATTTTTCTTGAACATTAAAATTTCATCGTGTTTAACATCCCCCATTTTATCATCAGGTGGATCTAAGTTATTAAAATTTATTGTATTTTACTTGATTTTATTTGTTTCATTTATTTTCCTAATTAGTATAGTGTTTTGAACCCTTGTGTGCCCTTTTTTAAAAACAACATTATCTCTTTACTTTATAGGGACATATAAATTAACTAAGAAATAATAGTTAAAATATTTATGTGGGTTGCCTAACAATGTTTTTGTGTGCAATAATATTGTTTCCAATGCAGTAAGGATACTAAAACATGTAACCAAGTCAGACTTGTGAGTATTTCTCAAAGGAATTTCAAGGCATTTCCATCAACCCACTTATTGTTGAGGCATTTTATTAAAACATGTGTATGATATAATGCATATTCTTCTGCACTTTTTTATCAAAGGATAACTTTCATCCTTACATATATAGATATAATAACCCCATTTAGTGCATAGTCTATAATACCCTAATAAGAAATGCATAATATGGGATTTTTGACATTGTATATACAAAAAATTATCAAAACATTTTATACTATACATGAAATAAAAATCCATGCATGGACATCGAAATGATTAAGAACATGTTCGTGTTCACATGTTGTTTCAACACAATGACATCAAAATTTACAAATACATTGAAATTCAAGATTTTCACTACACGCTAAACTTTTTTTTCCACGTCATTTCTCCAAAATGTCCACATTTTGATGTTCTAACGTGTAAAATAACATCAGATTTTTTAGTGAACACATTTCATATGAAAAAATCCTCGTGAAAAATCTCTCCAATTAAATTAGTTCCCAACTATTTCAAAACAATTCCTAAATTTTAATAAATGGCACCTATTGTAAAAAAATGACCTAAAAATACATACCTTATCTTATACAATGATAAAACTAAAATCTCAAAAATATATAATAAAATACTAATCAAACATACCTTGATAAAATAATTTATTATTTTACAAAGAAAACTAAGAGTTTTAACCGATTGAAACACAAGCCAACAAAAAGACATTACATCACATAACAACCCTAACATATTGCATATTGAAATATTAAGTAATCAATTATGGATTAAAAAAATGTATCCAACCACATAAATTAGAAAAATAACCAAAATAGAGAATGTTCATACACTAAGAAGCTACAAATAAAGATAACTTATTTCTTCTTGCTTAACAAGTCCATTCATGTTAAGGCAAAAAACATACCCACCAACTATGAGTAAAATGGTTGTGATTATGTTGTGTTTTTATAAAGACCTAAAATCATCAAGATCTCCCATAGAAATATATTGAATCTCATAAACTATTAGTTCAATGTTATGTATTGCATAATGTCAAATCATGTGAAGAGACCTCAAAACTAATGAAATATAAAAAATTTAAAATATCAGATCTTACATGACAAATTAATAGTTATATTATAAATGAGATAAATTTAGTGTATATGAAATACCATTTAAATTTGAAAATAATTTTTGTTTTCATCTTGTTCAAATGTTGGAAATGTAACTATAAATTTAGGTTTCTACTTGCACAATTGAAATAACTTTATTGTAATGTTTCTAAATAGATCCTTAACTCAAAAGTCAAACCACCTACTTATAAATATTAGATTTTAATAATTTCTAGGCCTAGATAAAATGCATCATAGATAAAGAATATGTTTCTTATATTATAATATTTGATGATTATTACATTTGAACAAATTATTTTCAAATTCATTATTTTAATTAGCCATAAACTATAATTAATTATATTTAATGGTTTACTATGGTTCAGTAAAAATAATTAAAATTAATCATTATGTATCATGAAATGAATAATGTTCTAGTAAAAAAGTAATAGTGATATGTTAATATGACAAATAGATTTGAAAACAAATTTAAAGCTTCATCTCTAAGTTTTAACAATTTCATTAATTAATACATTATACATTCAAAACCAGAAACTTATATTAATGGTTCCATATGGTGAATTTTAACTAATAGATACAATACAATCCAATTAAATTAATACACATGGAAAATTTACAAGTTATGAAAGGTGGAATGCATACAAAATAAAAGACTTTATTAGGGGACACTTCAGTGCAAAGGGACTAGGTTTGGTGTTACCCTCCACATCATCAATTGGAAAGAAAAAATAAGTACTAATCACTTCCCTTTCTTTCTAGAATATGGTGGGTCAAGTCAAATAAATCCCTCTTAAATATGTACGTTAAGTGTAGAGCTATCATACATTATAATTCTATGTCAAGTTCACTTTTCGATGATAAGTTACTAGCTATAAATCACTATAACCAAAATTTCATTTAGAGGGAGTTTTTGTGAAATACATAGAGCTGAGGATGTTTTTAGAGGATGAATTTTTAAAGACCCTAGGAAATGTTTCTAAATATATTTAAATTGGTGTGCTTGATTTATAACAAACACATTGCCGCATAACCCCCCTTGATGTACTAATGTTAATTTATTAAACACATATCATAGTTTTGAAATTTAATACCCAAAAATAGGCAGGGTATGTTGTGCAATGACATATAACAAATGACAACCCAATGAGACTAACTTTTGTGAAGGTATTATATGTGATGTATCATATTAAATGTGATGCACCACAACATGGAATCAAAGTCCTCATAATTTGTGGTGCACATGTCAAAAACTCAAGCACATTGTTTTAGAATAGAAAAAATTTGAATCTTGTCACTGATGTGTCACATCAAATTTGATGCATTGTAATTTTCCAAATTGAAAATTTTGGCTTGATTAACAAAATTGTTCATAATGCCATAGGGTAGAATGTTTTATTGCAATACTTAAGAGATTTGTAAGCAGGTCAAATCCAATGTGTCTATATTCCATTAGACACACTACACTATTAAAAAAAATTATTAGATAATTAGTGCAATGCATTGATTATAAATAAAGACATTGATAATTGATGCTTCAAATTATATATAGTGCATCACTTCATATTGAATATATATACATAATATTGCATTCAAGTTCACCTCATGTACTAATATTTTCCAAGTTTATTATGAGAACGAGTATTAGTATTAAGAATTGGAGGAAGTTATTTATTGAATTGGGAAGAGAAGGCACATTCTCTTTATTTAAATATTGAACTAATTGACTATCTATAAGGATGGGAGGCTTAAGAAAGATTGTAAGCAAAAGCATTTCATTCCATAAGATAAATTGTCAAGGAGAGAGTTTTGGGAGAGGGTGTGCTCTAAGAGATTTACATGAGAAACCATTACCATTTATGGTCGCAAATCCAATAGGACTTCCTCATCATGGGCCATTATGGTATGTATAATAACATGAAATTTCCTACTCAAAGGACCAAGTGCCAACATGTTGTGTATAATGTATTATGTTGGAAACAATGCCTAATTTATATTATTTTTATTTTAATGTTGAAATTACTTGTAATTCAAATCACATAATATATGTGAGTTTTTATTTATTTATCAATGGTTCATCTAGTAATTGGCTAGTATTATATGGAAACATTCCCTTGTATATTTCAAAATGAAACATAATATATTGTCATTTTTATTTTTTAATTGTTCTATAATGATTGTGTCTCCACATAATATTTTTTACTTTTATTATTTATTGACACTTTATCTTGTAGTAATTTGTTATCTTCAATCTCCCTAAGTGCATGTCTTAGATAGTGAACTGAAAAAGGGGTGGGCAAGCCTTTGGTTCTTTGCAATATATATTATGTCTTATATATCATTCCTATATTCATTATAGTTTCCTTAGACTTGATTCCCTAACTTATCTCCTTATGTTTTACATCTTCTAGCCATATTAGGTCCTATATTTCCTACTACATCAGTCTGGTTCGACATAGTCTTATTTGGCACTTTTCCCTTCCCTACTACATCAACTTGATTGATGTATTTCTAAACATGTCATTGCAATATTTACAACTATATCAACCTAGATAACATAGTTTGAGGTTAGTCAACCCTTTATGAACTACATCAAGTTGTTTGATGGCGTCGATTTAACTTTCAAGATGTGTTAAGGATATTGACCACTATAAATACAATTCATCATTTCATTCCAATAGAGACACATTCATTTTGATTTTTATTATTCACACTTCTACCCTATATCTCACTTATAGGAGTTATTGCTTAGGATCTTATATTAAAGAAAAACTTTTCTTGTGGAGTCTTGGATGTATTAGGAGGAATCATTTTAGCCTAAATCTTGATTCAACCTTTAGGATCCTTAAAACCACTACAATCTCTTGCAAAGTACCATTGGCCAAGGGAGAGATTAAAGTTTGATATGTCCTCTTCAAGGTAAGTATATTCTAACCCTACATATTTTATTTAGTAGATAGAAGTTACATAATTGCTTGGTTAATGAATGTATATCTCCTTATTTAAGTTCTATCTACACTTATACTTAGTGTGGCTATATGATTGTTTGAACTTTCCATGCATCCACTTTAGGTAGCCTATGCTTCCATTTGCCTACCATGGCTCCTTAACCATTTTGATATGTTTCTAATAATTCCCCCTTACATGCTTTACTTGTGTATAATATAATATTACTTACAAATAGAGACCTAGTTAGAACTACTTCATTGTGTTATTCGCCTAAAGGATTTGGAACCATTTCCTTTGACATTGTGTTGTAGGTGTTCCTCTTACTAGGTTTGCAGATCAATTTTCTCATATCTTGAATCATTAAGTATCATTGGGATCTCTTTGATTAACCTTCTCTAAATCCATTTATTTTAGGATAGGATATTTTTAGGCTGATCATAACCCATTGCATGAATTTTGATGAACCCAACGTGAAGTTTTCCATTGTCTTCACCACTTCAATCAAGTGTATTAGATAGATTGACATAGTTCTTTATCAGTCTTCTTTACTAAAAATTGTATCGAACAAGTTGATACAACTTTATTATAGTTTTTCTCCCTCAGCCAACTATATCAAACAGATTGATACATTTAAATATTTGCATCTTTCCTAGTCAACTATATTGAATAACACAATATAATTACAACCTCAAATTTTTCCTAGTGAACTACATTGAACAACCTGATATAGTTTTGTATCAATTTCTATTTTTAGATAATTATATTAAGTAAATCAATATAGTTGTGGTTTTTTATTTTTTCCAAAAAACTACATCGATTAACTTGATACAGTATCATCCTTATTTGAAAACTTTTGTGTACATAGACTACATTGACCAACTTGACATAATTTTATAGTGTGAACAACTACACCAGCCATTGTGGATATAGTTCTATTTTGTTTACTTTTCAAGCATCAGTAAAAAAAAATATGTTTTAGAACTTAATCAAACATTTCATTTCAATTTTACTACCTATTTATTTCAATTCATTGAATGTTGTAAATTAGTTTTAGATATTGAGTTTTGAACTTTATTTTCTATTTATTCTACTTTCCCTAGAAACGACGTTCTTATAGTTTTCAAACTACTTAGCTATTATGATGAAGGGATACATAGTGTTCTATTTACTAACATCGTGGCATGAGGGGCTTACTTTAATACTCATATCCATGGTACAAAGCTAAAAATGGATTTTAGTTTTCATGTGCCTCATGGTATATCGAAAATATCTAAGATTCTATTTTTATTAAACCTTAGGAAGCCAATCATCCGTCTGATTGTGTGGTGCACTAGTAAGTGGTTAGCTCTAGGAAGTTACCCTCAAATTACTCTTAAAACTAAGTTTAATGGGATGTAGATATGTTTATACCTTTATAGTTAGTTCTCCAAAACATTGGGCTAACATTATCCAATAGACGAGAAAGTATCTTTGAGATCCTACACTATCAAGCAAATATTTTTAGTATATCTACTTGATCTTATTTTCGGATAGATAGTTATAAAAGATAATTATATTTTTAAGTTGTTATTATATGTTGTATTGTAGATTGCATCGATCTATGTTAATACAGCTTTGTGTTATGTGTTGTAACTAAATCAACCAACATCAATATAGTTACCTGTGTGTAGGAACTACATTGATCAGTTCAATACATTTTTATGTGTTTGCATCTCTAACTACATTAAACAAATGATATAATCAATTTCTTATAATCTTCATTTTTCTCAGACCTAACTGCATTAAACAACTTTAAAATGTTTTTTTTATGTTATTTTATTTTTTTGGAGACTTGATTACATCAAATAGATCAATATAGTCATTTATTGTCTATCTTCCTGATAGACTACATCATGCAATTTGATATAGTCTATATCCCATTCTTCTACCTTCTAAACTGCATCAAACTACTGATACAATTGTATTCTCATTATTTTATTTTTTAACTCCATCAAGTTGGCTAATGCAATCTATTTTTTGTAGCTTAACTACATAGGCCAACCCAAATCTATCTATACCCTCATTTTCCATCATGTTGTATATTTTTTATGATTTCAAACAGAGAACCCAATAAGATCTAAAGGATTTAACCAATTGCATTTAGCATATAAGTCTTGCCTTCCTTATACTTTCATATAAAATCAAAATGTAAGTAATATCCATGTGGCCACTAGAACCAAAAACTATGGCCCACCTCCACCTCTTGATCCACTTAAATATCCTTCACACATTCCTATTATAGAGGATGACAGTGATCTTAAGTATATTGTCGAAATAATCATTTTCATTAATGAGCATCCTGAGCATAGGGGAAAGGACCCTACAGTGATCTATAACCTCATGATGGGATTCCATATAGGATTTCCTCCTTCACCTACCCTTATCTTTTCAATAGGATTTGGGGCAAGCCAATACACAATTTCCTCCCTTCATTCTTCCTCCACCATGCCTAGTATTTCTAATAACATAGCGGGTCTTTCCTTTAGTGGCCTTACTCAAATTTCACATATTAATACTCGTGTTAATGCTACCACTAGTGTGTCTCAAGCTACCTCTTTTAGTCAACAAGATCTTAATACTAATCAAATTTTGTTGCACGCCATGAATTTAATGGCTAAGTTCCAAACTAATAATGCCAATCGGATGATGCAAAAGCAAACCAACACTTTCAATTGCAAAATCATCCTTAATAATCTCATTGGGTAGTGCATAACCCAAATGCTCCTCTACCCCTAGATATGCACATGGTAATCCCATTCCACAACCCCCACCTCTTACCAATGTCATCAAGCATCTTCGAACCATTAATTCCTCAAATTGCAAACATAGACATAAGTTGTATCAATCCTACTATCACATATAATGGATCCACCAATCTTGCTTTGCATTTAAAAGCTTATGGTAACCTTTACAAAGATTGAATTAAGATAAACACGTTTGCAACTACCAAACTTCTAGGCCAAACCTTTTCAGATAATGCCCTAGATTGGTAAAATCAAGTTAAGTCTAACACCATCTCTAGCTTAGAAAACTTAGTTAATGCATTAGTTCATGAATTTTAGACTATGATCTTCTTGAAAATAGCTTAGCCCATTTTATTAATTTCATACATGGGGAATATGAAAATCCCTTAGTCTTTATTAAGAGTTGGAACACCTTATCTAACAAGGTCAAACACAACATGTTAGAAGATAACCTTTTCCACTTGTTTACTAATGCTCTCCATCCTAAACTCCAATATAGTCAAGACTCTCTTCAAAATCTTTGGAATAAGCCCTTGATTAAGCCAAATGTCAATATTTCCTCGTAAGACAATTTGAATCTTCCTAACCTACATCAGGAACTCACATGCTTATGAAATCTAAAACAAACATGCTACCAATGATGGTGTTATGGACACTTATGATTCACACACACCATCTATGTTATTCTTTCCAATGGCTCCAACGAAATGACCTTTTCCTAACCTTTCATGGAAAGTCCCTTCTAGCCTCCTCCCTCTTCATCAACATACATGAACAATGTAGATTTTCATAAGCCTCTTTCCCTAGCTGAGATTCAGAAATGTATTCCTAAACCTTCAACTAGATAATTTGATCCTTCTCACCTTACCAAACATTAGTATGATCCCAAAAAAAATTATCGGTATCATGTAATTTAGAGACATTCTCAAGAAACATGTAGACAATTTTAGAACTTTGCTACAGAATATCTCCTTGGTCCCAACTTCGTTCACGAAACTATGATCCATAAACATCAAAAATCCTATGAAAAGGTAGCTAAAGCCCATAATTCCAAAGTCAAGCATGATTCTCTCAACTAGACTAATGCTCACATTTCCATTTATAAATATCCACTTCCAAACTATCAATCTATTACTACTCAACCTCCCACCTTCGATGTTGTTAAATCTTTGATTGACCCTCACTCTTTTATCAATGATGAAAATATGGTCAACATGAACAACATGAGGCATGTAGTATCTTACATAGATCCTTCTCCACATTCTACTTATACTAATTTTCCCACTTACATAACTGTTCAAGACACATATCTTTCTCATTTTATATTTTTTGAGTATATGGAAACCACTATTCACTCAGCTCATGTGACTACATAGACCAACATGATATAGTAACCTTACTTAATAGCCGTTCCAACCATATTGAACACCTCAATACCTCCTTGAAGTTATTTCATTGTATCAGTTAACCCAACAAAACCCATCCATTTTGACCCCTTTTTAACTACTGCATTGGCCAACCTGATACAATTAGCTATTCCCATACTATAGTAGACTATCTGGTCCAGATCGAACTAGTCTATTTTGGTTCCCAATCCTACATTTACTCCATCGACTAACTCGATGTAGTCCTATACGACTACTAATTCTCAAATTACTGCATCGACTAGCTCAATGCAGATAGTTCCCAATTCCCATGTGCAACAAATTACATCAAACTACTTGATGGAATTTGTTCCTCTCAACCAAACTACATTGGTCAGGTCAAAACCACAGAATTATTTTTTTCCTTGGTTTAAGTGTAATTCAACCTCTCCATCGGCCAACTTACTTCAACATTACGCATTTTTATCTCAATCTAGATCAACTTCTTTAGGATTTGATGAGTGGGAACCCATTGCATAACTCTCTCGACTCCCTTCTCAAATTCCTTTCCTTGAGCTCAAGAGGACTTCCCATCATCATCGCAATCGATTAATGAAACTTCTATTTAAAATGAACATCTCTCAACCTCCACTTATGGGACAATAACCTAAACCTTGCCCTAGTCTGAGGATAGTATCCTCCAAAATGTCCATTCAAGTTGATGAAACTTTGGATGCCTCTCTCACTTATATTCCCTATTGCTTCCATGATCCCCAACGAAATCTTACTTCATGCAGATGATCCTCCTCTATTAATTAGTGTCCAAATTGGTGACATTTTAGTCAAGCATGCCTTGATTGATGAAAGTTCAGTCACTTGTGTTGCCTCCCTTAATTTCATCAAAACTCTTGGATACTCTGAATGCAACCTTAAGTCTACCCAAAGCACATGCCAAAGTTATGATAGAAGATAAATGTCTCCTCTTGGTTGTGTTTGGCTCCCTATCATGGTTCCTCCTATCATGATTCCTCCTATCATGATTAGATTTAAGATCATAATGTTTAACTTTCAATTATCCTATAACATTTTACTTGGTCGACCCTAGACACATCGCATGAGAGCTATAACCTCTTCTACATGCCAATGTATCAAATTTCCCCACAATGGTGCTCAAGATTCAAGGTAATACTAACCCTTGAAATTTTGAACAATTCCAAGAATGTGGTGTTTTTAAAATCCCAACCTTTAAACCTTTGCCTAGGATCTCATTTTAAGAGTCTCAGTGTTTTAACTATCCCATCAATTCTAATGAAGGTTATTAATGGACACCGCAAACTTGTGGGCAACATACCACCTAAGCTCTTAGATTATAATGATGACGAGTTTGATGAGATGAGTCTTATGATCCAAACTTTGGATCCCTCTTCTAGCATTATTAATTAGTTACACCTTTTTTTATGACCTCATTCTCCCATGAAATCGATCGAAAGGTTCCATATTCCGCCCATATCTTTGTTTCTCTAGATCATTTTCATGAACCACAAGAAGTCTTAGAATCCTGGTGAGGTAGATAATTTTTCAATGCCCACATAATATTTTTACAAAAATTATGAAATTTATCTTATTTTTCTGATTTGTCTCTTGTTTTGCACACTGGGCACCTCTCATTATCTACTATACATGCAACTTATTTTCCACAACAACAAGGTAAGTGAAGGTACATATTTACAATTTATTTACTTTCATTTCTACTATGTTCTTTCCCAAAGCACCATCCCATGTTATACTATTATGAAACATGATGAGTTTTAGGTGCGATATATGTATACACATAATATTTTTCACTTTTTATCATTTATTGACGCTTCTCTTGCAGCAACATGTCAAGCATCAATCTCTCTGAATGTCCGCCTTAAAGGGTGCACCAGGAAAGGGGTGGACAAGTCTTTGGTGCTTTGCAAGAGATGTTGTTTATCTATCATTCCTATATGCATTCTAGTTTCCTAGGGTTTTAACCACCAAGTTATCTCCTTTCATCTTCAAGACCAATATTTCCTACTACATTGACTGGTAGGATGTAATCTTATTTGGTACATGTCCCTTCCCTACTATATTGACATGGTCAATGTAGTTCCAAACATATCAATGATCTTTACAACTATACTGCATTGGCTGACATAGTTTGAGGTCATCAACCCATTCTAAACTACATTGAGTTGGCCAATGGCATCGGCTTAACTTTCAAGATGGGTTAGGGCTATTGACCACTATAAATACAAGTGACCATTTCATTCCAACAGAGAGACATTTATTTCGATTGCCATTGGTCACACTTATGCCCTAGATCTACACTTAAAGGAGTTATTGTTTAGGATCTTATCTTGAAGGAAGTCTTGTAGAGTCTTGGATGCATTAGGAGTCATTTAGCCTAGAACTTGATTCAATATTTGAGATCCTGGCAACCACAACAATCTCTTGCAAAGCACCATCGACCAAAGGGGAGATTGAGGCTCAATAGGTCATCTTCAAGTTAAGTATATTTTAAACCTGGCTCTTTCATTTAATAGATAGTTACACAATTGCTTAGTTAATGAATGTATATCTCCTTGTTTAAGCTTTATCTATGCTTATACCTAATGTGGCTATAGGATTGTTTGAACTTGTCATCTATCCACTTTAGGTAGCCTAGGCCCTCATTTGCCTTCCATGGCTCCTTACACATTTTGATATGTTTTTTAACATTCTCCCTTACATTGCTTGTGTGCAATATTAGATTTCTTACAAACAAAGACCTAGTTAGAACTACTTCATTGTGTTATTGGCTTAAAGCCTTTGGAACCCTTTTCTTTGACAGTGTTGTAGGTGCTCCTCTTGCTAGGTTTGTGGATCTATTTGCTCACATCCTAGAACATTAAATATCATTGGGATCTCTTTGATTAATCTTCTCTAAGTCCAGATTTTTTAAGATAGGATAGTTGTAAGCTGATCATAACCCATTGCATGCATTCTAATGAATTTGTCATGAAGCTTACCATTGTCTTCACCTTTTCAGTCAAATGTATCAAACAGATTGACACAATGCTTTATCAATCTTCTTTTCTAAAAACCATATCGAACAGTTTGACATAGCTTTATGACAATTTTTCTTCCTCAACAAGTTGTGTCGAATAGAGCGATGCAATTCTATATTTGCATCTTTCCCAATCAACTGTATTGAACAACATGATACAGTAACAACTTCGTATTTTTCCTAGTGAACTGCATCAAACAACCCGATACAATTATGTATCAATTTCTATTTTCAAGCAACTGTATTGAATCATTAAGTATCATTGGGCTCTCTTTGATTAATATTCTCCAAGTCCATATCTTTTAAGAGAAGATAGTTGTACGTTGATCTTATCCCATTGCTTACAAATTGCATGTTATATGTTACTTAATATATATGTAATGATTGTGTAATTTGTTAGTAGGTAATTAACATGCTTGTTAAACAACTTGCACCTTATGTGCATCAATAGACCTAAAATGCATTGAGGCTTTGATAGGTACACCACACCAAATCTTTGATAAGTACGATGCACCAATGCTTCAACAAGTATTATACACCAGTGTATTATATATCTTAAGGCAAATTGTTCAAACTATCATTTTTCTACAAAAACATTAGCAATACATTTTGAGGAGACTATGATGGAGGCCTTTTTCCCAACCCAATAATTACATTGATGATAACAATTGTGCTACCTCACAAGGATTGCAAATTGCACAAGGATAATATACACAATGTACATGGGCATGCAAAGAAACGAATTACATTATAGCTTTCAATTTTCAAAATTGAGACCCACATGTAGAACATATTACAAGGTTAGACTACACAAAGGACTAATAAATGTGTAAAGATATAAGAGCCGGCAAACAAAACAATTGCACTCAAACCAATAATTGTGCAAGATGTATAACTTCAAAGGTAGGATCTCTCTTAAGGTTGGGCTACATAAGGATCACATATTAAACTAGCATAACATGCACAAAGGTATAAGGGATGCAAAGAAAATAATTACATGGAGGGTAACGATTGTGTTAGATCATAGTCATACACAAGTATGATATCCTATGTTTTATCCCAAGTTTTGATTATGCAAGAATTATAATTTGTCGAATATGCACAAAGGTGCAAGAGAATGCAAACAAAAGGATTAAATTGATGCTAACAACCTTGTTAGATTGGTAGATGGATAAGTAGATTATGACCCAATGTTAGATTACATAAAGAGTGAGTTGTGTCAGGGCAATGGACACAAAGGTTAAGATTGTGTAAAAAAATGAATTTCTTTGAGGTTAACACTAGTGTTGATTCAAGACATTAATATATCACCCAAGCTTGGAGTACATTGATTATAAATCTCACTAAGATGACATTCACAGAGATAGCAATGCCCAACAATAATATTTGGACTACCTATTTGTTACAACTCAAGTTTAGACTAAGTCATGATTGTACATTACACAAGGACGATATGCACAAAGATATAACGATATACAAACAAATGCATTATTGAAACCAACAATTGCTCTAGATTGAAATCTGCAAAATTAGGATATGGTTAAATTTGTCCTATGCAAGTACATCAAATTACTAAATGACAATATGCACATATGTATGTGTGCAAACAAAAGAGTTACATTAAGGCTAACAATTGGCTAAACTAAAACATTCATATTATAAATACCTACAATAGAACATTTGCAACAATTTGAGGGTTTCCCAGCAACATGATTACATTGAGGCTAATAGTCATGCTAGATATAAGGATATGATTATGGTTGCTAATAATTGTGCTTGATTAACACCTAAATTGGATATCTTTCCTGGTTTGACCAGGAAAGCTTGCAAAGTTCACAACAATTTCAGGGTTTCCCAGCAAAATAATTACATTGAGGCTAATAGTCATGCTAGATATAAGGATATGATTATGTTTGCTAATAATTGTGCTTGATTAACACCTAAATTGGATATCTTTCCTGGTTTGACCAGGAAAGCTTGCAAAGTTCACAAGGGCAATATGTACAAAGATATGTTGGCCTGCACACAAAATTACATTCTAAGAATGAAGTGGATGCAAAAGTGATTTTCATAAGAATTAGATAATATACAAAGCATGATATCACATACAATGGTTGAAACATATAATGGTTAAAAAAAATTATTTAGCACAAGGGCGGAATTTTAAAGGTTGCATAAGGCAGTATTTTATGTGCAAAACAGGATTTTCAAAGATAATATTTGAAATCCAACGATACAAGACATTTAAATTTTGAAGTAGGGTTGATAACACTTTGCAAGATAGAGTTGCCACCCAAGTTACTGTAACCTCAGAATACAATCACCACCAAAGATAAGAGTCACACCCCAAGTTACTGTATTTGTTCCTTTCAAGGAATTTTGTTAACTCTCAATGGTTGATAAATGCTACCCATTTCATACATTTTGGTAGTTCAGGTGGAGACCACTTTTATAGTTAAACATGAAAATTACACATAATTGTTCTACTAGATGGTAGCCAATTTGGTTTACCTTAATTGGTATATTTTGCAATAAAAATAGCTTGTATACGATTCATACTTGGAACTATATAGCAAAGATAAATTTACTTGCAGTTTTGAAATTAAGTTATATAGAAACATATTTACATACACTCGGAATTAAATGACAGGAAACTAAGTTATATAGCAAAGACAAATCCAGCCACATTTTAGAATTGAATGTTAACACACAAATCTACTAGATGACTCTACAGATATAAAGATCCTGGTAATAAATTATTCAAGCATTTGTGCTTTTGTATATGGTCCACATTTAACTGCCATCTAAGTAACAAAATAATACTTACAGTTGAATCTACTCATTTTTTTTTGGTAAATTGATATAGTTATGATATATATCTAAGTTCCAAATCAACACTATTAGATTGTTTAGTATGTTCTAAAATGCGTTTAACACGTTTTTCTAACTTTAAATAATTCGTTGTACCTTGCTTCTAGAAACATTACTTTGTAAAACGAAATGGGTGACTCCTAATCTTTCTCTTTGCAAAATTGGCATCTACAATTTTTTTGCTATGGATGATTTTGATTCTTAATCTAGTATCGAGGAATTCATGATCACCATTGATTAAACCCAGACTCTATTACATTTCCTATTTTCTTCTAGCATTAAATCAAAATATGAGAACAGGATAAATATAACAGATGCATCTTTTCTTCAATATTGAGATAACATTTTTGCATATGGTCCTGACCTTGATTGTTAACAGGTAATTGTAGCGAACAGATCATCCCAGGAGGGTTCTTAAAGAAACCATTATACTATCAGTTGATAAGGCCAATAAGCAATGATAGCCTTTATTTTTACAATCTAAAGCTAGCCAACTTGAAGGTAATCAACTTGCTCTCAAAATCTCCAATCCCAGCTCAGCAAGAATGAAAAAACTACTAGAAAATCCTCAAGATTAATTCTATACAGTGGATAACTCAAACAAATGCCTCTCATATTCATCAACCAAATCCACAAAAGGATACTGATAAAATCAAGAAGAAATAAAACATAAATTGGCTGGGTGCTAACAGATGATGTATGTTTACATAATAACTGCACTGCCACGTGCAACTCTCATAAACAATGTTCACCATTTGGAAAAATACGCTGTGCATTAACACTGCCAGCTCTTAAGATTCAATCTTATTACTGAATGAAGCACAAAAAGAAAGATGGCTATTTTCCCGTTATTCTCCTCCGCTTCAAATATAGCGAGCAGTGTTTTTCAACAAACATCTCTTAACAAGTAATTTTCAATCAGTGCAATCCGATATAAAAATGCAAATATCAGAGCTACCACATTGTTTGCTCCTCTTGGAAAATAAGATATTTAACAGAACATCTTTGATGCAAAAGGGCCAGTTGGTTTTATTATGCTTACCCAACAGAAAAATACAAATCATAAGAGATAATATTGACAATAGATTCTTTAATGTCCAGTTCATTAGGGAAATAATATCCCAAAATTGTCTGTGTAGTTGACTCGTGCAGAAGATATCTCCTGCAACTGAAATAAAAAAAATATTGCAGCTCCATGTGCATTGGGATGATCTGTTAGACCAGAAGAAACATTCATTATAAAATATAATTGATATATAGTTTTTAACTTTTCTGGAAACTCGTTAAAATTGGTTAGCAGAATCCATAAGATGGGAGACATTAGATTTTGAAGGAAAAAGGCATCCAACCATTAAGAAAACTCGGCTGTCTGCATGTAGGACTTCATATACCAATGGGCATGGCATGTCCATCAAATTAATTGTGATATGCCAGCCTCCTCAAAACACCTAAGCTGCATGCCCAGTTACAGGATATTTATATCTGCCCTGCCATAATGTTTGCTATTTTAGCTAATAAAACTTCCAGTGGCATCACCTCCATTTGAAGTTTCCCATCCCGAAAGAAAAGATGAATGTATTTGGCTTCTTCCAGCTGAACCTGGAGAGCCAACCCAGAAACTATTTGGAGAGAAGGGTCTCTCTTTCCGGGCAGATGTCACATGAGTTCGTGGGACGGGTGAATAGACACTTATAGGAAAAACCCATTCGCCTTTCTCTCTTTCCTCAATAAAAAGGGGATGTTCATACTGTCTCCAATCCACATGTTTGGACGTAGTTATAAATTCAAAACGAAGAACCCATTGTAAAGAAACGTGACGTGTAGAGAAAGACGTTGGCCCATCCATGGGAATAGAAAACATAAAATGTGTCTGCACAATGTCCGCAACAACTTCATGGTAGTCACTTTGAATCTGCATAACAAAGCAACATGTTTGCCAGTTAATTGTGGACTTGTTATATGCCATATCCAAAACAACTATTCAATAAAGCAGATTTGACTTTTATTGCACTGTTGAAGAAATCTATCATGCAATTGACAGAGATACTCTTTAGGTAAATATAAAGCTGGATTCTGACTACACAAACAAAATTGTATATCCTCTGTTAAATGAAAGAAAGCTTTAATTGAACGTGCAATTCTGTCTTGATAATTCTTTTGAACTTGTATTCTACTAATCTTCAGTTTGAATGTGCATTTATATTGCAAAATCGGTGTTGTATCTCAATGCACTTACCTTTGTAATAACAGGAGAGTGTTTCCGAGAAGGATGGAGGAAAACCGGACTAACAGCTTCCAGATTCTCTAGTGTCACTGACACCTGAAGATTGCAGCATTAGTTCATACAAAAAATACATGACTCGAAACATTTTGGGTGCTAGGGAATAAATAGTGCACACTACCTCAAGACATCTTCTTGGACCTTCTTCGTGGAAAAATGTAAGTACTCCTCCAATCTGTTGCCATAAAATTGAAATTATGTTTTTGATACTAAAGATAAGACATGAAATTCCCAGTACTGCAAATTGCTTTTCAATACAAAATTTTGAATACCGTATCACCAAAGTAGTAAGTTGCATCAGAATTCTTGGGAGAGAATCGAACTATAACTTGATCTTCTATTCTAATATTGTACGACCGTCCTCGTAGAAAGTTTTCTGTCTCACACATAAGAATTAGGAAAATCACATCATAAGCCATAGATCTACAAATAGAATACTTTCAACTTGGAAAGAAAGTGAGCACAACAATAACTAAGTACATGCCATACCAGAGGGCAAAGCTCCGACTACAGGTTCACTAATACTCAATGTCGCATTCTGATGACTTGCCTTTCTTCGTAAGGAAGGTTTATCAGAAAGATTTCCACGTTGCAATAATGTACCTGCTTGCAAGAAAAAATTATTAATTTACAAACACAATAAAAGGCTATAGTACAAACTCGACCAAAAAAAAGAGGAAAACATATAGAAAGAAACAACACCACAGGAATATACAACTACGATGATTTTAACATTCATGTGTTTGTATATGCAAGTGAATCTGCATATACATGTGCAATAAATAGTTTAGTTCCTATGCAGTGGAATTTTAATGCAAAACATATTCTTTCAGACCAGAGTTATCAGAGTTGGACTCAACTGGGCAAATTTATAAAAAAATGCATAAGATATTGGACATTCACAAGAAAACTGGGTACTTGTAATGAAGGCAAAATTTCTCCAGAAAAATGTTTGCAAGCAGCTCTCCACTGCATAAATTATGACGTAGCTACAGCAAGTGTTCTACGGCAGCCAAAAATCTAAAATTATAATGTGAACATCCAAGGTTGGGAGGATGAAAATTGCCCTTCTTCAGAAATAGCACCCCACTATGAAATCTATAAATAAAAATGGCAGGCCCACGCACGGTTTTATTTATAACAAATAAAAAATTATTAAGAATTTGAGTCTATTTTTAGAAATGGTAGAGTTCAAGGATTTAAACCTGCTTCCTCTGTGAACCTGGTTTCTCATTAACAATTTGTTGATGATAATATAATCTTAGGTGAAGCATCTGTAAGGGAAGCGAAAGAACCAAGAAATCTGCTGGATTGTTATGCTGAAGTTTCAGGGCAGAAAATTAAATTGGAAAAGAGTAGTTTTTTTTCTCAACACTCCTCCCGTCGGCCAGAAAAAAATTCAAATTTTGTTGGATGCCAAACTAAGGAACTCCCATCCTCTTATCTAGACTTGCCTCTGTTTAAGGGTAGAATGATTGAAGGTATTTGGAACCCGCTTTTTGTTTCATTGCAACAGAAATTAGCAGGTTGGAAGGGATGTCTTCTTAACCAAGCACGTAAATTGCAGCTTCTTCGAAGCACTTTACAAAATGTCCCTACTTACTTTGTGTCCATTTTCAAAATACCAAAGAAGTTAGCCGATAACATTGAACAGATATAGAGAAAAAATTTGTGGTCAGGGGCAGAAGAAAAACAAAAAAAAGCATTGGTTTCTTGGGAGTGAGCTTGTCTTCCTAAGAAACAGGGAGGTATAGGAGTTCGCAGAATGAGAGCTTTGAATAAAGCTCTTCTAGCTAAAGTAGGATGGAGATTTTTGAAAGAGCATAGCTAAAGTAGGATGGAGATTTTTGAAACAGCATAACTAAAGTAGGATGGAGATTTTTGAAAGAGCATAATCAGAGGACTGATATCCTGAAGGCTAAATATCTGGACAACAATGAGGCTTTTAGATTTTTATCCAGAGATTCTTTCCTTCAGGATCAAATTTATGGTGTATAACTTTATTATGGAAAGTTTGCAGATGAAATGTAGGTTCAGGGAGTAAAGTCTTGTTCTGAGATGATGCATGGCTTCTTAATACGCCTTTGAGCTCTAACAAACCAGGGGCCAGCCTTAGCATCCCCATTAAAAATATTACGGGAGAAAAGGTGATGGACTATATAGAGGTAAAAATTCAGGTAGAGTTTGGAAAACTATTAATTTGAACTCTACAAGCCCTGAAGATTTTCAGCACTTAAGCTCCTTGTATGTTAAAGGGATTCCATATTAGTCAATGAGAGAGAGAAGATGAGCTTGTTTGGTTGGCAGCATCGGATGGAGTTTACAATGTAAGTCTAGTTTACTCTCCATCAGATGGATCTCCATGGTCTCAAATTTGGTATAGGTACCTCATTCTGAAAGTAAACTTCTTTATCTAGCTAGTTATCCAAAATAAAATCCTAAAACAAGGTAATTTGATGAAAAGAGGAATTATGCTACCTGACTGATTCTATAAGAAAGGGAGACTAAAACTATTGATCATCTATTGGTGGTATGTCCCTTTGCCTGGAATAGCTTTACCAACATTCTCTCTAGTGTATGGACACCTCCCTTCATTAATTCTCGGTTGCGGAATTAATGGAGAATGATGGATTAGATTTAAATTGGAATATTTTAGAAACTAAAGGGATAATAAATGATAGGAAGAAGATTGATAGAAACTTAAATCAAATGTACTTGTCCTTCACCTAATTGGTTTAAGTTGACTTTTGATGGTGCCTCTAAAGGCAAGCAGGCGGTGGATGTATTATTTGAGATAATCGTGGAAACTTAGTGGCAGCCTATGCTGGAAGTTTTGGAGTGCAATCAAATCATTATGTGGAAACCAAAGCAACTTGTGGGGGCTTGCAATTGGCCAAAGAGATGAAGATTACTCACCTCTTCATTGAGGGGGATTCCCTGAACATCATCAAATGTCTTAAAAAGGAAAGTCCCCCAAGATCTACTATTAAAAACATTATTGAAGATGTACTTGACATACTGCAAGCCTTTAACACAACAACAATGTGTCACATTTATAGAGAGGGTAATCAAGTGACAGATCAGTTTGCTAATACAGGTGTGTCAAGCCTGACATTGGAAAAATCATTTGATGTTCAATCCTTGCCTACTTCCATTGTTCAGATTGTTCGGACTGTTGCAAATCCATACCGCTTTAAACAAGGACCTTAAAACAAATAGACTAACATCCAAGGTAGCTACCAAAAAATTACAGAGGTTATATGGAAAAGACAGATGAATGATTGCTTATGCAGAGCTATGTCTTTATCTCTCTTCAAGGTGGCATGTGTATTAGTTTATCAGCAAAGTTCTAAAGGGTGTCTTGTCAAGCTTTTGGGTGGTGGTTTCCACATAAAAGTGAAACTAAAATTTATTTCCAACTATGATCTTGCAGTCCCTTCAAGTATTGTCCTTATCATGACATGGAATGAGATAGGGTGAAGAAATTCAAGCGCTAGAAGTTTCAGATCAGAGACAGAGGAGTCTACCTTCTAATTAAGAAAAGAAATTTTCCGAGGAGAACTTCCAAGAGATCAATGGGAGGTGACAGAGTGAGAATTGAACCCTCTACATGCAAAAGAGTTAGACAAAATTCTACAGTGTGGCATATCTTATGTCGAGGTCTGAGAAAGTTTATGGACAGAAACAACACGTATAATTAGGTGCTCTCTGGAGAATTTTCCAAGTCTTGCAAGGTTAAGAAAGTTACAATTAGTGGATTGACTTTTGATGTGTCTAAGGAGAGTATAGATATGGCAATGGGGTTGGCCATGGAAGGAATGAAGTTCTATAAATCTAAGAGGTCAAAGGAGGAAACTATTAAAGTGTTTCTTAGAGGAAAGGAAAATTTGGGCAAGTTTTATGCAGATTTCTTAGATAATCTCTTTCAAAGCCTTGGAGTGAAGTGTCACTCCAAATTACGAAATATATCACGCTTGATGGGCGATTTAAGTGTGTTTTCTCCTATCACTTCACTCTACTCAATCACTTCAGACAACACAAGAAATTGGTAAGTATCCCATTTTATTTATTGATGTTTCTTAAAAAAATTGTCATAGATTTTCAACTTGGTAAGGCAGAGATTCCCCTACATCAAGCTCTCATTTTCTATTGTTTCAAGAAGTCAAATCCTAGTTTGTTATATGTTTACCTGTTCCAAAGGTTACTTCCGTTGCTTCAGGTTCTTCTAGTTTAGATTCCTTAGGTCCGGTCAGGTTGTAGACGATATTTTGTGATTATGAAGCACCTCAGTGTTGTACACTTGGCAAACTCAGACCTTGATTGTTCCTCCTAGTTCTACACTCTTCTTGCTTCCGCAAGCCTCACATCTGCTCTATCTTGTGCCCCTTGACCTATCTCTTAGTCTGACCAGTCTTATATTGATGACACAAACATTCTATCTTGCCTAGAATACTTAAAATGTACTCACCTTACACCTCTGCATTTTCTGAGCCTATACCTATTTTGCTACTCGACACTAACGTCCGAGACAAATGGTGGCGTCGACGTTACTGTCATACTCCAACGCAAGTGTCTGATGCCCTAAAGCCATCTAATTTGCAAATGAAACCTACCCTAATGGTCAGCCTAAGTGTTTTTATGCAAGTTATTACTCCAAAGGGATTGATATAAATACAAGATCAACCCTCATGCATTCCTCACCTACAAATACCTAGCAAAAGACCAAAGAGCATTCAATTGATCAAAGTTTCCCTATTTATTTCTATTTACAAAACAAGTCAATGGGACTACACATTTAAAGCTCTAAAGTACTAAAGGAGCAACCCAAGAGCCCGATTTGCCAAGTTACAAACTAGGCCATTGTTGTACTTGCTTTACACACATTGCATGATTCACACACAAGCCAACAAGTAGGGGAGAACTACATCAGTCTGAGGCCCTCTTCACAGCATTGGCTATGTAAACGTCCTTTGACAGCAAGGTCATTGGGGTCAGCTCCACAATGTATGCCCACTAACCGAATTTTTCCCAAGGTCACATTGAAAATAGAAAGCTAGGGTTTTGCCATTTCACAAGGAGCAAAAGTCCATGACCCAAGTAAAGATGAATTCAAACCCAAAAGCATCTAGGTGGTCGCATTCTATTTCACTAGATATTCTATAGAGGACACTATGGTTGGACTCAAATAGTAGTATCGATGCAACCATTCAAAGCTGACACAACTGCACATTTAAAGCTTTGAAGTACTAAAGGAGCAACACAAGACCCTGGTTTGCCAGGTTACAAACTAGGTCACTGTTGTACTTGATTTACACATATTGCATGATTCACACACAAGCCAACAAGTAGGGGAGAACTACATCAGTCTGAGGCCCTCTTTGGAGTATTGGCCATATAAACAACGTCTTTTGACAGTGAGGTCATTGGGTTCAGCTCGAAATGTATGCCCATTAACCCATTTTTTTCTAAGGTCACATTGAAGATGAAAAGCTAGGGTTTTGCCATTTCACAAGAAGTGACAATCCATGGCCCAAATCTAAATGCACCAAAGTGAAGATGAATTCAAACCCAAAAACATCCAGATGGTCGCATTCTATTTCACTAGATATTTCGTACAAGACATTATCGTTGGACTCAGATAGTAGCATCAACACAACCATTCAAGACTGATGCAACTGTCCGGATAGCCAAAGGCACCAAACCCAGAATCTGACAACTGTTCTAAAACCGTCTTGTCGTCTGCTTTCAGCGTGTTCCTGTTCTAGAACTGCATTAGCATTAGAACAAGCTAAGTACTTCTCTTTTTTGTCATTTTTATATCTAGCATAGTTGTACTTTCCATATTTAGTCTATTTCGGCATTATAAATTCAAGGTATGTTTATATCTGAATTTAGCATTAAATTGACCTGCTATAGATCTGATTATCATCCTTGTGCCATTTCATTTCTATATTCTTAGCCCTAAGCTTAACGTGAAATTACCCCAACACTTTCATTTTAGGGTTAAATATTTGGCGAACCCAATCTTTGAACATCAAACCCTATGTCACTTAAGAGTTTTCTGATTTTTCTGTTGCTAAACTCTAAATTGTTTCAAATTTTGCAATCATGTATCCCATGGGTAGTTTTGCTAATTATTTCATGGTCCAATACCTTATAGTCTTACTTGTTATATCCCATGCCTAATTAGCATATGCTGATCTATAAGGGATGCAAAACATGTTTCCCACATACTTCTTGTTGTAATGTTTACAATGAGTTTTTACCTGTCACTACAAGATGCCAAAGGGAGTGCATGAAGCAACCTTCTTCCCTAGGATATGTTTCAGAATCCCAGAACCCTGTGGCCCAAACTTCACTATTGGACTTGTTACATAGTTCCTCACATAGGGATGTTTTGTTATATGCCTTACGTATGACCTTACTCCCTTGTAATGTCGAGCCACCGTATGTGGCCTTTGTCTTAAACACCGTAAAATGGACTGAGCATAATATATCTTTTGAAAAGGAGGATTTCCCTCCTCAACACCTTATAAATAGTTTTTTGCCACTCTATGTCCGGGTATGTGTTTGCAACAAAATGGTAAAACAAGTTCTTGTGGACAATGGTTCCAAACTCAACATTTGCAACATATCGTTCCTCTGTCATAGGCATTGGACCATCAAATATAGATTCATCTAACATGAGTATCAAAGGATTTGATAATATGCCACAGCAAGTATTAGGACAGACAACATTGAATATCACAGTAGGCCCCCGTATATTACCCACTTTGTGCCAGGTTATGCCAAATGATTTGAACTATAACATTCATTTGGGATGACATTGGATACACAAGATGTATGTGCTTCCCTCCAGGTTGCATGCATGCTTAAAATTTACTCATCAACGATTCATTTACACAAATCCATTCGAACATTGTGCAATGGTTCCAACATCCATCCACCCTGCACCGCAAGCATATAAATCTGATTTTGGTTCTCAATATTTACTCAAATATGGGTACAAGGGACAAGGGTTAAGTAAAGATGAACAAGGAATAACACAACCCATTTTGCCTATAAATAATACAAATCGACAAGGGTTGGATTTTTCAAACAAAGCTACTAAACACAAGCATATCCCTTGAAGTACAATTTGTTTCCGAAAGGACAAAATGGAATGTATGAAAATCTTCACAATCGAGCTCCTAGTGGTCAACCATCATTTAATCGATGATGTTGCTCCCCCGAAAATGTTAACAATGGACGAGTTTTCCAATGATGAAACACTACTAGAGTACCTGGGAGCATATGAAGATCTCCCTTCTATTATAATAATAGGTTTCCTCATGCCACCGTTGCCCATGCTTACTTTGGTGAGAATGATAATCCAAATATCCAACATAATTCATCAAATACTATTCCTACAACACCATTTATCATAGAGAAATCTACTTTGTTAAATGAAGAAACATAATCCAGATATCCAACATGATTCATCAAATACTATTCCTACAACACCATTTATCATAGAGAAATCTACTTTGTTAAACGAAGAAACAGTCAAATATAACTTTGGAATAGATAAGAACCCTAGACCAATTCTATTGGCTGCAATGATGCAGGAGGATGAAGGAAAAACCTATTGATAGGTCCTTCATGTTTTTCCTAAACTCTTTGCTTGGGCTTATTCGGATATCCCTAGGATGGATCCATCAATAGCAATGCATAATATACTATTACTCCTAGATGCAAAGATAGTAAAACAAGAAATACGAAAAATGCATCCTAAAGTGGCATTGTTGGTAAAAGACGAAATTCAAAAACTTTTAGACGTCGCCTTTATAAGAGCCATCACACATTCCAATTGGGCGTCCAACATTGTCCATATTAAAAACCCAAATGGTGGCATTCGATGTTTCACTGATTACCATGATTTAAATAAGGCTTGCCCTAAAGATGACGTCCCTTTACCTAATATTGATATGATTGTGGATTCCATAGTTAGATATGAAATATTTTCATTTATGGATGGTTTTGTAGGATATAACCAAATCGAAATTAACCCTACAGATCAAGAAAAGACCATATTTACCACTCCTTGGGGGACATTTTGTTACACAGTCATGTCTTTTGGATTAAAAAATGCAGGAACCACATATCAACGAGCCATGACTCATATATTCCATGATTTAATACACAAAACTGTTGAGGATTATGTTGATGATTTACTTGAAAAATCAAAACATTGTCAAGACCATGCTATTGATTTATGATAAATATTCGAAGGCCTACACTAATTCAATGTTCGATTAAATCCAAAGAAATCTGTTTTTGGGGTATCTTCGGGAAAACTCCTAAGATACATTATTTCTCATCGAAGCATTGAGGTTAATAAAAAAAAAGGTAAAATCTATCATAGAAATGCCACCGCCAACCAATCTAAAACAACTGTGATGTTTACAAGGCCGAATTCAAGCTATTCAGCATTTCTTTGCCCAATTGGCTAATAAAACAATTCTTTTCACACGTTTGCTAAAAAAGGATACACAATTCATATGGGATGGCGTATGTCAATAAAGCTTTGATAAGATAAAAACGTATTTATCAAACCCAACAATGTTTATGCCTCCTATTCCAAATAAACCATTACTTCTTTACATATTGGCTATCCATGAGGCCCTACGGGCCTTACTAGTGCAATTTGATGATAATCACAAAGAGCAGGTAATCTATTATAATAGTCGCCAACTAGTCGATTACGAGTGCAAATATACAACCATGAAAATACTATGTTTAGCCTTAGTTTTTGCCACCCCGAAATTATGACATTATTTGCTCAATAATGAGGTTCATGTTATAATTAAAGAAGATCCATTAAGGTTCCTCATGAACAAATCACATCTAACTGGCCACATAGAAAAATGGGTGATGTAGCTCATAGAATTTGACCTAAAATTTGTATCCCAAAAATCAATAAAAAGTCAAGTTATAGCTAACCAATTGATTGCAACTCATTTACCAAATTTTTTTCCACTAACCGAGGCTTTTCAAAATGAGTTTGAGGCATATAATATATCTTTCACTCCATGGACAATGTTCTTTGATGGGTCAAAATGTCGAACAGGAGGAGGTGTTGGCATTGTATTTTGTACCCTCGAAGACAAATACATGCCTTTCTCTTACAAATTAGCTTTTTTTTGTACCAACAATATAGCCAAATATGAGGCCTTGATCATCGGATTATCCATAGCACATAAGTTGGTTATAAAAGATATCCAAGTTTTTGGTGATTCCCAGTTGGTTGTTAATCAAGTTATTAATCATTACCAAACTAAAGAAGAGCATCTTTTGCCATATAAAGAAATGGTAGATAAACTCACACAGACATTTGACATATTTTCTATCGACAATATTCTACGTAAAGATAACCGCCATGTAAATTCTTTGGCAAGTGCAACATCCTTGATGACTTTTGATGATGATCACATAAACTTTACAATACAACAATTACGAAACACTTTCATTTTTTCTGATCAAATGAACGCCTTGGCCATTCTTGCTATTGCCCGCAGTACTGTAAATACAAAATGGTACACCAATATTTATAATTTTCTTTATCGAGCCTATATACTAGACCACACGAAATGATAAACAGAAATTACAACACAAAGCGTTCCATTACATTATTATTGGAAATGATTTATTCAAAAGAGGTTTTGATGGACAATTGCTCCAATGCTTAGGCAAAGATGAAGCTCACACTGCACTCCTCAAAATGCATGACCGTGAGAGTGGTGGGCATTTCAACGGGCATGCCATGTCTCAAAAACTCTTACGCCATGGTTATTATTAGCCTACAATGGAACAAGAATGTATCAAACATGCAAAATTATGTTTACAATGTCAAAAATATAGCAATTTGAATCATGCACTGTCACATGAGTTACAATCAATAGTTTCACCATGGCCCTTTTCCTTATGGACCTTTGATTTGATAGGTAAACCAAATCCAGTATCTGTTGGAAAACACAAATTTATTATTACAACTACAGAATATTTCACAAAATGGGTCGAAGCAAGTCCACTTGAGTTTAACATAGGGGATGACATATGCAGGGTTATGATGACCAATATCATACCCTGTTTCAGCATACCTTCAACCAGTAATTTTGACAATGGAACATCATTTCAAACAAGACAGTAAGACAGTTTTGCATTAAATACAAGATTAAACATACTTTTTCTACACCTTATTCCCCACAAGGCAATGGCCAAATAGAGGCAACCAATACAACAATGTCAAAATACTTGGCCAAACAGTTGAGCAATACATCATTCATTGGCACCAACATATGATATATGTTTTATGGGCATACCACACTAGTGTTTGCACATCTACGCAAGGCACACCTTATTCGTTGGTATATGGCACAAAGGCTGTATTATCGATCAAACTTGAGATACCCTATTTGTGTGTTTTTCTAAAAGACATCATCAAAGATAATGAATATCGCGAAAAATGACTACATCAGTTAGAGTGGTTGAGTGAAAAATGCACACAGGCTGCTAAGCACTTGCACGTCTATTAGGAACGTGTAAAACGAGCATATAACAAAAATGTTTGGCCATGTGACTTTAATGTGATTGACCTGGTACTAAAATAAAATTAAAAGAATACTAATGCAAAAAATGACAAAAAGCTAAAATTCAAACTAAATTGATTGGGTCCATTTACAATTATAGAAAAGCTAGGAAAAGGTGTATACCGCCTTGCTACACTTGAAGGAAAGCCTTTCAAAGTACAATGAACATCATGCACTTGCGTAAATATATTACATAAGCAAGAACTCCAAAAATTCCAAAAAAAAGACATTCAAAATACCAAAACCACTATCAGTACTTGGCATCCATATGTTACTTCCATATTGATGGACCACATACTCAGTTACTCCTACATACACATGTGTCACACTTCTACATTGGGTGTGATACAGGGCTACACAAATACATGATACACTCCTCTTTCGAATGTTGGGCTTTCCCTCTACTCATGTCATATGGGCATTGGAGGCATCCCCTTCTTCGATCTTGATGCACACAAGTTATATGCTTTGATGATCACTCTACACTATCATGTTTGAGCTTACATATGTACTTACACATGTCTATTATCCATGATTATATCTTACACAAGGTACTTCATATGCTATACACTCGACATATTTTTCTAACACATTGAATCCATGGGCCACTATGACATGTTTACAATGGTTGCTTATGCTTTACTTTATGCACTTCCTTGAGTGTCTTGTCTTGCTTGTTCAAGCATTTGAATATGCTCATTTGCTTCTGGCCCCTATGCTTATGTATGCTTTCATTGACATTTGCATGTCATTGTTTGTTATATGGACATTTGAATATGTCATTCTTGCTTTCATGGACATTTGACCAAGATATGTCCCTTCAATTGTGCGGCATTTGAACATGCCCCTTATTTGCAGTCTCCTTGGATCATCGCTTGTTGACTTGTTTTTTAGTGTTCTTGTGTGTGTGCTTGTTTGCTTGTTGAACTTGTATAGTTACTATCAAGACATTGTCATGATCTTTATCATGCATCTTAAGCCTACATGTGATCACATTCGCTCTATGCACTTCAACGATACATTTACCTAGACATGTTCCTTTTATATGCTACATGGTTACATTCACATATTATACAATTGTCTTATCATTTTGAGGTGAGATAACTCCCAATTCCTATCTTTCTCTCACCTCAAAAGGGGGGCATATTAGTGAAGGCAATCTTGGGAAGCATGTTCTCCACACATTCACAGTTCTTAGATTCAGTGGGAGCATACTTTAGAAGCATGTTCTTCACAATTCACTCCGTATGTGGTACTTATATCAGTTTTCAGATTCAATGGGGGCACGTTTTGGAAACATGTTTTCATATTTATTTAGTATATGGTACTTATATTAGTTCACAAATTCAATGAGAGCATGCTTTGGAAGCATGTTCTCCACACGTATTTAGTATTCAGTATCTCCAATTTACAGTGGAGGCATGTTTTGGAAACATGTCCTCCACATTGGTACTTATATCAGTTTCATATTTCTCCCTATATAGTGGGGGCAATCTTGGGAAGCATGCCCTTCACACATTCACAGTTATTAGATTCAATCGGAGCATGCTTTGAAAGCATGTTCTTCACAATTCACTCAGTATATGGTACTTATATCAATTTTCAGATTCAGTGGGGGCATGCTTTGGAAGCATGTTTTTCATATTTATTTAGTATATGGTACTTATATTAGTTCACAAATTCAATGGGAGCATGCTTTGGAAGCATGTTCTCCACACATATTTAGTATTTAGTATCTCAAATTTACAGTGGGGGCATGTTTTGGAAACATGTCCTCCACATTGGTATTTATAGCAGTTTCATATTTCTCCTTATATAGTGGGGGATGCTTTGGAAGCATGCCCTCCACACTTACATAGTTATCTAAATTGGCCCAAAGCACACATTTATATGATTCAAATTCGCGGTTGTGACAAAATTCTATACATTGGTACCATTGTTATACATAGTTTCAGTATGAGACATATCTAAAGTGCATATGCTATGCAACATGTGCCTAATATTGCAAAAATCCAAATCCATTTTAGATTCCAAAACCATTGCATGTATTTATACCCTATAGACTTCTACAGACCATATTGAGCCAATCTACTATAGTAGTTGGTTCACCTTTTGGTATGGTTGAGATGAATAAATTACTCGATCTTGCCAAGTTTTCAGGCTGGACTTGATCATTCAACCTCACCAAGTTATAGGTATCATTGAGTTGCCCGGTTCAGTGAATCTCAACTACCAAAAGGCAACTCACTTTTACTCCAAAGTTGGGTCTCTCTCTCTCTCTCTCTCTCTCTCTCCTTGGATATGTGCACTTTAAAGATTTATCTATAATTATCATAATCTCAGTTTCAGAGCCTTACAATGATACATCTTTTGCAAAACAACTTGCCAATAGGCAAGGCAATTACATCGACACACAAGTGTACTACTAAACCTTGGTCTTTCATTTCAATCTATTTCAAATACTTTTAATCCATATTATACACACAAATTTTACACTGTAACATGTTCTTGGTTGCAAGTCAGTCACCAGCAAAGCACTCAAATTAAACTCAAACAAAGACAAGATGTGCATACACACCCAAGTACTTATTCATTTCCTTTAAACTAGCAATTTCATTACTAGATTAAAGGGGGGCAAATGTAGATATTTTGTGATTATGTAGCACCTCAGTCTTGTATACTTGGCAAACTCAGACCTTGGATGTTCCGCTTAGTTCTACACTCTCCTTGCTTCCACAAACCTCATATTTGCTCTATCGTGTGTCCCTTGACCTATCTCTTAGTCCAATTGAGCCTATATTAATGACAGAGACATTCTATCTTGTCCATAATACTTAAAATGTACTTATCTTACACCTCTGCAAATTCTAAACCTATAACTATTTTGCTACTCTCTGGACACTAGCACCTGGGATATACAATAGTGTCGATGTTATTGTCCTACTATGATCAAGTGTCTAGTGCCCTAAAGTCATCCAATTTGCAAATGAAACATATCCTCAAGGTCGACCTACATGCTTTTATGCGAGTTATGTAATGTCCCTTCCAAGGGATATTAGATAAACAAAGGATTTATTCAATCATTCCAATGATTAAATATTAATTTTTAGAACTTTTATACAATCCCTAGCAATTCAAAATTGACAAAATAATATTGTAAATGACTTGAAATCAGCTCCAAAAATAATAATCTAGATTCTCAAAAATAACAGAATTTATATGAAAATTATAAGCCAAATAAACAATTAAAACACTGATTTTTAGATAATTAACTAGCTGGAAAAATCAAATAAAATGTCAAAAAATTATGTGTGGTTGTTCCACACCTCTAAAGGCCTTAAAATGACTCCAAATTGGGTCACCCACCTCTAGAATTGGTTAGCTATCCCGGCAGACCTGCACAACCCTCAACAATGGTGTTTGTTGCCCTAGGACAGCCCCTGAATGCAAGCATCCAGCTCCTCTACTAGTCCGCTCCTCTTATGAATGATCTTCGGTGTTAAAAACACCCTTGTCTTATCACTAATCTGCTCCATACAACTCCATAATGAGTTGCTCTAGGTCTAAATCCAAGGGTTTCCGTCCTTGATTCAGCTCTCTTGAAGGGTTTTTGTCCTCCAAGTGCAAGCCCTTGCTTTTCGTGCTTAGATTCCAGAAAAATCGTTATCAAAATTAGACATGCCTTCAAATGAAATACAAATCCCCCTTATATATCCACCTTTTAGTTATAAAGAGTTAGTGGATTATAAAGATAATTTGCTTTTAAAATCACTTAAAGGCTAAATAAGCCCATGACCCTAAAAAAGGTCCCAACTTAAGTTGAAAAGCAAATTAGTCTATTATTACTTTATTTTAAGTATTTAAAAATACTTTTTATTTTGGTAATAATATTTCAAAATGGGGACATTACAAGTTAGTAATCCAAAGAATTGATATAATTATAAGATAAACTCTCATGTATTCCTCAACTACGAATACTTAGCAAAAGACCAAAAAGCATTCAATTGATCAAAACTTCCCTATTTATTCATATTTCAAAAACCAGTCATAAGGAATGCACATCTACAAGTCTGAAGTACTAAAGGAGCAGCCCAAGAACCTAATTTACTAAGTTACAAGCTAGATCATTGTTGTACTTTACACACATTGCATGATTCACACACAAGCCAATACGTAGGGGAGAAATACATCAATTCGAAGCCCTCTTCGAAGTATTGGCTATGTAAACAACGGGGTCATTGGGGTCAGCTCGACCTTGTATACCCACTAACCCATTTTTTCCCAAGGTCACATTGAAGATGGAAAGCTAGAGTTTTGTCATTTCACAAAGAGAGACAATCCATGACTCAAATCTGAATGCATCAAAGCGAAAGCGAAGCCAAACCCAGAAGCAACCAAGTGCTCACATTCTGTTTCACCATATCTTCCGTACATGACACTATCATTGGACTCAGACAGTAACATCAAAGCAACTGTCCAAGACTGATGCAATTGTACAGATAGCCAACGACACCAGATCTAGAATCTGACAATTGTTCCAGAACTATCTTCCCGTCTACTTTCAACGCATCCCAAATCCAAAACTACATTAACATCAAAGCAAGCTAAGTCTTCTTCTTTGTCATTTCTCTATCTAACATAGTTGTACTTCCCATATTTAGACTATCTTAGCATAATAAATTCAGTGTATGTTTATATCTGAATTTAGCATTTGATTGGCGTTCTATATATCTAATTACCACTCTTGTGCCATTTCATTTCTATATTCTTAACCCTAAGCTTAAAGTGAAATTACCCCAACACTATTGCATTTTAGGGTTAAACGCAAGGCTGATTTAACAAAAGATATTCAAATACGTAAATTTTTGGTTATTGAGGTGCCCCCTACGAAGGAGTCATCCTCAAAAAGGGAGCCAGTGGAAGAAAGGATTAGGAGGCCTAAGAAAGTTTGTTTTGAAGACAATATGGGAGAAGAGCAACCACTAGATAAAACAGAGAAGGATGCCCCTGGTTGTCCATATCATAGGGAGGATAAAGTCAGGCTCGAGAGTAACATTTCAAAGTAAGGTCATGGGAAGCAGTCTTCTTTCAAGGGTAAGACAGCTCAAGAGACATAGAATGTTCAATTGCCTAGACCGGATTTCATTGAAAATGAGAAGAATGGTCAATCTCAATACAAACAAACTTCATAAAAAGAGAAAAACCAGAGTTTTGGGGATAAGGGAGAAGAAATTCCTTATGCAAATTTGAAGAAAAAGATCGGTTTTCTAGAGAAAGATTATCATCTCCAATAGAGCATTATAAAATGGTTTATGACAGAAAATGAGAGGTTGAGGACTAGGCTTGATTTGTTAGACCAACAACTCAATGGTGATCAACCCCAACCTCAGATCAGGGTCCTTTTAACAAATATCTTTGAACACTGACATAGTATTTTTGAAATTAAGAATGGGGTGACCAACTTAGAAGAGAAAATGATTTAAGTGGAAAGGGATCAGAAATCTCTTAATAAAAAAGTACTGAAGGTGCAGTAGGTTAGCAATTACTATTAAAAATAGTGTTGTATCACTATGCCACAGGAAGGTTTGAAGAATAGGAAAGGGATTCCAGAAGAGAGAAGATCAAGCAAAAGAACTAAAAGACAGAGAAAAGGTAAGGAGATGGATGATAATCAGATGGATCTGAAAATAGTAGATGAACACCTAAATTATTTGAAATAAGAATAGGAGGCAGCAAAAAAATAAGAGAGAGAGACAGTATATATATTTATATTAAACAAAAAAACCATAAAATATAGTGTTTAATCTTTTAATCCTCCAAATCCCCTGAGTCTCCACCAACCTCAATTTAATAATACACTAAATCCTCCAAAGCCTATCAACCACTAAATCATCCAAAGTCTCCACCCATTGAATTTAATAATCAACTAAAACCCCCAAGTCTCCACCAACCTCAATTTAATAATCCATTAAATCCTCCAAAGTCTCCCCCCATTCAATTTAATAATCCACTAAATACCCCAAAGTCTCCACCAACCACAAGATCGTCCAAAATCTTCACCAACTTCAATTAAATAATTCACCTCAACTCCCACTAATTCACCTCCAAAAATCTAGAAATTGACCATTAATCCTCACAATCAAAGGGAAATTGATCATCAAGCTATCGAATTTTCTATTGTGTATCCTCTTGAGAATCAACATCATCCAACAAAGTGCTGCTGAAATTCACCTTGCATTGAAGATTTCACATTGAGCATCCACATACCAAGATTACAAGAGCAAATCCACATCATCAAAGGAGAAGATCTTCACACGTTTGGTAAGGTAAAGGTATAAATGTATTTGTTTTCTTTTATTGAAGCTCGATCCGAGATTCTATGTTAGCCAAATGTTAACCAGACAATATATATATTTATATTAAACAAAAAAAACAATGTTTAAGCTTTTAGTCATCCGAACCCCCACATCTCCACCAATAAATGTTAACCATATCCTACTTTTGTAAATTTCAATCTAGAGCAATTGTTGGCCTCAATAATGCATTTGTTTGTACACGGTTATCTTTGTGCACATCGTCCTTGTGTAATGTGCAATCATGACTTATATTAACCAGATGGTATGTATATTTATATTAAACACCATGCTATTGATTTATGATAAATATTCGAAGGCCTACACTAATTCAATGTTCGATTAAATCCAAAGAAATCTGTTTTTGGGGTATCTTCGGGAAAACTCCTAAGATACATTATTTCTCATCGAAGCATTGAGGTTAATAAAAAAAAAGGTAAAATCTATCATAGAAATGCCACCGCCAACCAATCTAAAACAACTGTGATGTTTACAAGGCCGAATTCAAGCTATTCAGCATTTCTTTGCCCAATTGGCTAATAAAACAATTCTTTTCACACGTTTGCTAAAAAAGGATACACAATTCATATGGGATGGCGTATGTCAATAAAGCTTTGATAAGATAAAAACGTATTTATCAAACCCAACAATGTTTATGCCTCCTATTCCAAATAAACCATTACTTCTTTACATATTGGCTATCCATGAGGCCCTACGGGCCTTACTAGTGCAATTTGATGATAATCACAAAGAGCAGGTAATCTATTATAATAGTCGCCAACTAGTCGATTACGAGTGCAAATATACAACCATGAAAATACTATGTTTAGCCTTAGTTTTTGCCACCCCGAAATTATGACATTATTTGCTCAATAATGAGGTTCATGTTATAATTAAAGAAGATCCATTAAGGTTCCTCATGAACAAATCACATCTAACTGGCCACATAGAAAAATGGGTGATGTAGCTCATAGAATTTGACCTAAAATTTGTATCCCAAAAATCAATAAAAAGTCAAGTTATAGCTAACCAATTGATTGCAACTCATTTACCAAATTTTTTTCCACTAACCGAGGCTTTTCAAAATGAGTTTGAGGCATATAATATATCTTTCACTCCATGGACAATGTTCTTTGATGGGTCAAAATGTCGAACAGGAGGAGGTGTTGGCATTGTATTTTGTACCCTCGAAGACAAATACATGCCTTTCTCTTACAAATTAGCTTTTTTTTGTACCAACAATATAGCCAAATATGAGGCCTTGATCATCGGATTATCCATAGCACATAAGTTGGTTATAAAAGATATCCAAGTTTTTGGTGATTCCCAGTTGGTTGTTAATCAAGTTATTAATCATTACCAAACTAAAGAAGAGCATCTTTTGCCATATAAAGAAATGGTAGATAAACTCACACAGACATTTGACATATTTTCTATCGACAATATTCTACGTAAAGATAACCGCCATGTAAATTCTTTGGCAAGTGCAACATCCTTGATGACTTTTGATGATGATCACATAAACTTTACAATACAACAATTACGAAACACTTTCATTTTTTCTGATCAAATGAACGCCTTGGCCATTCTTGCTATTGCCCGCAGTACTGTAAATACAAAATGGTACACCAATATTTATAATTTTCTTTATCGAGCCTATATACTAGACCACACGAAATGATAAACAGAAATTACAACACAAAGCGTTCCATTACATTATTATTGGAAATGATTTATTCAAAAGAGGTTTTGATGGACAATTGCTCCAATGCTTAGGCAAAGATGAAGCTCACACTGCACTCCTCAAAATGCATGACCGTGAGAGTGGTGGGCATTTCAACGGGCATGCCATGTCTCAAAAACTCTTACGCCATGGTTATTATTAGCCTACAATGGAACAAGAATGTATCAAACATGCAAAATTATGTTTACAATGTCAAAAATATAGCAATTTGAATCATGCACTGTCACATGAGTTACAATCAATAGTTTCACCATGGCCCTTTTCCTTATGGACCTTTGATTTGATAGGTAAACCAAATCCAGTATCTGTTGGAAAACACAAATTTATTATTACAACTACAGAATATTTCACAAAATGGGTCGAAGCAAGTCCACTTGAGTTTAACATAGGGGATGACATATGCAGGGTTATGATGACCAATATCATACCCTGTTTCAGCATACCTTCAACCAGTAATTTTGACAATGGAACATCATTTCAAACAAGACAGTAAGACAGTTTTGCATTAAATACAAGATTAAACATACTTTTTCTACACCTTATTCCCCACAAGGCAATGGCCAAATAGAGGCAACCAATACAACAATGTCAAAATACTTGGCCAAACAGTTGAGCAATACATCATTCATTGGCACCAACATATGATATATGTTTTATGGGCATACCACACTAGTGTTTGCACATCTACGCAAGGCACACCTTATTCGTTGGTATATGGCACAAAGGCTGTATTATCGATCAAACTTGAGATACCCTATTTGTGTGTTTTTCTAAAAGACATCATCAAAGATAATGAATATCGCGAAAAATGACTACATCAGTTAGAGTGGTTGAGTGAAAAATGCACACAGGCTGCTAAGCACTTGCACGTCTATTAGGAACGTGTAAAACGAGCATATAACAAAAATGTTTGGCCATGTGACTTTAATGTGATTGACCTGGTACTAAAATAAAATTAAAAGAATACTAATGCAAAAAATGACAAAAAGCTAAAATTCAAACTAAATTGATTGGGTCCATTTACAATTATAGAAAAGCTAGGAAAAGGTGTATACCGCCTTGCTACACTTGAAGGAAAGCCTTTCAAAGTACAATGAACATCATGCACTTGCGTAAATATATTACATAAGCAAGAACTCCAAAAATTCCAAAAAAAAGACATTCAAAATACCAAAACCACTATCAGTACTTGGCATCCATATGTTACTTCCATATTGATGGACCACATACTCAGTTACTCCTACATACACATGTGTCACACTTCTACATTGGGTGTGATACAGGGCTACACAAATACATGATACACTCCTCTTTCGAATGTTGGGCTTTCCCTCTACTCATGTCATATGGGCATTGGAGGCATCCCCTTCTTCGATCTTGATGCACACAAGTTATATGCTTTGATGATCACTCTACACTATCATGTTTGAGCTTACATATGTACTTACACATGTCTATTATCCATGATTATATCTTACACAAGGTACTTCATATGCTATACACTCGACATATTTTTCTAACACATTGAATCCATGGGCCACTATGACATGTTTACAATGGTTGCTTATGCTTTACTTTATGCACTTCCTTGAGTGTCTTGTCTTGCTTGTTCAAGCATTTGAATATGCTCATTTGCTTCTGGCCCCTATGCTTATGTATGCTTTCATTGACATTTGCATGTCATTGTTTGTTATATGGACATTTGAATATGTCATTCTTGCTTTCATGGACATTTGACCAAGATATGTCCCTTCAATTGTGCGGCATTTGAACATGCCCCTTATTTGCAGTCTCCTTGGATCATCGCTTGTTGACTTGTTTTTTAGTGTTCTTGTGTGTGTGCTTGTTTGCTTGTTGAACTTGTATAGTTACTATCAAGACATTGTCATGATCTTTATCATGCATCTTAAGCCTACATGTGATCACATTCGCTCTATGCACTTCAACGATACATTTACCTAGACATGTTCCTTTTATATGCTACATGGTTACATTCACATATTATACAATTGTCTTATCATTTTGAGGTGAGATAACTCCCAATTCCTATCTTTCTCTCACCTCAAAAGGGGGGCATATTAGTGAAGGCAATCTTGGGAAGCATGTTCTCCACACATTCACAGTTCTTAGATTCAGTGGGAGCATACTTTAGAAGCATGTTCTTCACAATTCACTCCGTATGTGGTACTTATATCAGTTTTCAGATTCAATGGGGGCACGTTTTGGAAACATGTTTTCATATTTATTTAGTATATGGTACTTATATTAGTTCACAAATTCAATGAGAGCATGCTTTGGAAGCATGTTCTCCACACGTATTTAGTATTCAGTATCTCCAATTTACAGTGGAGGCATGTTTTGGAAACATGTCCTCCACATTGGTACTTATATCAGTTTCATATTTCTCCCTATATAGTGGGGGCAATCTTGGGAAGCATGCCCTTCACACATTCACAGTTATTAGATTCAATCGGAGCATGCTTTGAAAGCATGTTCTTCACAATTCACTCAGTATATGGTACTTATATCAATTTTCAGATTCAGTGGGGGCATGCTTTGGAAGCATGTTTTTCATATTTATTTAGTATATGGTACTTATATTAGTTCACAAATTCAATGGGAGCATGCTTTGGAAGCATGTTCTCCACACATATTTAGTATTTAGTATCTCAAATTTACAGTGGGGGCATGTTTTGGAAACATGTCCTCCACATTGGTATTTATAGCAGTTTCATATTTCTCCTTATATAGTGGGGGATGCTTTGGAAGCATGCCCTCCACACTTACATAGTTATCTAAATTGGCCCAAAGCACACATTTATATGATTCAAATTCGCGGTTGTGACAAAATTCTATACATTGGTACCATTGTTATACATAGTTTCAGTATGAGACATATCTAAAGTGCATATGCTATGCAACATGTGCCTAATATTGCAAAAATCCAAATCCATTTTAGATTCCAAAACCATTGCATGTATTTATACCCTATAGACTTCTACAGACCATATTGAGCCAATCTACTATAGTAGTTGGTTCACCTTTTGGTATGGTTGAGATGAATAAATTACTCGATCTTGCCAAGTTTTCAGGCTGGACTTGATCATTCAACCTCACCAAGTTATAGGTATCATTGAGTTGCCCGGTTCAGTGAATCTCAACTACCAAAAGGCAACTCACTTTTACTCCAAAGTTGGGTCTCTCTCTCTCTCTCTCTCTCTCTCTCTCTCTCTCCTTGGATATGTGCACTTTAAAGATTTATCTATAATTATCATAATCTCAGTTTCAGAGCCTTACAATGATACATCTTTTGCAAAACAACTTGCCAATAGGCAAGGCAATTACATCGACACACAAGTGTACTACTAAACCTTGGTCTTTCATTTCAATCTATTTCAAATACTTTTAATCCATATTATACACACAAATTTTACACTGTAACATGTTCTTGGTTGCAAGTCAGTCACCAGCAAAGCACTCAAATTAAACTCAAACAAAGACAAGATGTGCATACACACCCAAGTACTTATTCATTTCCTTTAAACTAGCAATTTCATTACTAGATTAAAGGGGGGCAAATGTAGATATTTTGTGATTATGTAGCACCTCAGTCTTGTATACTTGGCAAACTCAGACCTTGGATGTTCCGCTTAGTTCTACACTCTCCTTGCTTCCACAAACCTCATATTTGCTCTATCGTGTGTCCCTTGACCTATCTCTTAGTCCAATTGAGCCTATATTAATGACAGAGACATTCTATCTTGTCCATAATACTTAAAATGTACTTATCTTACACCTCTGCAAATTCTAAACCTATAACTATTTTGCTACTCTCTGGACACTAGCACCTGGGATATACAATAGTGTCGATGTTATTGTCCTACTATGATCAAGTGTCTAGTGCCCTAAAGTCATCCAATTTGCAAATGAAACATATCCTCAAGGTCGACCTACATGCTTTTATGCGAGTTATGTAATGTCCCTTCCAAGGGATATTAGATAAACAAAGGATTTATTCAATCATTCCAATGATTAAATATTAATTTTTAGAACTTTTATACAATCCCTAGCAATTCAAAATTGACAAAATAATATTGTAAATGACTTGAAATCAGCTCCAAAAATAATAATCTAGATTCTCAAAAATAACAGAATTTATATGAAAATTATAAGCCAAATAAACAATTAAAACACTGATTTTTAGATAATTAACTAGCTGGAAAAATCAAATAAAATGTCAAAAAATTATGTGTGGTTGTTCCACACCTCTAAAGGCCTTAAAATGACTCCAAATTGGGTCACCCACCTCTAGAATTGGTTAGCTATCCCGGCAGACCTGCACAACCCTCAACAATGGTGTTTGTTGCCCTAGGACAGCCCCTGAATGCAAGCATCCAGCTCCTCTACTAGTCCGCTCCTCTTATGAATGATCTTCGGTGTTAAAAACACCCTTGTCTTATCACTAATCTGCTCCATACAACTCCATAATGAGTTGCTCTAGGTCTAAATCCAAGGGTTTCCGTCCTTGATTCAGCTCTCTTGAAGGGTTTTTGTCCTCCAAGTGCAAGCCCTTGCTTTTCGTGCTTAGATTCCAGAAAAATCGTTATCAAAATTAGACATGCCTTCAAATGAAATACAAATCCCCCTTATATATCCACCTTTTAGTTATAAAGAGTTAGTGGATTATAAAGATAATTTGCTTTTAAAATCACTTAAAGGCTAAATAAGCCCATGACCCTAAAAAAGGTCCCAACTTAAGTTGAAAAGCAAATTAGTCTATTATTACTTTATTTTAAGTATTTAAAAATACTTTTTATTTTGGTAATAATATTTCAAAATGGGGACATTACAAGTTAGTAATCCAAAGAATTGATATAATTATAAGATAAACTCTCATGTATTCCTCAACTACGAATACTTAGCAAAAGACCAAAAAGCATTCAATTGATCAAAACTTCCCTATTTATTCATATTTCAAAAACCAGTCATAAGGAATGCACATCTACAAGTCTGAAGTACTAAAGGAGCAGCCCAAGAACCTAATTTACTAAGTTACAAGCTAGATCATTGTTGTACTTTACACACATTGCATGATTCACACACAAGCCAATACGTAGGGGAGAAATACATCAATTCGAAGCCCTCTTCGAAGTATTGGCTATGTAAACAACGGGGTCATTGGGGTCAGCTCGACCTTGTATACCCACTAACCCATTTTTTCCCAAGGTCACATTGAAGATGGAAAGCTAGAGTTTTGTCATTTCACAAAGAGAGACAATCCATGACTCAAATCTGAATGCATCAAAGCGAAAGCGAAGCCAAACCCAGAAGCAACCAAGTGCTCACATTCTGTTTCACCATATCTTCCGTACATGACACTATCATTGGACTCAGACAGTAACATCAAAGCAACTGTCCAAGACTGATGCAATTGTACAGATAGCCAACGACACCAGATCTAGAATCTGACAATTGTTCCAGAACTATCTTCCCGTCTACTTTCAACGCATCCCAAATCCAAAACTACATTAACATCAAAGCAAGCTAAGTCTTCTTCTTTGTCATTTCTCTATCTAACATAGTTGTACTTCCCATATTTAGACTATCTTAGCATAATAAATTCAGTGTATGTTTATATCTGAATTTAGCATTTGATTGGCGTTCTATATATCTAATTACCACTCTTGTGCCATTTCATTTCTATATTCTTAACCCTAAGCTTAAAGTGAAATTACCCCAACACTATTGCATTTTAGGGTTAAACGCAAGGCTGATTTAACAAAAGATATTCAAATACGTAAATTTTTGGTTATTGAGGTGCCCCCTACGAAGGAGTCATCCTCAAAAAGGGAGCCAGTGGAAGAAAGGATTAGGAGGCCTAAGAAAGTTTGTTTTGAAGACAATATGGGAGAAGAGCAACCACTAGATAAAACAGAGAAGGATGCCCCTGGTTGTCCATATCATAGGGAGGATAAAGTCAGGCTCGAGAGTAACATTTCAAAGTAAGGTCATGGGAAGCAGTCTTCTTTCAAGGGTAAGACAGCTCAAGAGACATAGAATGTTCAATTGCCTAGACCGGATTTCATTGAAAATGAGAAGAATGGTCAATCTCAATACAAACAAACTTCATAAAAAGAGAAAAACCAGAGTTTTGGGGATAAGGGAGAAGAAATTCCTTATGCAAATTTGAAGAAAAAGATCGGTTTTCTAGAGAAAGATTATCATCTCCAATAGAGCATTATAAAATGGTTTATGACAGAAAATGAGAGGTTGAGGACTAGGCTTGATTTGTTAGACCAACAACTCAATGGTGATCAACCCCAACCTCAGATCAGGGTCCTTTTAACAAATATCTTTGAACACTGACATAGTATTTTTGAAATTAAGAATGGGGTGACCAACTTAGAAGAGAAAATGATTTAAGTGGAAAGGGATCAGAAATCTCTTAATAAAAAAGTACTGAAGGTGCAGTAGGTTAGCAATTACTATTAAAAATAGTGTTGTATCACTATGCCACAGGAAGGTTTGAAGAATAGGAAAGGGATTCCAGAAGAGAGAAGATCAAGCAAAAGAACTAAAAGACAGAGAAAAGGTAAGGAGATGGATGATAATCAGATGGATCTGAAAATAGTAGATGAACACCTAAATTATTTGAAATAAGAATAGGAGGCAGCAAAAAAATAAGAGAGAGAGACAGTATATATATTTATATTAAACAAAAAAACCATAAAATATAGTGTTTAATCTTTTAATCCTCCAAATCCCCTGAGTCTCCACCAACCTCAATTTAATAATACACTAAATCCTCCAAAGCCTATCAACCACTAAATCATCCAAAGTCTCCACCCATTGAATTTAATAATCAACTAAAACCCCCAAGTCTCCACCAACCTCAATTTAATAATCCATTAAATCCTCCAAAGTCTCCCCCCATTCAATTTAATAATCCACTAAATACCCCAAAGTCTCCACCAACCACAAGATCGTCCAAAATCTTCACCAACTTCAATTAAATAATTCACCTCAACTCCCACTAATTCACCTCCAAAAATCTAGAAATTGACCATTAATCCTCACAATCAAAGGGAAATTGATCATCAAGCTATCGAATTTTCTATTGTGTATCCTCTTGAGAATCAACATCATCCAACAAAGTGCTGCTGAAATTCACCTTGCATTGAAGATTTCACATTGAGCATCCACATACCAAGATTACAAGAGCAAATCCACATCATCAAAGGAGAAGATCTTCACACGTTTGGTAAGGTAAAGGTATAAATGTATTTGTTTTCTTTTATTGAAGCTCGATCCGAGATTCTATGTTAGCCAAATGTTAACCAGACAATATATATATTTATATTAAACAAAAAAAACAATGTTTAAGCTTTTAGTCATCCGAACCCCCACATCTCCACCAATAAATGTTAACCATATCCTACTTTTGTAAATTTCAATCTAGAGCAATTGTTGGCCTCAATAATGCATTTGTTTGTACACGGTTATCTTTGTGCACATCGTCCTTGTGTAATGTGCAATCATGACTTATATTAACCAGATGGTATGTATATTTATATTAAACAAAAAACCACAAAAACAAGTGTTCTAACTTTTTAATTCTCCAAATCCCCTAAGTCTCCACCAACCTCAATTTAATAATATACTAAATCCTCCAAAGTCTCCATCAACCACCAAATCATCCAAAGTCTCCACCCATTCAATTTAATAATCCACTTAAACCCCCAAGTCTCCACCAACCTCAATTTAATAATTCCATTAAATCCTCGAAAGTCTCCACCCATTCAATTTAATAATCCACTAAATCCCCTAAAGTCTCCACCAACCACTAGATCCTCCAAAGTCTTCGCCAACTTTAATTTAATAATTCACCTCAAATCCCACTAATTCATCCCAAAAAATCTATAAATTGACCATTATTCCTCACAATAAAGGGGAAATCGATCATCAAGCTATCAAATTTTATTTTGTGTACCCTCTTGAGAATCAACATCATCCAACAAAGTGCTGCTGAAATTCACCTTGCATTGAAGATTTCACATTGAACATCCACATACCAAGATTACAAGAGCACATTCAAGTCATCAAAGGAGAAGATATTCACACGTTTGGTAAGGTGAAGGTATAAATGTATTTGTTTTCTTTTATTGAAGGTCAATCCGAGGTTCTATGTTAAGTTTAAAATAGAGAGTTGTATTGTTTGCTTCTAATTAAAATTATAAATTTCACGTATTACATTTTGGCACGCCAGGTGGGACGCATTCTCAATCTTTCTAATCACACATTTTCATTGGTTTTTTAATTTGTTTCAAGTTATTTTGATTCGCTAACTGTTAGAACGTGTTTTTGGAAGGTTTTACTTCTTGTATTTGGTGAAATTTACCAGATTAGTCCACTCTATTCGCTTGTACCTATACATAGATTTTCGACGAAATCATTCTGGGTTCTGGGAAAATTATTTTCTTCATCTTTTTAATTGTTGTTTTTTGTCTTTTTCAGCTTTTATTTTGACTAATTTGCAGCCTTACCACTTGTCAAAGATGCTTCTCACACACTACAAACGGTTTTTGTGCAGCCCCGCTTGTCAAAGACGCAAATAAAATTGAAACAAAAATTTTTTGAAGCTTGCTAACGTCTTTTATTTTTACGTTTTTACTTGTTTAATTAATTTTAGTTTGTTTAATTTGGTTTGCTTGAAACAAAATATTTTTGAAGCTTGCTAAGTCTTTTACTTTTCAAGTTTTTACTTAATTGATTTTAGCTTGTTTGATTTGGTTTGCTAAAATTTATTGTTTAAGAGCTTTAATTAAATCTTGTTTGTTTAATTTCACTTGTATTTACTTAATTTCATTTCAGCAAGTTTTTATGTGTTACTAGTAAACTGTGTATGATCTTTCCTCACACCACCTAAGTGGTGATCTTGGTAATCAAAAGCAATCCTAGTAACTCTTGTAACTTAAGAATTGGATTAGATTATGCTCTTTCCTCGCACCACGTAGGTGGAGATCTTGGAAATAAGAAATAATCCGAATCTTTTTTATTTTTTATTTTTTACGGACTCTATCGACCATAAATTTTATCACCACGTAGTAAGCCAAACCTCGTGTATTGATGAGATATATAAATTGAGAATCAATTGTTTCAATTATTTAAGCGTTGTTCATTTTACTAGCGTAGTGATGTGAGGGGGGTTCATCCTCTAATCCCTATGATTTCAACAGCTACCTTGATGTTAGATTTTCTAGCAGCACTCTACTAAAATCCTACAGATGGAGTGCGCACATGGGAACTAGACCATTTTTTTGCAGCCCGTTAATCTTCCTATTCCACAGTCTTGGGCCTCATCGTATTGAAAGGTATATAGAGGACATCCTCAAGTTAAACTTGTAAAAATTGTAAGCCGTAGGAAGTTATTTTGTCGTTTGATTCATGGTGCACCTGAGAGAAGCGCATCATCCACGAAAGTTAATCTCACCATACCCTTGAAACCGGGTTTAGTGGGCTAAAGGGACAAAAATTTATGTAGTCAATCCTCTAAAATATTGGGCCGACACTATCCGACAGGTAAGTATAAATGAGAGCCCACGAATCACTCAACACCTTGCCTAGATTTATCCTTTGAAATTGTGGTTTGTTTATGTTGTGTTCATATTCTTGAATAGTTTAGGTTTTGTGTTGTATACTTTGATTTTTATTAATGAAGTTTGCCGCTCAACCACGCCTTTGCAAAGAGTATGCCTCTTTCTATTTTGGAACGTCATTGTTTCTAGATCCACTTCCAGGACATCCCTATGCTTGTTTGATTCTATCATCAAGCCTACAGTTTTATATGGTTCAAAGGTTTAGGGACCTAGCTTGGGGGCCATTGACTAGGCCCGTATGGAGAAGGTCCAAACTCTCATGTTGCAGCGCATGATCCGTTGCAAATGGACAGTTCCTCAGTGCATCATCCAGGCTGAATTTGTCAACCACCCACTACACCTTAAGACTATCTTCAAGCTTAATTTCTACATCCATAGACTCGGATCCCTGGGGTACTCAGCTTTTGGTCGTGAGAGATATCCCTACTTATCACTATGTTCTTCAAAGAGGATTGCTTCACTAGCCCCCACCAAACGTCGGCACTGTTGGTACCTTGAGACTAGGCAGCTCCTTTCTATCAACATCTCTATTGATAGGCTACCCCCTTTCATGTATTCCCTAGATGCCCCTCTTGGGCTCCTTCCCACTAGGGACGTCATCACTAACGCTGTCAAAGAGGACATCTATAGACAGTACATCCAGACCACCTGGATCTCCCCCCGTGAGCTACTCAATCCCAAGCTTGCTTTCTATGCCGATCATTTCTTACAGGTGGTGGACGGTATCATTTGTTACCCTCATTATCTCCAACGCCATTGGTCTCACGGCTTGAGGTTTCCCCTTGGTCAGATGAGAGTTTGTTCCCACCAACTACGGATTGAAACAGACCACCACATTCTCCCTCAGGATTGGATATGTCTTTGCTCCCTCTGAGAGGTGGAGACCGAGGACCACTTCATTTTCAGATGCCCAATATATTATGAGATCCAGGGAAGATATCACTGCCTTTTCAAAGACTCAGACAACATTCTAGCTACTTTCTTCAATTATACTAACCAACGTTGTTTGGCTCTTTATCTTTGCAAGGTTGTCACTTTTTGGCGCAAATCCCTACAAGAGGAGCCTACAGGCTTCAAAGCTCCCATATTGATCACCTCTTTCTTTCAACCTACTCAGGTGACCGGCAACACTAAGCATCCTTTGGACACCGATGCATCACACATCAGATCTGATAGATTAGTTAGATAGTGCTTCTCTCAGCACATCATTACCACTCACACTACTTAGATCTCCCAGCCTGATATCTCTAGGCATCGTGGCTCTGGTCCAATCCATCGACGTGGCTTTGCCCCTCTTTGGCAACATGGTTCAACTACTTGTCAGCTACCTCCTAGACCACAAGGACAAATTGATATTGCTAGCTTCTTTTCTACTACGGGTGTTACACCGACCTTGGATGCTAGGAGAGATTCTAGAGGAAGTGCCTTGCTTCCTCCTAGGATCCCCCAACCTAGCTCCTCCGACCCTGTATACTCGCCAAACAGCATTTTCAGATCTATCACAATGAGAGACAATGGACTAGATGATCCCTCCACTTCAAGCAGAGACAAGTATATTCAATGAGATTTGCCTCCATTCTTCATTGGCACATGCTCTTGGGGATTTTATTCGCCCCTCATTGCTATTATTATTAGTTTCTTTGCCACTTGTATTGCTGGCACACTCTTCTATTTGGTCTTCATACTTTATTTCTTTGGTTCCTCTCTAGGATTCTTTCATCCTACAACTTTCTATTGCTATTGGTTGTATCCTTCAGTCCCATTGACCTACTTTTGGTCATTTGTGGACATTAATATAATTTATTTCTTTCTCCTTGTGCTATAACAAATAATTGAATCTTTTGTGTCAAGCCCAATACATTTGTTTTACCAACTAATGATCAAGCATTTAATAACAAGGCTAAGTTAAAAACCCTTACATCAACACAAGCTATCTTGAGTAGGGTTATCTTTAAGTCAAAACCAAAATCTTTAATCCATAGCCATCTTGGATCAACCATCTTCAAAATTATAGCGAGTCCTAACTATCTCGAGTCAGAGCCTTTTTTGAGTCAAAAATCAACCAATCCATCAAAATTATCTTGGATCAATCCATCGTGCATCCTAACTATCTTGGGTCACAAATCCAACAATTCATTGTGTATCACAACTATATTGGGTCACAATCCATCAATTCACCTTGAATCCTAATCATCTTGGATCCAAGCCCAATCCTAAATCGCATACATAGAGTCGGATCATGCCTCCAACCACCCGACTCCAAGAATATATAAATAGCATGCAAAAAAGGGAAGAACCTTTGGTAGAGACCCCTTTCACTTTGAAAATCAAGAAGGGCATGTAGAGGTCAATATTGATGAAAGCCTTGTTAACTATAATGAGCATCGCCCCCAAACTAATGATCCGCCTTGTTACATCTTCTAGGGGTAGGTGTTATACTACTACAGATTTTAATCCTGAGGACTTGCATCACCTTATAAGCAAAAGGAATAAAACCCCTCAAGATCCACCTAGTACTTCATTAGTAAAGGCAAGACAATCTTAGAATCCTCTCATGAAAATCCAAACAATGTTGCCTACATTCATGACGATAAAGGGAAGCTAGTTCTAGAGAACCAAACCCAACAAAACAAACCTTTTGATATATCCAAACATGTCCAACAATTGAGCCAACAAATAACCGATCTTCAATCTAAGATCAATCTTTCAAATTCCAAAGTCAACAAAACCAATCAAAATCAATCGAATAATCAAAATCAATCCCCATCCTCGCCTCTCAAGGACAAATTATTTGTTAAAGAATGGCAAAACATGGACCAAATTCAAGGATTACACGATGGAAGTCTATCCTCAAGTAAAAAGTTTTAAGTTTGAAGAACTGTGCGCTTATCCTTTTGACATAAACATGATGAAATTACATTTTCCATCTCATTTCGAACCTCCCAAGTTCAATAAATATAAAGGAAAGGGTGACCCTAGGGATCATATCAAAAGTTCTACATGGCTTGCTAAGAGGTTGTCTATAGTAACAACTACTTACTTTGGCTCTTCCCACGTAGTCTAAGTGGTCAAGCTCTAGAATGGCTCTTACATTTACCCAAGGGGTTAATCAATACCTTTGCCAATCTTTCTAAGAGATTTGTTACACAATTCTCATACAACGTAGAACATGAATTGACCATGCCAGACATATACAATGCCAAACAACGAAATGGAGAAAGTTTTTCCTTGCTTATAGAGATGGTGTGCCTTAGTTAGTTGCTTTCCTTTGTCACTACCTGAAGAACAACACATTACCATTTTCATGAACATTCTCAACTCTAAGATGTCTTATCACCTCCAACTTTGTATCAAACCCTTTGGCGGAGTCATTGAAAAAAGAGTTCAAATAGAAAGGGCACTTATCACCAAGGGTCTTGTAGAACTTTTCAATAAGGAAAACCAAACTCAAATTGACAAACCCAAGTTTTTCAATAAGAATAAGAACGTGGTAGGTGATGGTGTGACAAATGTTAAGCGAATTCAAAACATTCAGCCTACACCCAACCTTACTCTATCAAGTGGTCAAACTAGACAAGGTGCAAGACGAAGGAATTATACTTCTTTAAATGACCCCCTTGATGTAATTTTCCATAAGTTAGTAATTGCTAGTATGATAATATTTCCAAACATTAAGCCCTTTGATGAAAAAGGTCCCAAACCGACATGGTATAAATAAGATCAATATTGTGAGTACCATAGAGTCAAAGGTCATGCCACCAATAGATGTCTAAAACTCAAACTATCTCCAAGATCTTATCGATCATGAAATAGAGAAGAGCGCATCTACATCTAATAACCAAAAGTTAGGGATATACCAAGATCCTTTTTTGAAACACGCCCAAAATCATTCCAAGCTAAAACCAATTACGTCAACATTACCCAACATACCCATCCATTTGATTCCATTGTCAGTCATATCCAACATGTGGACAGCCATGTTTTTGTGATCAAAACTAAAGCCCAAGATTGCACAGTCACCACAAGGCATGCAAAAATCACTCTCCCTAGTTCTCCTCAACCTACTTATGGGGGCAATCACAATATCATTGAGGAACTTGAGAAGACACTAGTCCAAATATCAATTTTGGACCTTCTCGAAACATCTACTGCCTATAAATAAATCTTGTATAAAACCTTACAAGAGACAACAATTCTGAAGGACATTAATCCATCCAATTTTCAAGCCCTTGTAGGACGTTTGTCCAACAATCAGGTCACTTTTGATCACACTGATATCCCCCATTGGTTCATCTCACAATTTACCCTTGTGCATTAAAGTCATAACTTTCAAACATAAAGTATAAAGGGTAATTATAGACAAGGGTCTGATTTGAACTTGTGTACATTAAGCTTGATCAAACATCTTGGTTATTCAATAGCAAAACTAGAACCCAATACCATAACTATCAAGGCTTATAATAATACAAAGCGCCAATCAGCAGGAACTATACATCTTCCCATCATGGTGGGGCCTATCATATAGCAAACCTTAATACATGTCTTGTATCTTGAACTTCCATATAACCTCCTCCTTGGCCGACCATGGATTCATACCATGAACGTTGTTCCATCCACACTCCATCATTGTATAAAATTTTCTCATTCTGGGATGGAAGTTACTACTTCCAGTGATCCTCAATCCTTTCAATATTGCAAATTGTTGGAAGGCAGATACTGCAAAGCCAATTATTTACCCATTACAAATGATACCTGTGAGACAAATGAGGAATCACCAAAGCTCAAAAACTATGTCCATCTAGATGAGTTACCATCTAAATCTGCAAACCAACCATCTACATGTGACAGCCAACCTTCCACATCCAAATCCACAATTCCATCCACCAAATCCAAGTTTAAGATTGTTGATAAAGGCATGGGAGAATATGAAATCCAGGATGCTTTCTACTTAAATAAAATCCACATGTCTCCCAGCAACCATGGTAGGCCCCACTATAGGAAAGAAAAACAAATTGCTCATTAGTTTGGCAAAACTTCTTTTGTTGAAGGTGGGTTCCTTTTAGATGAACAGATCGAAGATTCAAATCCTTCCTGGCTTTATAATGATAAGCTTGCAAACTGCCTTCAAAGTAATCAATATCTTATACCAAAAGCCATCATGTGTAATATATGAATTATAAAGGCAAAGGTCTTGATCTTCATCAACAAAGCCTTGTAGAACCAATATCTATCAAAGCAAATGAAGAACATCGAGGCATTGGATATAAACCGCTTAGTCTGGAGCTAAATCTGTTTGAGGAATCCTCCTCTAACATTGAAACGAGTTTTGTTCATAGTCGCTACGATGACCTTTCATCCACAAACCTTTTTCATGACACAAATGTTTTAACCCTTGACCTCCAATACCCTCAACTCATAGCCTGAGGCCAACAAGATCCACCCTCACTCGACCATTTCTAGAATGATGAAGCAATTAATGAATTCATGGGACTCGAGGCTAATATAGGATTGATGGGGTTTCTACGGTCAGCTTGGCCATTCCCACAACTCCACTTTTTCCCCCCTTGTTGCTCTTTGTCATTTTATATCCTTGTAGTCATAGCTAGGGTTTCAAAAAAAAAGGCTTATATAGTGGTCACAACTTCATATTGCAATTTATTTGATCCATGATTTTCATCATCATCAAGTCCTACATCCCAAACCCTTATTCATCATCACCCACCCCATCTTTTAAACCCTTGTTTCTTTCCTCTTAACCCCTTTTTCTCTCTTTGAGAGCCCATCTATATCCTTCATCCCCACATGCCCTCTTGAGAGGGCATCATCCCTAACTAACTCATCACCTGATTCCATCATCATTTAACATTCATTACACAACTAGTGACATCCTTATGCACCTGTCCTCTACATTTCTTTGAAAATTTGTTGCTTCTTCTAGTCACGACACCCTTTCAAAGATGGGCAAAATGTAGACACCTCAAATCAGAAGTGTCGATTTTAACTTTTTCATCTAGTCTGCACTAAATCCTCCAATCGAACTCTAAACCTATCATTTCACTCAACCCTAATCCTAATCCATTTTGCACTATCCTCAATTGTCCCAAATCCTTCATCCATGATAAACCCTAATCCTAATTCATCATCACTATTCACCGTCATTATTCATCACACGTCATGTTAGTTAATTAATTTATATTAATTAGCTAACCCATCCATAATAACAAAATCCATGAAATACTAAATTCCATAATTTCTAAAATCAAATATTATCTTATCCACCTCAAATCCACCAAATTCTCCAAAGCACTCACCAACCTCCATTATCCAATTTTATAATCCTCCAAATCCTCTAAAGTCTTCACCAAATCCTCTAAAGTCCTCACCAATCTCCATTATTCAATTTAATAATCCTCCAAATCCCCCAAGTCTCCACCAACCTCAATTTAATAATCCATTAATTCCTCCAAAGTCTCCACCCATTCAATTTAATGATCCACTAAATCCCCCAAAGTCTCCACCAACCACTATATCCTCCAAAGTCTTCGCCAACCTCAATTTGATAATCCACCTCAAATCCCATTAATTCATCCCAAAAATCTATAAATTGACCATTCTTCCTCACAATCAAGGGAAAATTGATCATCAAGCTATCAAATTTTCTATTATGTATCCTCTTGAGAATCAACATCATCCAACGAAGTGTTGCTGAAATTCACCTTGCATTGAAGATTTCACATTGAACATCCACATACCCAGATCACAAGAACATCCAAGTCATCAAAGGAGAAAATCTTCACATGTTAAGTAAGGTGAATATTTAATTGTATTTGTTTTTCTTTTGTTGAAGCTCAGTCCGAGGTTCTATGTTAAGTTTAGAATAGAGGGTTTTATTGTTTGCTTTCTAATTAGAATTTTGAATTTCACATATTACAATATTGTTTATTTTTCAGTCAATGCACTGGCCATTTTGATTGTGTCAATAATAAGCATTGAATCCCCTTCCACCTGAAGTTTTTGCCATCCCTTTTCCTTAACCAGTCTTATTCCTTCTAAGGGAGCCATTGTGCCCTATTATTTGATCCAGACGCAAGTGGACTGAAAACATTTACATAAATTAAGTTTCTTTCCATCAACATCTCTAGAGATCCCTTCCTTCCACTAATTTTAGATTTCCTTTCACAGCTCCATAAAAATTGAGCTTAACCTAGTCTTTAGGAGGTCTCTTCCGCACATCCTTCCAATTTTTCAGCCTATTCCCACCAATGCCATTATCAATTATCTTTTTTTATTATTACTTATTGGAGAAGTATAGAAAGAGTATATATCCCAGAAGGCAATCCAAGTAGTAACCAACAACAAAACCGAATTGGAAACAACTATATCATAGAACGTAACCCAACAAGAGGCTACACAAAACAACAAATACTAATTATCAAGGACCAAACAGCCCAAGAGAGGCCAAGCGATATAAGTATCGAACGCCCTTGTAGGCAATACAAGCTAGCAGTTTAGAGTTAATTACCAATACAGAACATTTAGTAATTTTCCACTTAATTATCAAGGCAAATTTAAGAACCACGAGACAAGTGCACAGTACAGTTGACACAAGCAGGCTCCTCCGTAACAGCTCGGATCTCTCAGCAAGAACAGAAGGTCCCTCAAAGCCACCAATAGGTCCCTCCATGACTGCAACAAGGTCCTCACCAACAACAATAAGACCCATATCTGTGGGACCAGCTTCCACTCTAGGTCTCTGATTGAGCTGGGCCATTAAGTTCTGCACACCTTGAACCCAACCACATATGCCTTGTCCTTCATCAACTTCTCAACTATCCTTGGATAATAGCTCCATGTGATGCCAATGCATTCAGGGATAGGAACATCAAGATAAAAACCCGAGGAAAACATGTCATCAGAATAACTGCTTTCCTCAATCATAATAGCCACAGGGCCAATAGGAGGATGGTTCCCCAGATTTGAAGGGCCGGATTGCCTTCTATTTTCAATTCTCACAACAGCTTCTTGAAGCAACCTAAGCACCTCCTCAATAGGAGGTTCAGCCTGCAAAGGACACTGAGAAGAGACCCCATAACCATCATCCTTCTCCTCCTTACAAAATGGGGGGAGCTGCCATCACTACTCATTAAACAAATAGGCAAAATCATTCCACAAGATCTCCTCATTAACATTCTTAGACGAACACTAAAGAAAAGGTTTCCAAGTAAACTGAGCAACAATACAATCAAAAAGGACATGTTTAATGGACTCATCTTGACTAGAAACAAAAAGCAAAGAGAAACAACCATACCACATTTAGCTAGAACCAAGCCACCAACAAGTTTGTGATGCAACATTAACCATTTCAAACAATATTTCTTAGGTTCATTGCAGGAAAGACCAAATAACAAGGAGCTTACAGACCAGCTTCTAACCGAATCACATAGGCCCACTTAAAATTAAGAGAAACACAGATTTTTGGAGTAAATACAAGCTTATCATACAACATATTATAAGTCATTTCCAAGCTTAGGACCTTTACCCCAATTAATATTGTCCCATAATTCCGTATCAAAGAAAAGTCCAAGGCCCAAGGCAGAAGGCTTAATAGTCATCATCAAAATAAAATAGGCTCTACGGTGAGAGGTAGGAATCTTATATTTGTCTCTTATCTCCAGCCAAGAAAGCCACCTCCCTTGAGGAAAAATGTCAACAAACATATTGATACCCCTCCCTAACCAGAATCTAGCAGAGCAGCCTAACTCTGGGCAGGGGCTTGTTGTTCAAAAAAGTTCCCCCAAATAGACATAAAGCCTTGACAAAGAGCGTCAAACCAAAAGAACACCAGGCATCTAACTATCAAATCCTTGGAAGCCTCCCAAGCCTTCTGAAGTGAGCTGAAACTCGTAGAACCAATAGATTTTATTCTAAATCACCCAAGGAGAAGGTCAATGGAGTGAATGTCTTTCCGATCTGGGGGCTCAGTAAAGAAGCGAGACAAGATAGTTGATGTCCTAGTCGCTCCTTTAAGTATGTTTTCATGTGGTAATCGGCTCTTGGTTTCTTGGCTTTTGCATGGGTCTGGCATTTTTCAAACGAAGTGTGTAGTGTAGTTGGTGTTCTTAAATGTTGGTTTTAATGATTCTCTAGCTTAGTTGGAGGTCTATTGGTTGTGTTATAATCCATAGTGTTGTTATTAATTTCTTCACTGCTAATAGCCAAGAATTTTGGGTTTTTGGGTTTATCTTCATTATTTAAAGTTTATATTCTGTCAGGTGTGGCTGGCTAGTTTTATCTGCAGTCTTTCATTATATAATAATAATAGAAGCTACTTCATTTACCATTTTCAAAATTTCAGGTAAAGGAGGATATTTCAAAGAATGCTTTTTTTAAGTTTCAAGAATACAATCATTAAGTTCATCTCTAGATATGAAATCAGAATTTGAATCATTCAAAGCATTGCATTTCCCTTCAACAAATATTTACCATTCAAACTATAAACACCCATTTTTCTAATATAAACCATCAAGTAGCTCAACCAAGAACACAATATATTATATTAAGAAGAAATATCATGACAAAATAACAAGAATGGCATAATATAATGAAACATTTGATAATGAATAATGGAATAATATCAACTGCATAATAATGACAATATATGAATACAAATGTTTATTATTCAAAATATAAGCACCCTGTTTTAATATCAACCATGAAGAAAGCAATGAAAGAATACAATATATTATCTTAAGAACAAACATCATGGGAAAATATCAATAATGGCATAATATAATGAAACATTTGATAATTAAGAATGGCATAATAGCAACTGCATAATAATGACAATATATGAATACAAATGAAGATGATATCTTAATCTAAAACCATCAAAATAATACATCAACATAATCAATAAATTTCATTCAGTTTGTCATTGCATTGTATGATATATATAAAGCATCAATATAAAAGAAAGCATCACAAGCTCAAAAACACATTGCAGGCTTAGAAAAGTATCAAAACAACCTTGGAAATGCATCGCAACCTTGGAAATGCATTACTGGCTTTGAAAAGCATCACAAGGGTTGGAAAAGCATCATGAACTTGGAAAATATCGTAAGATTCGAAAAGCTTTGCTGCTTGGAAAAGCATTGCATGCTTGAAAATTGCATCAGAAGCTTGGAAATGTATGAATAGATTTCACTATAGGCTTAGAAAAATAGTGTTTAATTTCAAATATATATACACCGCATTGTAAGGTTAGGTAGAAACATCAAATTTAATTTAATTTCAAATTTTCCCTATATTTTTTTGACAAATGGAATTCAAAGTCCCATAAAATGTTTACCAATTTTATAATATTGGACCATTATTTCCTTGGCATTTCAAACAGAAACCCCCATCAAGACGAGAAATCATTTTGCTATTTAAGGGGGAAATAGTTACATATATGGATTTTTTGACAATGTGTTGTGTGAGCCAACGTCCTCCAAATAGCCAGTCACAAGTCTCAAAATCCCTGAAATTCCCCTAATTACGAAATATTTACAGCTAAAATTTTCCCTAATAGGAAAACAATCAATGACATAGTTAATTTCATCAAGGGAGATATCAATATCAAGCTCAGCAATAATGACACAATCCAACTTCTTAGGCACAACCCTAAATCAGGTCTCCTTATTTTACCTAAACTTCTCAAATGTCTTGCCTAAAGTAAAAAGGTCCTTGTAGAAGGAGAAAAATGCTTTTAAAATCTCAAAAAGGTCAAAGGAATGACAATCCCCTATACCAATAGTCTACAATTTCTCTCCATTATGTTTGGATTTCAGAATCCTAAAAATATACCTTGAGCCTTTATCCCCCTCTTTGATCCAAGTGAATCTAGACATGAGTTGGACCCCTAATTCCCATAATTTTGATGGAATCTACACTCGTGCTTCAATTGAATAACTTCTTGTTGGAGATCTAGCTTACATTATTAGGTATCTTTTTAGAATTTTCTCCACTTCTTCGAATAGCATATTTGATCCGAGCTCCCAAGTATTGACCAATTATGATTTTGAAGCCTCTTTCATATTTTTAGAAATTTCTCATCTTCTTCAAATAACTTATTTGATCTGAGCTTCCAAGTATTGACCGATTCTGATTTTGAAACCCCTATCTTCCCCTATATTCTCCCCATTGGATTTTCCTTCTATCTAAAAAAATGTGAAGTTTCTTTCCAGCCATAGATTCCAAATTGTAATTACTCGACTCATCGTCAGGGTGGCCTTCAAAATATCATTCCAAAGCCTTCTTAGCTACACCTATATCCGATTCCTTACTGATTCCGGGCCAGCCCATGCTTATTCTATTATATTATAGAATCTTTTCTTAAATTTCCCACGCCATCTCACAATGAAAACCAGATGATCCCCATCTTCTAAGCTGCTCTCACATAAAGGATATATTGAAAGGCCATGAAATCCCCTATGGATGAAAGCGTCGTATGTCAATGCCTTAGCATTGTCTGTCAATGCCTTACCTGAAATTGCTAAAGATAGGTTATTAAATCCCCTATGGGTGAAACCAGTATATTTCAATGCCTTGGCACCACATGTCATTGCCTTAGCATCGTGTCAATGCCTTGTGTGAAATTGCTATCCACAAAAAAGAAAATTTCCTGTGGAAGTTTATGCTTGAGCCACACATTCTTGGCTGGAAGTTTCTCTCTTTCCCCTTCAACTTTCAAAATGATTCTTCATATACTTCTTTAATTGAAATGCATCTTGATTTGACCTTGTCGCATATAAGCTGATTAATCCCTCTCACATTTGAAGAGGAAGTTATCTTTTTTAAAAAAATTCAAGACTGCAATTTTATCTCTATCAAAATGATGGGGTCATTCCAATTGCTTCTATTTTTTTCTTCCTTCTAAATACATGAGATAGTTTTTAACCTTGTCAACCCAGATTCCTTCTGCATAGACTGTAAGATCAACAAAATCCTCATTTTGAATCAATGGATCTTTCCCTGTCCAAGTATAATCCTAAACAAAGCCTTCTCATCCTCCTTTACATTCCATCTCAAGTTATCTGTAATTAATGGGATACACCTACTCAAAAAAAACATGCCTGAGAACCATATGTAAGAGGCTCTTAAGTGCATAGTCTTTTTAACTTCTTGGCTATCAAAAATATTTGCTTCTAGCCACCTTGCTCCAAAGCTTGTCCTTTTCTTCATATACCCTCCATACCATCTTTGTTTCAAAAGCTACATTCATGACCTTTGTGGTTCTCAAACCCAAACCCCAACTCTATTTTGGTTGGCATTTCATCATACAATTTACTAATTTTTTCCTCAGCCCAATTCCACAAGAAATTCTTTTGTAATTTTGTGACAATTTCAACTATTTTACTTAGTGTTGGAATGAAGACATCATGTATATTGGAACTACTTGTAGACGGGCATAAATTAATTAAATCCTTCCTACTAAGGTAAGCCATTTCCATTTCCATGTTGGCAGTTTTGCATGTATTCGGTCTACCACTCTTATCCAACACTCCTCCACCCCAGGTATTCCTATGTAAATACTTGACAGTTCAGAACTTTCAAAATCTATAATTCTGCAGATTCTTTCTTGTAGTTCCCTTGATATATTAATTAAAAAATCACTTCTTGCTAATTTTTTGACCTGCATTAATTTCATAAATATCCAAGATTTTCTTAAATGTCTCTGCTTTATGAGCAGTTGGAGCCCCTATCATCCAAGTATTATCTACAAATTGAAAATGGGATGTTGGATCCACTAAGGAGGTTATGCTTGGACCTTTTATTCTTCTTTCTTTTGTGTTACTTCTTTATTTTCCTTCCTACAGCTTCTCCTACCATAATAACTAGGTAGGGAGAGACTGGATCTCCCTACCTCAAACCCCTCAATAAATTAAAATATTCAATAACCAAGTTGTTAACAAGGATTGAAATGTAAGAGAACTTATGCAACTTCCAACCCATGTCACACAATCTTGCACAAAGCCAAAATTCTTTAGTATTACTTTACTTTGATCAAAATTTCTCAATTTACCTTGTCATAAGTTTTGTTCATATCTAGTTTTATCATCATTCATGATTTCCTACTTTTATGGATTGAATGATTTCCTACTTCTATGGATTGAATGTGAATAGTTTCATGAGCTAAAATGATCCCATCTAATAATTGTCTTCCTTTCCTCTTTGATGATCTTGTGCAATACCTTTTTGAATCCATTCGCCATCACTTTTGCAGAAATTTTCTAAATTGAATTACCTACATAGATTAGTTTAAAGGCATCAAATAATTTTGCATCCTCTTTTTTTATGATCAAGGCTAAGAAAGTATTATTTCATTCCTTTAATACTGGTTTTTTTCATTTTGGATACTTCTATTGCTTATGTTACCTCCAAGCCCACAATGTGCAAAAAATTGTGGAAGAATCATACTTGATATCCATCCAGCCCGAGGAATTTTTCCACACCTAAAGCTGCCATTACTTTTCTTACTTCTTCTGGATCCACTTCTTGAATTAGCAATTAATTATCTTCTTCTAATAGAATGGTTGGGATATTTTTTTTCAACATTTCACTTTGCTCCTTTTGTTTCTTCTTATTTTCTTCCGTTAACAGAGTTTTAAAATATTTCTCAACTTCTTTTTCTAAATTCTAGATTGTCGTTTGTGTTCTTCTCTCCCATAAACTTTATCCTTCTTATTTGGTTTATGTTTCTTATATCTATTGTTAATAGATGAAATAACTTTGTGTTTCTATGTCCCTCCTCCAAACATTTTACTCTTGACTTCTATTTCCAAAAAGTTTCTTCCATTCTGAATACCTTTGGAGCTCCTCCGTCTTTTCTCTCTTTCTACTGCAATGCCTCATTTATCCCTTCCTTGTGTCTTTCTAAACTACTTCCATTTCTTTGTTCAAATCTTCCTTCTTAAACAGACTGCCAGAAAAAATTTGGTTCCATTCTCTTGCATTATTCTTGACATACATTTTCTTTCTCTTTCTACTACAATGCTTCATCATCCCTTCAGCCCTTACGTCTTTCTGAACTACTAGTATTTCTTTATTCTGCTGTTCCTTCTTATCAAACAAATTGCCAAAAAAAAATTGTTCTATTCTATTTCTTTCTTGGCATACTTCAGTTTCTATGTCAATTTATACCATTTAATCCCCTTACATCTCGGCTCTGCCATTCTTTTATCTTATCTTCAAATTTGGGTCATGGGTCCACATCATCTTGAACTTAAAATGCATACTTTCTGGTTTTTCATTGTTTTGTATGCTCAAAGATATTAGCCAAAGATCTTCATCCTCTTGTCTTCTATTGCTGCAAGTAAGTTTCCCTTCTTTGGGTTCCACATCCCAAAGACTCTTTCCCTTGCAAAGAAATTGAACTCCATTATAGTTTTTCCTAAAGATATGTTTCCCCTTTCTCTTTTGGATTTAGAATTGTAGAAAAATCTTCAGCAACTATCTAGTTTGTATCTTTATACTTTCATCGAATGCCTCATTATTCTTCCCAACACTTCTTTTTCACATTGTCTTTCATCGGTTCATATATATTTGAAAATAAAAGTTGTAATTTTCCAAGCAAATATTTGAAGTTAGTATTCTAGAACTATTTACCTGAATTCAGCTTGACCCCTTTAAACTTGTTACAATTCAAAACATGGCCAAACCTCCTAATATTCATTTTTTTGCAAAAATTGATATCTCACTTACCCTTCATACCAATTTTATGACCCTGACCAATTCTTCCACATCAATCTTAGTTTCCTGAATAAGCATGATGTCGAGTCTCTCCTCCTTTATTGGCCACCTTAGAAGGCAACTCTTATTAGGGGCGTAAGGCCCCTGATATTCCAGCTTATGATTCTCATGGCTGGCATAAGGAAATTCCACCCCTTCATAGTATATTTTCACTTTCTTCTGACTTTCCTTGACACTTTCTGATTGTGCCTCTGTGTTTCTTTTTTCTACATTGGCTTTTCTTCCTCTTCCTGCCTTTACCCCTATATATTTGTTAACATTTTTTTTCTAGTGTCCTTTGGACCCGATTTCTGCTCCTGAGATTCCATTAGTTTGACTCTTTCTCTGCCTCCTCTTTGCTTGATTTTGGTCTTGTTGGTTCAACTCCTCTATTTATTAAGGTTTGTGATTCCTTATCAATCTTTTTCAGTCTGAAAATTGGGTTTCAGAAACCATTTCTCCATTTTCCTTCTCTTCATTTTGTTCTTTTATATCCTTTGAGGCTGAAGCGTCAAAATCTCCTCTTCTTTCTCCATCTCATCTCTATTTCCTTATGCTATGAATCCTATTTCTAATATATTTTGATGATCTTGAAGTTGGTCTTCCCATTCTTCATCTTTTCGATATTGCAGATCTAATTAGTTTCTTCCTCCTAGTCCTTTCTTTGTAGTTTGCTCTGATTTTCTTCATAATACTTTCTTCCATTAACCAGTTCCTCTAGCGCAGGCTCACTCTTTTGCCTTCCCAAATACTAGATAAGGTGTTTGTCCAACTCCTTTCTACTATTTGCAAGAATAACCTCCTTTAGTGCCAATCTACTAATCTGATTACTGTTATAGATTTTTCTTCTCTCTTCTTCTGATAATTTCTTAGGAACCCATTTTATTTTGCTCTCTAACCATTCACCTCTATAGCTTTCGAGCTCATTTTCTTTCCAGTTTTCTTCTAAATATCCCTTGTTAAGAGCTTATCACTAGGGCACAGGATCTTGCTTGATTGGTTACCCTATCCAAACGCACCATTTCATGATATAAATGACATGTTTAAGGGCAAACATTCATAATCTAGTTCATGATGTCAGGTTCCCAAGTATGTGAAAAATGTAATTGCTATTAGAATAGGTTATGAGAGATCTATTTTAACACAAATCCGTGCACAGGTGGCTGGGAAATTTTTCTTAGTAACATTGGCTATATGCTAACAAACTCTCCAATATAATTTCCAATATTTTAAAAAATCGAGTCATTCGACAATTCTAATGATAATCCAAATAATCCAACCCATAAAAGGGATTTTGTCATCTTTACCTTACCTAGATCAAATTTTGGAGTCCATGGCCGTAAATATAATCCAACATTCACTATAAACCAAGGCCCTCCATTGAAATCCCTATCTTTACCCTCCAAAATTTTAATAATGGCTAGGAATAAGCCATTTCTGAGGAATTTTGTTTCAAAACTTCTTTCCCAATTATTCTCTATCCGTATACACAATTATTCCACACTAGGCCAATAACCTATGAATTCTCCAATCAAAGCTTTGCTAGTTATAAATATTACCTCTAGTTCTATCAATTCGTCCTCAATCACCAGTACTGGGATTCCTTTGGCAATTTTAAATCCTTTGAATGTCTTGTCCTGATCTACCGGTTTCTGCTCCATTTCCTTGATTTCCAAATGTTTCCCTGGAGCCTCCCATTCTTTGATATTCCTTTACTTTATCCTTCAGAATCCCCTTTCATAGTGCATGTATGCATTCTTCTGAAATCCCCAGGGATTTATGTCCCAATTCTATTTTTCCTAATATTGTTTCTTCCTATTTCCATCTTTGATCTTCCTCTTTTTGACCCTCTTTCCAAGTTTCTCCATTTTCCTTTCCAAAATCCTCTATCTATGATTTTAATGTTTTCATGACTTAGCTATTTAAGTGTAAAGACAATTTCAGCTTTGGTAGCCAAAATATTGATTGGTCCTAGAATGTATAAATTTCTTCATTACACGCTGCTATGCCGCAATCTAATTGACCACTCGGTCATCAGGCATAAGGTTCACTTCCAATTTCTAGTATTATCCACAATTATTAGTGCAAATTGAATACATTTGACAAGTACAGCAAACCCTCTTGAAGATCTTTTAAAGATGAAAGAACACATTTAAGAACAATCATATAAGGGGAAATTGGTTTGCAGTTCTTAGTATCCGGAAAGAAGAATCAATTCATTCACAAAAAATTAAAATCTAAGCATTCGTATCAGACTTACTTCCACCAGTATCATAGACTGCTTCTGATGGCAAAGCCGTTAATTGAGGAGGCATCTTAAAAGAAGCAAATCCAGATTGTTCATTATGATTGAAGCTTCTTGGTGTAGCTAGAGGTGATTGCAAAACTAAGGAATTCTCAGAGGCAAGATCCAGATTTCCTTTCATGTGGCTATTTCCAGCATAGTCATCTTCAATCCCACAAAGAGTTTCATCCGCCCTAGCCTGGTAAAATAAAAATGCAACAAGCCAATTAGAGAAAATTTCAGATGCAACATGCATTATGGTACTTGAAACATATATATGATACAACCAAATGCATGACTGTACTGCAATATCCTTAAAAAAACAATTCATTCAAATGGCTCTCCACATGCTTACCCATTCAGAATCATCATCCTTTTCCTTCCATAATATTTCCACATGTGGGGGTGTTTTAGAGACAACACCTACAAGTAAAAACAAGCTGAACTGTATAAGAATGTGCTAGTTGATAGATGTGAAAAATCATAAAATATCTTGTCTATCTAAGCACATGAAAATGTGCACCTTTTTTTCCTGCATAACAACAAAATTGTCCAAGATGTGAATTTTATAGCTACACTTATAATTGTACCATACATATACCATTACCATTCACTGAACATGGAATGCAGTTCAGTTCTTTTCGATTGCAATCAGCATCAAAGCTTATAAAATCATATGTAACAATGCAGATATGCTAATGCAATCAGGTTTGTTTTCTTTCACATTTTTATGCCACGTTTTTATTTCAGAAGTTTCTCTATATAACAAAGAAAATTCAAGGGCACTTCATGTCAAAGCACCTTTAAATTGCTCTTGCAGGGTTCTTTTTCAAATTGCCACCATCTAAGTCAACAACGAGTCATCCAGCCTTGAATGTAGTGTAGATGCCTCAGTCTATGCAATACCTTCTGAAAAGTCGTATTTAAAGTGAAAAAGCTTACTTCACAGGCATAGAGCACCCAAAGGAATAGAAGCACGTGGATAATTTTACAAGTTTCCAAGAAAATTGTCGTACTATGTATAGATGGCTAAAGATATAGAATGCTTCAAAAGGCACTCTTCTGTTCCAAACTGCTATTCTGGAAAAAGTTGCAATACATTTCTTTTTACAGGAAATATGGTTTATTCCAAAACACGTGTTTTCTAGTATATAAAATAATTCACCTAATTTTCAGAAATTCCGGAATCAATGCAAGTGTAGAATCACCTTCCATTTGATTTGGAGAGAAGACAATTTGAATTCATCATGGAAAATGCATAATCACAAGTTTGATTTGGCTGTGATAAAGTATCACATATCTTCATTGGTCAGAAATAACAAACTGCAGACTTTCAAGAATGTATGAAGGATGACCCCTATTTTGAATGTAAAACTCCTTAATGACAAGAAGATGAACTTCTTTGACCAAGATTTACAGGATTTAAAGGGGCTAGTGCCCTAATCATGCTAGTAGACGAGCTTGACCAAGATTTACAGGATTTAAAGGGGATATTGCGCTAATCATGCAAGTGACTAACTGTTACATTCTCATCTCTTGTGTGTACACCTGGCACTATAAATTAGAGGATGAATGCTGTGAAATGGATAACAAGATACAGGACCCAAACATGAAGACGATGCAAAAGCTTCATATATATTAAAGATAGCTCCTTCTCATAAAACTTAAAACAAGGCACTTGGCTATAGAGTTAGGAACACTACTGTAAGGCTAGCATTGTGACCCTAATCTGACAACTAAATGTGTGCCACGATTATGCTATGTAATCTGTAACGATATAATTATTTTTACCTGCAAGGTATGCACATTTAAAGGTAATGGCGGCTTTTTGGACCCTGGACTAGCCAACATTCCAATTTGGGGTATGAGAACCCTTGTGCCTCCTTAGGTTTTGAGCTCATCATAAACTTTGGGACTAAACCAGACCTTGCCAATCTGCCAACACCAGACCTTGCCAATCTGCCAACACCAGACCTTTATACATGCATGTTGTTTCAATATAGTACCAACATAGATTTTGACCTCGTGATTAGTCTAACTAATTTACACATCTGTAATAATAGGAAGACATTGAATAAATTACAGAATGAATGGATTGACACATGATGGGTCAGCACACAATGACATAGCATATAAACATAGAAAGAAGTGGAGGGAAAGCACACTTTCTAAAGGTACAATGCGTGATACATGACAATGTATGGTACATTACATGTCCTTCCTTCTTGGAAGGTTTCCTCTTCAAGCACATGAAGATACGTGACAATATGAGCGTTGAAGTTCAGAGGTATATTGATGCATTAATTTGTAGCCAATCCATCCAAAATTGCTCTTGAGAAGCATCAAATATTAACAAGATTTTCTTGTGAAACTACTTTGAACTTGAGTGCATAAATAGCTTCGATAATTTGACACTTGAGTTGGTTTTCTGAAATAGTTGACATTTTGTTGTCTTCAGTGGCAATGTGGATGTTGATAAACTGATAATGAAAGCAACAAATTGCATAATTAGCATGATGAGATGGTGCAACTTTAGGATGTGCTTTAGTGACCTCAGAAATAGTTGTAGCATAAAATCTATCATTTTTTATATAGTATTAAGTTTCTCAAAGATAGCAACGACTACTTCATTAGTTGAAACATACCCGTCTACATACTCAATCACATTGGTAAACATCTTTAACAATGAATTGCATCAATTGATAAATAACATAAACTTTGCTAGAACGCTTCAAAGGTGCCCCATCAAAACAGAAAAAAGGCCCAGAGACCAGTTATAAAGGTGTATGGAAGACTGCTGTCAAACTGCTGCTGATACCTTTTATGTCATTGAAGTTAAGACGGAACAGAATATAGGATACAAAAGTCAAACAAGAGTAGAGAAAGCCAAAAGACAGAAAACTTTCTCCATGTACACTCTCTCATATCACTCCATCTGCTTTAAAAAAACTCCCATTCTCAGCCTACTTCTATGATCATACAAGAGGTGCTGCTGTTGTGGGTGTATTAATATTGCTGCAAATGTATCAACTTTCCCTTCTTCAGTCCATAACTGAGATGCAAAAAAAGAACTCTAAAATAGTAAAATCTGCCTAGAACTTCTGTGTGATGCAACCATGTATATTAAAAAATGTGCCACAATACCACAGCCATATCAAAAGATTATCATCACCAAATTATTGGAAACAAATCTACAGAAAAAAGAATAGGAATTACCTTTGGCTGGGAACTGTAGGAATCAAAAGCCTTCAAAACTATTGGAGTTGCCTGGAGGCACAAGTGATCCTCGAGATCAATCCGGAAAACAAAACCACAACAACAAAGCTCTTGCAACACACAGAAAATAACTCGGCTATGGAAAACAAACAAAGGGAAAATGTGATTATTGCTTCTAATAAAAGCAAATACAAGTTCCCTATTTTCACTACTCTATCATCTCCATGAGTATCTCATTCTCACATACCAAGTCTACAGGAGCTCCAATTATATAGGTGAGATAGTTTTTTTCTCAAACAAACTATAGTTGTGAAACAACTAAATAGGAAGATTGGGAATATTATTGTTTACCTATATTCGTGCACACAACCAAAAGACGTGCACTAAATATCTGTGAATAAAATAGCTATATCTAATATTGATTAGCCTATAAACTCCCTACGTTAACTTATAAGCTAGATGTGAACACTAAGCAAGCTAGCAAAACTAGACTAGGTGTGAACACATTACTCCAACACCATCCCTTCACGGAAACTCACGGAGTGGAAAAAATCAGATATGGGTCCTAGGTACTAGACCTAATAAGGTACCCATGTACAATCCAAAAATAGAAAAAGAAATGTTGGAATAATTGTCATTGATGTCAAAGGAATTGTAATGGATATGAATGGAAATGTCAAACGGAATTGTTCCCAGAAGTGAACGGAATTGTTGCCAAAAGTGAATGGAATTGTTGTCGGAAGTGAACGGAAATGTCAATAGTCACATCTCTTGGTGAAGAGGTACCTCTTGGATGGGACGCATCTTTTAAAAGCTATATAAGGGAGAAGAGATGTGGAAGTATTAAAAGCATTCGATTTGAATGAAGATCATATAAGTGTGAGAGAGAAGGAAGAGAGGAAAAGCAAAAAATGAAATAGAATATCTCTTAAGAAAAGAAGTGTGAAAGGTAGATTTATTTTAATGAAGAATATCATTTGAGAATTGCGAAAGAGAGGAGAGCAGAAAGTATATGAGCAGAGCAGACAGTAGATAAGAAAATCAATGAGAGAGAAAGTGTATGAAAAACAAAGCCATCATTCGATTGAAGAAGCAATCACAGATGATGGAATCAATTTGGCTTGGGGTCGGTGCCTCATGGTCTGGGGGTTGGTGCCCCTGTGTGTCGATGCTCACGAATTGGCCGGGTTGGTGCTTGGCGAAGGGGATCGGTATCTCCAATGGGTGGGTGCTCACAAATTGACTGAGTTGGTGCTTGGTTTGGTGATTGGTGTCTCTAGCAGGCTGGTGCCTGCAGACATTGTAAACGAGTTATTTATATATATATATATATAAAAGCAATATTTTGCATGGTTTTCTCCCGAAAGGGTTTCCACGTAACCCCTGTGTTCTCTTGTGTTATTAATTGCTAGATCTTGAATGCTTATGGCTGTTGTGGTCGATTAAATTGAAATAATTAAAAGGTTATCTTATACTGATTCATCCCCCTCTCAGTATAACCCTGTGCTTAACAATTGGTATCAGAACGGTTCCTTCAGAATCAGTCTAACCACTAGAAGGTAGATCTCGGGAGCACACATGACTAGTCATCAAGGTCAGGACGGTTTCTCCACAAACAAAGCACCATTGTTTGATAGAATGAATTATGCTTTTTGGAGTATAAGGATGAGAACATATCATATGGCTCTAGGGTTTGATATTTGGTTATTAGTAGCGACAGGGTACATAGCACCAACAAATCAGCGAATGGATCAAGCTGGAAAGAAGGCATGTGAGAATAATGTGAAAGAGATGAATGTCAAATTGTGCAGTTTATCAAAATCAGAGTTTGTAAAAGTAATGCATTGTGTCAGCAAAATATATACGGGACAAACTTCAAAATATCTATGAAGGTGATGACAAGGTCAAGAGGACGAAGCTTGAAATGCATAGAAGGTAGTTTGAAAGTCTTAAGATGAAAAATGAAGAAAACGTTGCAGCCTATCTTCTCCGTGTGGATGAGATAGTCAACACCATCAAAGGGCTAGCTGAGAAAATGGAAGAATCGATGATAGTACAGAAAGTACTAAGGTCACTTCCTATGAGGTATGATGCGAAAGTCTCGGCTATTGAAGAAATGAAAGACTTGGACACATTGAAGATGGATGAATTACATGGAAATCTCACAGCATAAAATGAGGACGGAAGCAGAAAAGTCAACAAAGCATGAAGCAACTTTCAACGTATTAAAGAAAGTGAAAAAGGAAAAACATGAATCAAGCTTTAGCACTAGTGAAGAGTTGGATAAAGAAGAAGCCCTATTTGTGAGAAATCTTAAAAAGGGATATGGGAGATATAAAGGTAAGTTACCTTTTAAGTGTTTCAATTGTGAAAAAATAGGACACTTTGCAAATAAATATCCCCATTCAAAAGGAGTAGTAATGACGAAGAGGAACATGATGAGAAAGAATCACAAGAGCAAGAAAAACTATAAATCAGAGAAATATGAGAAAAAGAAGAGATCTAATATAGAAAAGAAAAACTTTTATTCAAAAAGGGCTAGTAGCTAAAGTGAGGAGATTGAAGGTGTTACAGATAGTGACGGAGGTGAAGTTTTGTTCATGGGTATAGAAGATTGGGATGGTGATGCCCAGATAACTAGAGGACAATCTTGGAGTGATTCAGAAGCTAGAGAAGCTGAAGTAGATCTCGAAGGAGAACTCTTAAGTGCCTTGAATGAAAACAAAATGCTCAAAAGAGAGATTTGGAAACAAAAGCAACAAATTCAGAAATACGAAGAAGATGGTCAAGATAGAGAAGAAGAGTTATCAAAAATTTGAGGAGTCAGAAATGATCATCATGAGTCTAAATGCTCAAGTCGAAGAGGCGAAGAAAATAAAGGAAGAGACTAAAATCAAACTAAAGGCAAAGACAGAAGAATGTGAGAAGCTAGAGGTTGAGATTGTTGCCTTGAGAAAGGATTTAGAAAAGGCAAATGCTAAATTGACAAGCAACGTAAGATTTGAGAAGAGCACCGAGGTTCTAGATGAGATTCTAGATCGTCAGAGATCACTATTCGACAAGTCAGGGCTTGGCTATGGAGATGAACAAAAGGTTACCAAGGAGGATGTTAAAATTGCTAAACCTGTGAAGATAGAAGAGAAGACTTTCCCGAAAAACGAAGACCTGCAAGTAGAAGACAAAGGAAAGAACCATTGGCATGATAGAACATTCTTGCCAAAACAGTCTGACAGGTACTAAGAATCGTTTTATGGCTATTGCTTTAATTGCGACATTTTTGGTCATAGAGCAAAGGAGTGTCAGAGACAAGCGAGGAATGGATATGCATGGAAGAGTGGCAGAAATGTAGATATGAGGAATGGGCATGCAAGAAATGAGTGTGCATGGAACTATGGCACAAGTGAAGGACGTGAGAGGAATGAGCATGGTTGGAACGGAAACAAAGATTCATATGGTTTCTCAAGTAGAAATTCATTTACTCCATTGTCAAAAGACATTGTATGTTATAATTGCAACAGTATGGACATATAGCACGACAATGTGGAAGTAATCCTATAGACCAGAACAAGAAAAAGGATGCCCGAACCAAACTCAAAAGAGAATTCGTGCAAGTTTGGAAGCGGATGCAACAACTAGACAATTAAAAGGAGTAATATGCGCTTGTGCAAAAGGCACAAGGAGCAATCGCAGGGAGGCCATGATGGAGCACAAAGCATAAGAAGAAATGGCAGTGAAGATCATGTTGAAGCAAGAGAGATATGATGTGCACAGTGGAAAGATGCTATGAAGAGGAACAATAAAAGAAGATATTACCATAAGTGGTATAAAATAAATTCAAGATTGCAACGAAGACAATAGAAGAAGATAATATCTTTTTCATCCCGTGACTATGAGAGGAAGCATCAACTCAAGGGGAGCAGGGTGTACAACCCTTTGCCATTGATGTCGAAGGGGGAGAATTGAAGACAGGGGGAGTTCATATACTAATTCATAGGGATTGCCATCAATGACAAAGGGGGAGATTGTTGGAATAATTATCATCGATGTCAAAGGAATTGTAACGAATATGAATGAAAATGTCAAACGGAATTGTTGCCAAAAGTGAATGGAAATGTTGCCAGATGTGAATGAAAATGTTGATGGAAGGGGGAGAATTGAAGACGGGGGGAGTTCATATACTAATTCATGGGGATTGCCATCAATGACAAAGGGGGAGATTGTTGGAATAATTATCATCGATGTCAAAAGAATTGTAACGAATATGAATGAAAATGTCAAACAGAATTGTTGCCAAAAGTGAATGGAATTGTTGCCAGATGTGAATGAAAATGTTGACGGAAGTAAACGAAAATGTCGACAGAAGTGAACGGAAATGTCGACAGAAATGTTAACAAAACTATCGACGGAAATGTCAATGGTCACATCTCTTGGTGAAGAGGTACCTCTTGGATGGGACACATCTTTTAAAAGCTATATAACGGAGAAGAGTTGTGGAAGTATTACAAGCATTCGATTTGAATGAAAATCATATAAGTGTGAGAGAGAAGGAAGAGAGCAAGAGCAGAAAATGAAATAGAATCTCTTAAGAAAAGAAGTGTGAAGGGTAGATTTATTATAATGAAGAATATCATTTAAGAATTGTGAAAGAGAGGAGAGCAGAAAGTATATGAGCAGAGCAAAAAGTATATAAAAAAATCAGTGAGATTGTAAGAGAAGCAAAGCCATCATTCGATTGAAGAAGCAATCACAGATGATGGAATCGATTTGGCTTGGGGTCAATGCCTCATAGTCTAGGGGTTGGTGCCCCTGTGGGTCGGTGCTCACGAATTGGTCAGGTTGGTGCTTGGTGAAAGGGATCGATATCTCCAGTGGGTGGGTGCTCACAAATTGACTGAGTTGGTGCTTGGTTTGGGGATTGGTGTCTCCAGTAGGTTGGTGCCTGCAAACATTGTAAAAGAGTTATATATATCGATATCTCCAGTGGGTGGGTGCTCACAAATGGACTGAGTTGGTGCTTGGTTTGGGGATTGGTGTCTCCAGTAGGTTGGTGCCTGCAAACATTGTAAAAGAGTTATATATATATATATAAAAGCAATATTTTGCCGTGGTTTTCTCCCGAAAGGGTTTCCACGAAAATCATGTGTTTTTTGGTGTTATTAATTGCTAGATCTTGAATGCTTATGGCTATTGTGGTCGATTAAATTGAAACGATTAAAAGGTTATATTATATTGATTCACCCCCCTCTCAGTATAACCCTATGTTTAACAAGAAAAAGGAAGGACTTCATGTGGAATCCCCCTCAAATACAACTTCCTTCATCACAAACAACGCTTGTAACTAAATATAGTGCCGAGAAGCCAAGGGTTTAGTGAAGATGTCAGCAACCTGCTTAGTTGTAGGCACGAACTCCAAGGAAATGACTCCGTCCTGATTAAGTTGTCAAATGAAGAGCATATGAATCTCAATGTGTTTGGTTCTGTAACAACCCTCCTAGTTCTAAGAAAATGCAGTAAGTTTTTTCTTTTTTTTTAAAACTAAATATTGAATATTCAATCAACCACAGGTGCTAGAATCCTTGTCATTCATATAATCAGCAGCTTCAAGTAGTAACAGATTCAATATTCCAACACCGCATGCAAAAGAGTAAAAAGTATGATACAGAAAGTTTGCTATCTCACTAGGGACATTAGTACAATCCAAATTCCCATACTAAGCATTGGTACTAATTCAACCATTCGCACAAATTGCTATGCAATCAAGTCTACCCTAACCTAACCTAACCTAAGGATCAAGAACCGATGCCCCACACAATCTTGGGCAGCCTACATATCCGCTCCTCGGAATCAAGGTTTGTTGTAGTTCTCTTTTCAAATGTGATGGTCTCCTCCATGAGACATCATCGAAGTGGTTGGCACTCTAAGCCAAAATAGAGAACATACTACTCGTGACACAGATGAGCTTCTAAAGCTCTGGTCTAATCCCACAGCTAAGTGACACACTCTAGCATAACATATTGTCCCAAGCACTCTTACATATAACCTAGATATAAGCAATGATGAAGGAATCCACATTTCTAGTTCCATAGAGAATCACATGCTAGGCACAAAAATAAACTAAGTATACAAAACAAAGCAAGTCATACAGTACGTAACAATCAAATCTATCATTCATTTATACTCTCAAGATTGTATGCACACATACATTTTGTCCTACTAATTGCTATATACATATTGCTCAAGTAATAACCAACAAAATCGTTAGGACAATCAATTTAGGTGAGAGTCCAAACATACAGCTACAATATGTACCATACGAGTATATACATATAAGCTGAAGTATCCTGTGATATCCTATACTATCATAATTCATGATCACTCTATCCAAACATTACTAATCATAACTTATATATTTATTTAGGTATGGGTCAAGATGTTATGAATACAGTATGTACCAACCAGGTACTTTTCGTATTATGATACTCTATGACATCCCATACTGTCATAGGTCTTTGTGTTTGAATATCCGACTCAACACCAACAATCTTACACCCAACCATAATAATAAAATAAGTCAAGATTATACTATCCAAATATACCTTCAATAACAATCCAAAGAGAACATAATCTCTAAGTACACCTCACGATGCACTATGTTATTCTATAAATGTCTAGTCACTTGCACAGTTAACTTTCTCACGAAATATTTTGTATACAAGTTTTCATCCTTACAAGATGTGATAGACTTGATCCCGCCGACAAATTTGCATAGCAGTATTGTGCTACAAAAAAGGCTATTTGCTTTTACTAGTATTTATAGCAAATGTCATACTAAGGAATACCTATCAAGGCTAGTTTCCTATGCCCGCACTCACTCCTCGAGCTGCCATACATATTTGTGATGTCACCTACATACACAGAATCAGGGCTAGATGTGGTTCTACCAAACTACTAAAGGTAAACATGATTACTCACTAGTTCCTCATATGAACGCATACAAGGAAAAGGTATAAATACATTCATTTATTACAAAGAGAAGACTCGATGGTCTTTACAACCCTATCACTTACATCAAAAAGGTATAAGCTAGGACTATTGATGCCCAACATCATTCTCGTGTCCTCTTATACTGCCACACTGAATTTTCGCTCTCATACAGAAAGGGTATCAAATAATTTGTATACCGCTAAGTAAATCTAAATCATAATATTATCTTCTCAGATATAATATCTACATAAAGATGGATTACTTACCCATAAAGTAAGTTGCTTTGTGTCTTGATTCGAGAGTCCTTACATAACCATACCGTTCGAGTATACGTATCAAAGGACTTTAACATCATACATGAAATATCAAATATCAATAAATATTGCTTGATATGCTAATACACCCATATGCTATAAGACTCTACTACATAATGTGTATCATAAAAAAAAAATACATTTCAACTATGATATTGCACAATATGCAAATCATACATTTGAATTGACAATGTTAATCTAGCATTACTTTGGTCCAAGTTTTTAAATAACATTGGTCATCCAGATTAGTCAAATTCATAACACATAACTTGATCGGGTTATCCATACCCATCCAAGCTTGAGAAATCGTCTCACTGCTTGGCCGTATCATCAATGCGGGCTCCATAATAAACATAATAGATATTTAATCCCAAGCAGAAGCTCAACATCCAGGCAAACTAATCTACGGATCAAGATCACATACATGCAATATTTGATGTAATAAGCATACATTGACAATCCCATGTCAACCAAATATGACAACAAAAGTCTATATTAATTTATCTACAACAAATAATTCAAGCATATTTCAATTATTTGTACAAAATAAATACATTTAAGAAACAAATATCTATTAGACATTTTCCAAAATGGTTAAGCTTGGTTTCCCCTAAAACCAAGTCAAAGAAAGGCACTAATTATCCATTTTTCGTAATTTTTAAATAACACAAAATAGGTATTGACACAAATCATCATTTTCAAACATATTCTGATAATTTCCTCATAAGGTTTATAATATTTTCGTTTCACATAAGAAACCCAAATATTAAGAAATGTAATAAAAACGTCTGCCCCTACATAATTTATTCACAGAGTATAAAATAATGTTTATAATCAAACCGTATGTTTCCAGGGCATTTAAATTATATTCGTCTCAACAAATTTCATATTATGATATATTTTAAATAGAAAAAACCATGTTATATTTACGTAGGTTGTTCACATTTCAAGGTTCACTACCCACTATATAATTTTCAATTATATAGTAACAATGTAATATATAATATAATATTATATAAATTATATTATCTTAATTTTCAACTTAAGTAATATCTATTTATTTTAAATACAAATTTATACATATAAAATATAAACCATTTTACTTATAAATTTATATATAAAAAATATAAATCAATTTAATTATATATTTATGCATATAAAATTTAAACCAGTCGAATGTAGTTTTCCCCACTTCCCTTCCTGTCAAATTCTCATAATATAAACATATGTGCCCAACCAACTTAGCATCACAGAACACGAAGAAACGGCGTTCACTCTATAGTAGGCTTATATATATGTAATGCCCAAGCATGGAGATAAATGCCTATACACAAATTTTAATCCTCAATAAAAACCTAATTGATTTTTTTTTCACCGTGGTTGATGGATCATCTACAAAAGAAATCTTAGGATATGCAAACTATATTAAATCTCCATTCATAAAACTTACCCAAATCAATTTTAATTCGTATTTGCAACAAAAATCTTCTACAAAACCTGTCACATTTATGCATAAAACTGCTCACTCATCAGACCGAATTCTCTAAAATGCCTTCTGGATTTTGTTCTACACATTCCAAGTTTTTCGGAACATTTTGAATTTTTCGATTTCATTAAGAAATGAAAAAGTTATGGGCATTTTACTGAGACTGATTTTTTTTTTAAAGGACAGTATATAAACAAAAATCAAAAGATATATATTTTTTTTCATTTATAAATTGATCCATTCAGCCTTACTCTGTATTCCCCGGATCTGTTACAATCATCTCTCTAAATTTATGACACTTTCTAATTTTCGTTTATTCTTTAAGCTTATATAGATATTTTCCTAAATTTATTTATCGTTTTCGAGTCACTACTTCCTTCAATAAAATATTTTGGGTTAATACAGATAGAATTCCAGTTTCTAAAGAGTTTAACAAAATATATTTCTCAAAAGCTTCTACAGGGTTTACTCGAGGTTTAATCATAGATTTAAAATACTCCGTAATCCAAAATTCTTTCAATACAACAATACACCATTAAATTAATTACAACACCTACCTAGCACGTTTTTTTCCTCATTGGTGGATAAAACTTACATTTTTGCTTTCAAAACCTCTTTTCGCTTTTGGTTTCCCTTTTCCCATAAATCTTCCGTGTATTCTCGTGTGTCCAAATCCTTCTCTTTTTCTCTCAATACTTTTTTTTTCTCTCTTTTGCATGTCACTTGAAACCAAAGTTGTAGGCTTTGTTCCAAATAATTAATTGGAAGTCCCACCAGTTCCCATAAATCTTCCGTGTATTCTCGTGTGTCCAAATCCTTCTCTTTTTCTCTCCTTAATACTTTTTTTTCCCTCCTTTGCATGTCACTTGAAACCAAAGTTGTAGGCTTTGTTCCAAATAATTAATTGGAAGTCCCACCAGTAATTATCCTTTAAAATTCTCATTTATCACTCTTGATTTTCCCAAGTTAATAATAAAGTAACTCAACTTCTCTTTTCCAAGTAAACTCATCGTAATATTTCAAGCATTACTAATAACAATGCCAGATAAGTATTTTTAAAGTATGAGTTCATCCTAGTGTTTAATTAAGATTTATACCCAAAATCAATTAGCATAACTAATATGTTAATAATTTGTCTAATGATAATTTAACAATTTAAATTTATAATAAATCTTTATTTCGACAAATTAAATATAGCATTACTACTATTTTAATTTCCCATTGAAAAATGCATTAATGACACAATTTATAATTTATTTTAATAAAGATTAATATGCATCTAAATCTTCACATAATCTCCCCACTAAAATAAATCAAAAACCAATTATCTTTCCACCAATTGTATAATTCTTTGCAAGTGAAAAAAATAATGTGGAGTTTAACTTATGAGATTAAAGAATTAAAATATTCCCATGACTTTCTTTAACAAGACTCCAAAAAGTCAACACCACATTTCTTTGGTGGAATAAAGACTTGGATTTAAAAGAAAACATGCAATCATGCTTATCTTATATAGCCCATGATTAAACTACCACATCAATTTTGAAAGAATCTTTATGTCAATCTTTGTCTTTTTGATAATATAAGAGTGGAAGGACTCTTGATTTATAGAATAAAGATTTAAAAATATATCTCATGACTATTTTAAATAACTATCCATGTGCGAGCGGGGATAGTATATTTTTGATCCAAGGACGTTGATAACAATTTATAGAATACAATATAAAGCATCTCAAAACATAATAATCATTATAACCAATTTCAAATCCACGGATTTAAAGAAAAAAATATAGAGTGAAATTGGGATGTGACAGGTTCATTGATGCTCAACAGGTTTGCATGAAATCCCAATCGCACTTTGGTTGTCACACCAACTCTCCTAACAACTATCGAAGCCAGAGTGCTTTCTGACTGGCTTTAACAGCACCTCAATACTCTACCTCAATGGAGGACAATGCAAAAGTTGTCTACTATTTGCTATCCCATGCAACTGGACTAGAACCAAGGTTGTATACAAACCCTCAAGTCCAAGTATCAACATCGCCAGCCCAATCTGAATTAGTATATTCAATAAGCTGTGAAGATCCTTATGGCATGTACTAAATCCCAAAGTGTGTGGTGCCCCGAATGTAGAGTAGAATATGCTTGGTTGTTTGCCAATGACTCTCAGGAGGCTCGTGTGAAAAGCAAGAGACAAGGTTCATAGCAAAAGTGACATCGAGACGAGTGTGTCAGGTATAAAAGACTAACCACAAGTTGTCAATACAAAGTCAAATCAACTAGAGGAGTCATACAAGTAGCTTATAAAACAACACTTCACTGAAATCGAGTGGGGGCAGAATTATAATTAGACATGCCAAACCAATGAAGATTTGTAGAATACTTTTGCTGCCCAATAAAGATACCCTCAAATGACTAATGAACCTGTAGGCCAAGCAAATAATGCAAAAGTCCCATATTTGTCATTACAAAACTGTCTTTCAACTTGTTCTTGATGTCATGAATCAAGTAGTCTAAACTCCCTATGAGGATGAGGTCATCAACGTACAAAACCAATATCAAGATGTCCTCACCTTGCTTTGGGATGTACACATTGTGGTCTAACTCACAACGATAAAAATCAAAAGTCGGTAGAAAATTGTCCATCTTCTCATACCAAGCTCGTGGAGCTTGTTTGAGGCCATAAAGAGAACAACGGAGTCTACAAACTGTTGTCAACCTGGAGCTGCAACCTGAATCGAAGACATGTTGAAATGGCCAATCCTCTCTCCGGCTGAAACAATGGGATCTTCTCACATGGGTGGGTGCCTCAATGGTGAGAAGAACCTCCAGAGAAGGCTGGTTCCTGTAAGATGTATCAATGGATCTCTACTCTGTGCTACGAATCTACCATGGAAAAAGAAGAAAAAAACTTGAAAGGGAAATCCTACCTAATGACGGTGATACACCAAAATGTTGATCCACTCTACTTGGAACCTTGAACACTGAATCAAACAAGGGAAAAAGACCTTTGATTTCAATTGATCACTATGCATAAATATTTCATGAGAAGGTTCGATCCAATGACCAAAACATGAAGGAAAACGATGGAGAGAGGTCTGATACAAGAGACTTTGCGGCCACCTAACATCCACTTACAGATTCAGCAAAAGACATATAGAACACTGAACATGACCTGCATAATATGATAAGCTAGCAACTAGGTACGAATCAGAATTTCGGAAGGGAGAGAAATCTACCACATATGCAAATTGTTGAATGAATATACACTATGCCAGCACTTGTAATCTGAAAGTACAATCCTTCTATTGATTGAAGAGGTTACACAACTCACCAATGGCAGAGTTTGGGCTTGCCCAGAAAGGGATAAAAAAACTAAGGCTGAAAAGCCATTAATATAGAAAATTACAAAAGCCAAGAAATTGGCGTTGAAAAATAGCAGAGGAAGATCAACTTAGATTAACTCAAGACCAACTTTGCCTTCCAATAAAATATATTTTGCCTGTCTTTGCATGAAGTTCCTTGGCATTTGAGAAATGGACGGTGGGTCTATTGAAAGTCAACTTCTACTTTGCATGGAAGATTACACCAATTGTCAAAAATAGACTCCTCTTGAGCTGTCGGATCGAGAAAACAATCATTTTTGCCTAAAAACAGCGCCAATCTTACACTGAGAAACTCAGCTTGAAGCTGAGTTGGACATTCGGATGCATGAGAATGACTAGTCAAACCATGAACAAAACAAATAGTCAACTGAAACTTATCAATCCGCCAAAAATAGCCCTTGCTTGCATGAGTGAGACATATTTAGACTGAATCGTTCGCCGACTTTCCGTTCTTGGTTTCCTTATTTCCGAGCATGTATTTCTCTTGCCTATTTGTGGTTTTTCTATTTCCTAGCTTTTCGTTGACTTCACCTTGGTCTTTTATTTTCTGCGGACATTTGTTTTTCTGCAGACCTTTTGAATTTCCTTCTTGGCTTATTCCCTTTGATTTTCTTCGAAATTTTTGTGTGAAATTTTTTCCACCGACTTTCTATTTATCTCCCTCGCCTTACCTTGGTTGTGTTTCCTCGGGCTACTCTCTTGGGCTTCTTGATATCTGCGAATTTCCTGCGAAAAAATTGTCTGCCCCTGGCTTTAATTTCCGTCTGATTTCTGTCTTGGCTTCGTCTTGATTTCCTCGAACCTTTTCCTTGCCAATTTTCCCAAATTTATTCTTGACTGCATTTCCTTCGGACTTATGTTTTCTCACTTCCCCGTGGGCTTTTGTGTCCTACAGATTTCTGTCTTCTCACTTTCCCGCGAGCTTTTGTGTCTCCTTAAGATTTCTGCGGACTTATCAATTTGCATTTTTCCGAATTAATCCTTTGGACAAAAAGTCTGAAGGAATTACTTTGGACTTTTGTCCGAAGGATATCCTTCCTCCAATTTTGTTTTCTCTTTTGCCTTTATGTATTTTCCATCGGGTTTTTCTTTGTCACGAATTTCTTCGGACTTTTTGTCCGAAGGAATTAGTCTTCTTTGTCTTTATTTTGCCACCGGCAGAATGCCCTTCAAGAAAATTGGAAAGGTCTTGCCACCGACCAAGTGCCCTCCGCAAGGGCTTGTGTCCTTCCTTTGTGCCCTTCAGGAAAGTTGGAAAGGCCCTGTCACCGACCAAGTGCCCTCCACAAGGGCTTGTGTCTCTCCGGAGCTGGGTTTTCGGAAGAATTACCTATATGTTTGGATGGTAAGACTTCTTGTCCACAGGTGGGGATGCATTGCTTACCAAGCAATGGGCTGCCAAAGCTCTTTGGCCTTTCTGAAAGAATCTTTCCATGCCCTTTGCTGAAACTGTACTTGGAGCCCCAGTGGCCATACCTTGCAGTACAACCTCTTTCCCATCAACCTTGAACTTCAACTCCATAGTCTTATAATACTGTGTAAATTCCCCAAAGGAATGTGACCATTGCACACCCAAGACTATATTTGTCTCACCTATACTCACCACATAAAAATCATCACATACTTTGTACTTACCAAGGGTGATGTCTAAGCTCTTGACTCTCTTTGTGCAAGGAATTGAACGGTCATTTGCAATTGTAACATTAAATCAACTAAAATCCTCCATTTTCAACCCTCTTTGGCCAACTAACTCCTCATCAATGAAGTTGTGTGTTGCCCCACCATAGCTTTGTGTCCTTTAAGCACTCCACGTATCCTGAATGGATGGTGTATGCAATACAAAATACAGCAGATCTATAAATCAATCATAGCTCGGAGAAGATAGATCCTACTTGCACTTTCGATTAAGGATACATTAAATAATAGGGGTCATAACCAATATGGATCCGCTAGACCTAATCAAGGGATCTCTTACCACAAATAATATCACTAAGGAGCATTCCAAAGCCTCCAATCAAGCAACACTACGCAGTAACCCTAACTAGGTCCTATGTTTTCATATTCACTATACTAATAATAAGTAAAGGAAAAGTCTAATCTAGTGCTCACCAAAGCTTGTGGCACAAAGTGGGGTTAGTAAAAAATAAAAGTAAACAAGAATAAGAGAATCTTATTTAAGCTATGTATAGGTAAAACCCTAATGCATGGAAAGAGCAATATATTCAAAAGCCATTACTTATGCTACTTCTATCTACTAAAGAGAGGAGCAAAGTTAAAGATACTTATCTGGAAGACAAAACCGTCGAGACTCAATCTCTCCCTTTGCCAAAGGTGTTTCGCAAGAGATTGTTGTGGTTTGTAAGGATCACTAAGAAAGGCCAAAGCATCCAAGACTTCTCCACAAGACAAGATTCTTCAACAAGTGAAAACCCTAAACTAAGACTCCTCAAGTAGAATGGTGGAAGAGCAGATTGTAAAGAAACACAAATGAATAATTAACTCTTGTTTGTCTCTCTAAGAATGGCGAAATAAATGTGTTTATATTGGCAGATCTAACCCTAAACCTTTTCGAAAGTTTAGGCCGACAAGGTTGACACGGTCGACCTAGTATTGAAACTGGCAAAAACTAGGTTATAAACTATGTCGGCCATGGTCGACCTAGTTCCTAGTAAGCTTTGTAAATAACAATACAGGGTTGATGTGGCCAACTATGTCACGTAAATTGCCAAAAAGGGGGTTAGGTTACAGAAAACGCTAATGAAGATGGTAAATGACTAGAGCATGCAAAATAGCAGGGAAAGCTTAGGGGAATGGTTTTTAGGAGACAATTGTGTAGACAGCAAGTGGCAAAAAGGGACAACAATCCTGCAAAGCACCAATGGTCTGCCCACTCCTTTCTTAGTGCACCTCTTAGGGCATGCACTCAAAGAGATTGAAACTCGACGGATTCCTGTAAAATAGAAAGCATTAGTAATTGATAAAATTTGAAAATATTAGGTGGATACATGTGTCCCACTCAAAGCTCATCACGTGTCATGCAGATGCAACAGGGGATAGTGCTTCGAGAAAAAATATATTAACACACAATGTTGAAGCTAACAAAAAAATACAGTATTTTAAAGCAAAAAAAATAATTGAAAGCAAATGATTGAAAGGGAAATAACTAAAAAAGTAAATGAAATGCATACCTTGACGTACCTTTATCACTGAATGGTTGTTTGTTGTGTTCATAGTTCTGATCGTGGAGGGCACAAAGACTGCTTTCGACAAACCCAAGAATACAAAAATAAAGACCAAAAACAAACAAACGCAAAAAAGCCAAAATAATTGGTGCTATGTGGACGGGACATACTTGGAAATTTGGCAAGTTGGGGTAACAAGTTCTATGTTAGACCAAATGACCAAGTCAAAATTTAGAGTAAATTGGGTAACCGAAAAGCCAAGGCTACTAAAGACCAAAAAACTCAAACAAGTTAACATTAAATAAGAAATACAAACTCACCAAGTCAAACCAAAGATACATGTCAAAAAGGATGGTCAATGATGGGCAAGCAGAAAAAAATAGTAAAACAACATTAATGGATAAGCAATAACAGTCCTTAATCATCAATGGAAAATGGTGCATAAAAGGGAAGACAACATTGGTGAGTGAGAAGTGACAAGTTGACCTCACTCAACAATGGCAAAAGTACATGAAAGTAGAAACGGACTCAAGTGTACGCAAAAAGGGTAGTACAAAAATGACAAATGGTAAAAGAAAGCAAGGCACATCTAAAAATGTATAGCCATGGTGTAAAGAACAAGAATCCTACTCACTCAAACATGTTTTACTCTAGGGATAGATAAAATTGAAACAAAGTAGTGCTAGCATGTTTTTAAGATGTGAAGAAGGAAGTATAGAAGAGAAAATAGATTTAGAATCGCATTTTCCCTGTCAAGGGGGAAAAATGGAATGGATGGAAGGGAGAATGAAAGAAAAACCAAGGTAGAGAAACTCTTTATCGAAGTCAAGACACTCAAATTAGATTTGTCAAAACAAGAGGACTTTAACGTTGAAGAGTCTGAAGAACTTCTCTTAGCCACACAAGTTTTGGGTCAACAAATGAAGTATGTAAATCATCCCATGAAGGCTATATGCATGAAAAGTAAAATAGACCTTTCCCACAACATGTTCCCCATTCCTCAGGATCCCTTACAAAGCCGTTGGTCTGCTGTGAAGATTAGGTACTTACGTGAGAAAGTAGATAGGACTATAGAGTTTATTGAATTCTCCTATTCCAATCTACCGGCCTACCACACCCCAATGGACCTCGGCTCTATTGTGAGGCCAACTGTGGAGTTTGAGCTTCGATTGGAGATAAGAAATGTGTTTGTAATCATGTCTTTTGATATGATTTTGACTTTTGAGATTTTGATGTTGCCTCTTTGTATATCATTGCTTTTTGTTTCAAGTGATTTGGCTTTCAACTTTCTTGGTGGCTTTTTCTATTCCTCCTCCATACGGATTTGGAAAACCAAACATGACTGTTAAAGATGACTTTCATTTGAATACGTGGGACTTGGTTGCTAAGAGAGAGAACTCAAAGAGCATGGTGTCTAAGAGTCTCATAAATCTAGGTTAAATAAAAGTGCTATATTGACTTTCGACCTTGTTTTATCCAATGCGGAGTGAAAGGAAAGGAAATCAAGAGGAATGTAAGATGAAACAATTTGAATTACTTCAAATCGCAAAAAAGTTGACAAAGGATGGAAAAGAGGTACAATGACAGTGAACTCTGATTCTTTATCATAAGAATGAAGGAAATGTAGGAAAACATGCTAGCATAGGTTGTTATGAAAATTTCATATAGCAAAAGCTAAAGCTGAAAACAAGATCCAAAACTCGTAATCATTGCAAAACACATTCTAGACAAGAATACTAAAAAGATGGTGATTTACTAGGTCATATCCATGGTCTTACACTGCAACTCATAAAAGAGAAACCCAAGGGATGCCAAAAGCATATGAAAAATAAATGAGATAAGAAAAAGATTGAACGTATAAGGAAGGCCAGGTCCTATCCATGGTGTTATACCGCAACTCACAAAGACAAACCCAAGGGGTGCCAAAAAGTATTTGGAAAGTGAGAAAATAAAGATAAAAGTACATCATGAGGAAGACCGGGTCCTATCTGCAGTTTTACAATGCAACGCATGAGAAAAAGAAAAAGAAAAAAAAAAGAAACCAAAAAACCAAAAGGAAGGGCTAAGGTTTGTGAAAAGAGAGAACTGGTGTAGAGGGTAAGGCCTGTGTAAGTATCCTACAAAATGTGATAGATAGATAGCCTAAGAAAGTATGAAAAAAAGGGAAGGATTTAGGTAAAATACTTCTTGAAGACTTACACCTTGGTGAGTTCTTTGAAAGTATGGCCTTCATTAGTTTGAAGGCAATAGGTACTTAGATCAAGAATATCTTTGACTAAATAAGGGCCCCACCATTTTTGCGCGTATTTACCTTCTTTGTCATGAGTGTAGTCTAATTTAAGGACAAAATCACCAATATTAAATATGCGAACTTTAACTCGTTTGTTATGTTGTTTGGCAAGACGGCACTTGTATTGATGATTGTGTTGTAAAGCAGAAAGACCATGCTCATCAAGAAGATCAAGAGCATGAAAGCGAGCTTCACGTAATTCTTCATTGGGTATGATACCATGAAGAGATATACGAAGAGAAGAAAGCTCAACTTCTAGTGGGAGGACTGATTCAGAACCATAGGCTAGACAGAACAGCGATGCCCTAGTGGCAGTGTGTATACTAGTGCGACAGGCCCAAAGAGCAGGATAGAGATGAAGGTGTTAATCCATGTGGGTTTCACAAATTGTCTTTTGAAAAAAATTATTAAGAATTTTGTTTGTGGCTTCAGCTTGGCCATTACATTGTGGATAATAGGGTGTGGACAATTTATGATTGATTTTAAATTTGGCACAAAGTTGTTTGACATCTTTGTATTTGAAATTACTTCCATTGTCTGAAATGATAGTATGAGGGACACCAAAGCAGCAAATGGTTTGATTAAGAATGAATTTGGATTTGGATATGGTGGTACCGGTGACATTAACAAGGGGCATAGCTTCAACTTATTTGGTTGAATATTTTGTGGCTATGATTATAAAGACATGTCCATCTTGAGAGAAAGGTAATTTACCTATGAGATCTAATCCCCACATGGAGAATGGCCAGGGAGATTCTACGGTTTGGAGCTCGGTTGGAGGTGAATGAATTAAATCATCATGAAGCTAAAAAGGAGTACACTTTTTAGCAAATTCGATGGCATCCTTTTTAAGAGTGGGCCAAAAGTATCCCATACATAAACATTTGTAGGTTGTAGCATGTCCGTTACATTGGCCACCGCAAATGTCCCCCATGTGCTTGTTCAAGAAGAAGAGGAACGTCGTCTTTCATAACACAGCGGAGCAAGGTACCTTCAGCATTGCGATAATATAGGATGTTATATCGAAATACATACTTAAAAGCTTGTTTGCAAAAGCAAGTCTTTTCATGAGAATCGAGGTTGGAAGGATAAGTTTGGTGTTCCAGAAATTGAATGATATCTTTGTACCATAGGATTTGTCGAATGGTGACGGCCTCAATATGGCATATAAGCGAAACTTGTGGTTGAGTAGAAGACGGAGATTTTCTTATTTGGATAAGAAAAATGGGATCGGTAAGAACTTGGTGCGGATGAAAAAGAGATGTTGAAGAAGCAAGGGAATCGGCAATAGAATTTTGATCTCAAGGGATAGGCTTGATGGTGAAAGAAATGGAATTTTTAACTTGTAGTTGCAATTTGATGATAAGAAATGAGATTCTTGCTTTTGCATTGGTAATCACCATTGACTTGGTGGCAAATGAGTTGGGAGTCGCCTAAAACATGCAGGAATTGGGTATTTAAATCAAGGGCGGCTCTCATGTCTAAGATTAAATATTCGTACTCTACCATGTTGTTAGTGACATCGAATGTTAGGTGAAAAGCTAATGGGATGTTTTTGCCAAGAGGGCTCGTAAGGATACAACTTGCCCCAACGCTTTGAAAGCATTTAGCGCCATCAAAATGAAAGGTCCAAGTATCCTCATGTAAATCAACATTAATTTCAAGAAGTTCTTCGATAACTATTTTTGGTTTAATAGTATCGGGGAGGATAGCAGATTCATTCAAATTACTTGCTTCAAGATCAGCAGTAAAGTTATGGAAGTAATCTTTAAGGCATATGGCTTGGTTGAGACCTTCAATATAGAGAATATTATCATCGGGAAGACTATCTTGAAGGTGGTCGGTAGCTAATGCAAGAGCTACGGCAAGTTGATCAGCGATGATTTGTTCTTTGACAACTTTTTGAGTAATGATTCAAAGATCAAATTCCATGAGAAGAACCATCCATTTGCCAATTTTGTCTCCCGAAAGAAAAGTTTTGGAGAAGACGTGACTAAGTGGATCGGAATGGATGATAACATAAGTGGTTTGATAAAGCATATAATGTTGAAGTTTTTCAGCGGCAAAATATATGGCGAGACGATCACATTCGTCTTTTGTGTAGCGTTTCTCATTATCAATGACGTATCAACTGATATAGTAGATGGCATATTCTCTTCCAATATTATCTTGTTGGGCAAGCATTGCCCCAACTGATATGGGTCTGGAAGAGGTATATAGGATCAAAGGTTGATCGTTTGAAGGGGGACGAAGAGTAGGTGGGTGAAGCAATCATTCTTTCATATTATCAAATGTTTTTTGACAAGGATCCATCCACTCTAAAGCATTACCTTAAGAAGAGAACTATCAGAATAGATACAATAAGCCATTTAGGGGACGAATCGTCTAATTGCCCCAAATTTACCAAAGTAAATGCGAATGTCCAAAATAGATCGAGGGATGAGCATGTTAATGATAGCATTAATCTTGGCAGGGTCAACATCGATGCCGCGGAGAGAAACTAAGAATCCTAATAATTTGCCAGATGTGACACCAAAAACATATTTGTAAGGATTTAGTCTAACATTGTATTTAAGAAGGCAGTCGAAGATGATGGCAAGATCAGAAAGATGAGTCGTGCGACATTTAGATTTAACAATGAGGGCATCCACATAGGTTTCTATAATTCTATGAATAAGATCATGAAAGATATGAGTCATTGCCCGTTGATAGGTAGCTCCGACATTTTTTAGGCCAAAGGGCATTTTAACATAACAATAGATGCCCTATTTCGTGGTGAAAGTTGTCTTATGTTGGTCGTCATGGGCAATGTGAATTTGGTTACAGCTCGAGAAACCATCCATAAGAGACAACATTTCATAACCAGCGGTGGAATCGACAATGGCATCTATTGAGGTAAAGGGAAATTATCCTTGGGACAAGCAAGATTAAGATTACGAAAATCAATGCAAATGCGAATGACCATAGTGACCTTTTTCCGAACAAGGACTATATTAAAAACCCATTGAGAATAGTCCACTGGTTTGATAAATTTAGCATCAAGAAGTTTGATAATTTATTTATGGCATAAGGTGGAAACCTCAAGTGGTAATTTCCGTTGCTTTTGGCGCACAGTTTTGGCGTCGGGATAAGTGATGATATTGTGGACCACAATGCTAGGGTCAATACCAGGGATGTCCTCGTAGGCCCAGGCAAAGATCGCATGATATTTATCGAAAAATAAGCTAGAGCTATCGTGTTCAGCAGGTGTGAGTTCGCGAGAAACTGTAATTGGTCAAGGGCATGATGGAGTACCATATTCGATGCAAGTAGTTTCTTCGATAAGCATCGCATTGCCATCTTGGAAGTGATATGGTGCATTTGATAAAGAGGAAATTGGATTAGCTTTAGGGTTGATGCTAGCGATGAAGTTGTTGAAACAAGGGGCTTTGTTTTTGAAATTCCCAAGTTTTTGATGTTGTCGAGGAAGTTGAGGTTCTCGGGCATGAAGTAATTCAAGAATAGCTTCATCGCTAGGCAAAGTGGGAAGAGGGCCATAATACTCAACATCTACTTCGAGATTGAGAATGTGATTACCATGCAATCATATTCAGAATGTATCTGACGGACACCTATGGCTTTGGTGTCTAATGAATAATCTTGAGAGTAAGAATAGGTTGATCGGAGGAGATTGGTGTTGTTATCACTCTGGAGTGCACCCTGCTTGAAGATGTGCAAAGCACACCCTCACTCCATCTGATACAATTGAAACTTTTCAGAGTGTGGGTGACTCTGTGATGAGAAGAACCTCCAATGAGGGCTGGTTCCCTTAGGATTTTTCAATAAATTTGACTACTGTGATTTTTGGAGTGAAAAGGGAGAAGGAAAACTTAAAATAAATCCTATCTAATGGGGTGATGCCCCTAAATTGTTCAAAATCTTTGAAGTTATTGAAATCAATGCACACATATAATCAAATAAAATTTATAATTTTGTCCTTAAGCATAAATATTTCAGATGAAAGGTTGAAAACCTCTTCAAATGACCTATAAAAGGTTGAGATAGAGAAAGATAGGTGAGGAAGCGACCTGCAAAAGGAGAAAAATCTCACATATACGCTGATGCACAATCAAATACACACTATTTTTCTTTCCAAAACTCAGATTCAGAACAAAAATTCTTTATTGATCATTGGTCCAGCTTACAATTTCGTTCTTCCAACTTCGGGGATTTCTAAATGGCTTGATTAAGCCAATAAATAAGCTTTTCCAAAACCGGAAAATAGCCTTATGTGGAGTTCTAAAAAGGGAAAGGGTTAGTCTCGGTTAATTAACTCAAGACTTAACCCTTTTACAATATTTAGAATATTCAATAAAATCTTTTCCCTTTACAAAATCTGCATGCACCTCCAAACTTTGGTGTAGAAAATAAGTGGTGGAGCCAAGTTTGAAAGATTAATTTTTAAAATAAACAATACACTCTCCAAAATTCTTCAAACATGCATGAATCCAAGGTGGCATAGAAATGTGGATGGTGGGTCCATTGAAAGTCAAACTTCTCCTTTGCATGGAAGACTACGCCAAATCTCTAAATAAGGAACTCCATGAAGAGATATTCCCGTTTAGATGGAAAACCAGGTAGATGTGTAACAAGTTTGTCCAGTCAGCTCCAACTCAAGACCAGTCAAACTCCAATGGTCTCCACTTGCATGAAAAGCTACGCCACATCATAGATGGAGATCGCCACTTGAACTGCCTAAAACGTTGAAAGCTTTGGACTGCATGAAAATCAAGGAGAAGCGTGATTTCGGTCAAACAATCAACTGATGCTTTGACCAGTCCACTGTAAATAGCCCTTGCTTGCATGGACAAGGATCTTGCTAAGTGAGAGACACGTTCAGATTGAATTCTTTGTTATCTCTTGACCTTATCTACTCTCAGTTTCTTTGTTTTTGTGCATGCATTTCTTTCGGCACTTATCTGTTTGTGGTTTTTGTCTCTATTTGCTCTTTGACCTTTTCGGAAAAATTGTCCATGATTTTCTGTCAATTTTCCCTTGGTTCATCCTTTCTTTTCGGGCTTTATTATCTCGGACTTTGTCTTTCCCTTGGTGATCTTCCCGCAAGAATTATCTTACCCTTTGGAGTTTTCCTCGATAATTTTCCCTGTGTATTTCCTTTTCCAATGTTGAAACAAGTATTTATTCGGGCATTTGTTCAATCAATTTCCCGCAGATAAAAAGTCCGCAGGAATTATCTCGGACTTCTGTCTTTTTTATAGCTCGGACTTTCCTTCGGATAAAAAGTCCAAAGGAATTGTCCCATTCGGATTTCCACTTTTCCACGAACAAAATGTCCGCGAAAATTTGTCTAAGACTTCTTTGAGCTCTCTCCCTTTTTCGAAATAATTCCTTCGAACAAATTGTCTGAAAGAATTCCTTTGGACTTTTTGTCCACAACCATTTTCACTACTCATTTCTTTGTTACTTCAGACAAAAACTCTGAAAGAATTGTCTTCTCTTCTGCCTCTTGTCTTAAGGACTTTCCAAAAGAAAGAGCCTTTCAGGCCTTCAAAAATGACCCTTTGGAAAATTAAACCATCCCTTCAAAATTTTGGAAAGTGACATTCCCGAAGGGTTCATACCCTTCGAGTTTCTTGAAAACGTCCTTTGAAATCTTGAGGTGAACCTTCTCGAAGGGCAGATACCCTTCGGGATTCTTGCCAATGACCTTTTCAAAGGGTACATATCCTTCGGGTTTTCTGTAAGTGTACTTTCCCAAAGGGTAGGTACCCTTCAGGTTTTTTGGAACTGCCCCTCGGAATTTTGAATTGGTCTTTCTGCCTTTCGGGAAAAATATTAGTGTCCTTTTGGCCTCTCAAAGTGACCCTCAGACTTTGTCCTTTGAACTTTCCCAAAGGGTACCTACCCTTCGGGATTTTGTAAAAGGCCCCCTTCACTTGAAACTATCCCTTCGAATTTTCGTTTTGAATTTTCCCGAAGAGTACATACCCTTCAGAATTTTTGCAATGATCCTTCCCGAAGGGCACATACCCTTCAGGTTTCTTGTAAAACACCCTTTCTCTTCGCCAAACTATCCATTGTAATTTTTTCGGACTTATTGTAAAGTCCTTTGAAATCTCCTTTCCCTCAGACTTTTTCCCTCGAACAAAAAGTCTGAGGAAATTGTTCCTACACTTAGCCCGAAAGAATTCTGAGAAAGAAAACACTTTATGTAAAATCTGAAAAAGTAAACCTGTACTCATGATCACGTGCTTTCATCTGTAAGTGAACTTACAAGCCTATAAGTTAACTTTAAGGATGGTTGTAGCTATATAGACCAGTAGATTTACTTGAAATTGTCCTCTTAATATATAATCTTAATGCCTGATGCATTAGTTGCCTTGTCACCGCGGCCTTCAAAACCTAGATTGAAGAAAATGTTTGATTGGTAATCAAACTCGACTGTAGGTACCTTTGTGAGTTGAAGGTGGCCGTTAGATGGATGGCCTATTCGAAGAAGTCCCTGAGAGCATTTTCCACAATCCATCGTGCATTGGATATCATATATTTCTATACAGTGTCTTTAGCCACCAATCAATCCTTCACTTTAACATAGTTCTCTCATTCAATGAATGTTTATAGGACACTGTTGTAGGGTCATATTCTGTAAGCGTAATGGTTGTAGCTGTCTTTCACCCCATAAATGGGTTGTGTAACATTGCTATAGGTCTTCATCAAGGCTGTATTTGATACTTTGACTACCTACATATCCTTTGTTCATGCCTTTAGACTATAATCCACCAGTTTGACCAGATGTATAAAGAATTTGACCGTTCTGAGGAAAGTTTCAAATAGTAGGGGTAGTAATTTGGCCTTGATAGGCCAAATTACTAACAGGGGTATCGTTAGTTTCTTTGACGGGGGAAGAATCGAATGTAATGATGGGATTTGTAGGTGGTAGAGAAGATGCAAGAATTTCCAAATGTTCGGAAGGTAGGATTTGTTCGACCACCCAAGGAGTATCAAGAAGCGGAGTATTAACAAGAGGTACATGGCCTTCAAGAGCTAATTCAAAATCCGTGGAAATGGTGTGAACATCACAATTGAAAGCATGTATTTGAGCTAACATTTTCTGATAATGTTGAAAATCCAAATCTCGGGATTGAGCTTGGGCCATGATATAGTTATCATCATATGTTAAAGAAATGGTACATGCGTGAGATTCCAAGGGAGTTTCAAAAGGTGAAATTCCGAGATCACTGAACTTGCGGGGAGACATGATTAGAGGATCTTGGAATAATTTGGCCACTTCATACTCATTGCATGTGAAGGCGTCTTCTGGGTAAGAAGAATCTTGAGCAATGCATGGAGGGGGGAAATCAATGATCTCACCAATGAGAGGAATAGTGTGATCACGAGGTAATAAAGAGGGAGGAAGCCACTTTGAAATATAAGGAGGTAGCTTAGTAGTGTTGCAAGTATGTTGCAAGTCAATAGGTTCATCATCATCCAAATCAGCAAGAGTAACCTGTAAGTCTGCATTGATGTTGATGAAAAGGGAGCACTGTTGATGGTAGGAATGGTAGGAACGCGATATTGAGATGTCAGATTGAGAAGTTGAATACTCCAAGGGTTGGGATCGGCCTCATGCTCATACCATTTGTTGTTATGTAGGAATTTGATGCATTGACTACCAGAAGAAGTGATGGCTCTCATTCTATGAGTCCAAGGGCGACCGAGGAGTATGTTATAAGATAGGGGCAAATCAAAGACCATAAGTTTAGCTTGAACAGTCTTAGGTCAGATTGTTAGGGGAAGCCAAATACAACCAAGTGGCTTTTGATGAGTTTTATCAAATCCACAACAGGTAAGGCAGGTTTACTTCAAATAATCCTTATTATAGCCAAGTTGTTGGATAAGCCACAAAGATGTCACATTAATATCGGACCCTTCATCAACTAAAACTTTATGAATAAGGGTAGTATTAATGGCTATTTTAATAAATAGGGGTGGATCATCAGCGCGGAAAAGGATTTCGTCATTAATCATGTCCTCTTCGAGAAATTCAATAGAAGGCTTGGAAGGACAAATGGATTCAATGGTATGCACGTTGGTGGGTTGAGGCTCAATAGAGGGTGGTTCTTCATATATAAGAGATGGATCTTCAATTTCTTATAGTTGTTGCATGAGGAACTTGTGATGATAAGGGGAGGTGCGAAGTAACTCCATAAGAGGAATCTTGCAAGGCATGGAGTGAAGTTCTTCGAGAAAGTTCCAATGGGACTTAGAAGAACCAGTGCGAGGTTTAGAAGGTAAGGTAGATTTGGAAGGAATGGAAGTTATTGGGGGTTCGGAAGAAGGGGGTGGTTCCTCATGGGCTTTCAAAGCTAAATGAGTGGTTGAAGTATCTTTGAGAAGTTGTTCTTCCAAAGATGGTTTTTTAAGTTTTGTGACAGGATCTTTGTGAACTGGTTTGCGACAATAGTTGACCTTAGCTATGTTAACATATTGAGAATTATTGTAATATCGGTCATAGTTGGCATCAACAGCACAAACATCCTTGGTATTTTGTAAATGATTAGATGTGGGAAAAGATTTTTGGTTATTATAAGAAGTTTTGGGAGCTTGTCGTTTTTGAGAAGTGGTGTTGTACTCTTGACGACGAAATTGGATCATGGCTTCGTGATTGAAGGAATCACCAAGCATGTAGGAGACAACAACTTTAGTAAGCCCTCGACAAGTTGTATGGAAATGACCAATGTCGACGTGGAACCAACAAAATTGATTAGGGTCATACCATTTAGGAGGATTATTAGGATAGGCACAAGGTGTAGAGGGCGGTAAGAATTGTTTCATTTGTTGCACAATTAATGGTATGCAAGAAGATGGGGGGGTGTCAGCTTTGGCAACTCGGGGTTTGGCTTGAAGAGTATTGCCACTGATGGCATTGGTAGAAGTTTGAAAAGATCCTGTAAGGAATTTATATTAAGTTCGAATTGCTTCATGAGGAAGTCTTGATGTTTGGCTTGGTCAAGAGCTTCGTTAAGCGTTTGAGGAGCAAAAGTTTGAACCTTATATTGAAGCAAAGGAGTTAAAGCAATTATAAAGAGTTTGAACAAATTGTCGTCAGTCATGTTATGGTTGGCTTTATGAGCCAGAGATTTCCATCATTTGATAAAATCATGAGCTGATTTGGTGGGAGATTGCTTAGCATTGATGAAATGGCTAAGGCAATTTTCGGGAAGGTCATTATGTTGAAACTCTTTAACTAGAGGATTGAGTAAATCCTCAAGTTGCCAAATGGAATGTTGTGGAAATTGGTTGTACCATTCCAATACATCGCTAGTGAAGGTTTGAACCAGAAGTTTAGTTGTGACGAAAGTATTAGTTTGGATCCACTCTTCATAAAGATTACCAAATGCTTTGAGAAAGGATGTAAGGTCTTTAGTCCCATAATACTTGATAGTTGGAGATATATTACCAATATCAATGGACACGATGAAAGTAGCTAAAAGCTCATTTTTAATATTTTAAAGCATTTTGTTATTCATGATAGGTTGAGGTATAACATTTCTTGAGGCATCTCTAAAAGGCAGAGGAATAAAATTTAGATTGGCTTGAGGATTGAGAACTGGAGATTGATTAGCTATATTGATCAAATGACATAATCACATCATTTGAGGTGTTAGAAGTTTGCATTATGTTTATTTGTTGTATGACTTATGCAAGAAGTTGTTATATCAATTGGTAGGTTGGTGTTTGTAGGAAAACTCCCCGAATTGGTATTAGGGGGAGGGTTATTGGAAGGTAGATTACTAGTGGGATTGTTAGATAGACTTGTATCAATGGCTCCCACATTATGTTGAAACGCTTGAAGATGAGAATTGTCTTGATAGGAACAAAAAGGATCAGATCCACCTACTTCGTCTTGAGGTGTGATTTGAACCATGTTACAATCCGCAGAGGAAGGAGGGGAAGCGGTGCTGCAAGCGTGAAGGTTCTCTTGGGAGGTAAAGAAAGGGAAAAAATAATACCCCATATAGTGTCTAAATGGAGTTAATATGTCCAAGAAGATTCTAATGGGGGATTTCATTTGAGGAAATGAACAGAATGCTAAAGAATGAAAAACAGATAACTAAGTTGGGCAAATAAGAGAGCAAGGTTAGCAATCAAATATAGGTCGACTGGGTCAACTATGTATTGCTGAAAAGGGCACTGAGAAGAGTACAGAGAAAGCGGATAAGGATACAGGGTCGACTAGGTCAACTTAGTACTGCAAACAGGAAAAAATGCAGTCTGATAAGGATACAGGGTCGACCAAGTTGATTATAACCTAATTGGTAAAAGAAAGTATAGGGTCGACCAAGTCGACTTAGTACTAGAGATAGGGAAAAACACAGTCTGTAAGGCACAGTGTCGAACAGAATGACAATGTGTTTAAAACAAGGTAAGTTTTTGCAATGTGATTGAAGCAAGAAATGGAAACAAACACACAATCAATTGGATCAATGAGAATGATCCAATTATGACACAACACAAAATCTTGCACCAATGCTGGCCAATGCAAGTTTTTACAATACAACACACAATGATCAGGGGTAAGCAGTCAACTGAAAAGTAAATGCTAAAGTGGTCATCCTAAGTGTTGTTAGATTATTATAAAGTGTTATTTTAAGTGTGATAGGGAAGTTGGCTGAAGATATGGAACTAGAAAGCAATCTATGGACGGTTTGAGAACGTTTAGGCTGAAAGGAATCTGTGTTGGCAATGGTGTTGGCTTGACATTAAGGCCTACCCCCTCATTTCACAATCCCATAGCAATAAGGGTGTCGAGTGCTTTGCCAATATATACCATTAACCACGTGTTTATTCTTGGCCATAAAACCAAGTCGTCTTCCCCCTTGGTGATGAAATCCAAATAGGTAGGCTTTGAAAAGACAAATGTTAAATGTATTTTGAATATTGTGTGATTTGGTAGTGTGTGCAAAAAGAGCAAAATAGTGAAACTAAACTGCAATTTGAAAAACCACCTAATTAGAATGAGTTACTCTAAACATGCAAACTGCTGAAAATAAAAGTGTGAATTAATTACTAGAAAATAGTTGTTAATTCCCAAATTAAGAATGGTACAAAGTCAATTCAAACAACACTCAATGCAAACAGTACAGAACAGAGTCAACTGGATCGCTACTATTCTACAAAAGCAAAAGTCTTTAGTAACAAAATCAACCAAGTTAACTTAGTCTTTTAGACAAAAAACAGGGTACAGAACTAAGTTGACCAGGTCGACGCAGTTTGATGTACGGTTGCAATTTTAAAGACTGCAAACTTGCATAAAATAGAACTGTAATGAAGTACTGCATTGACAAAGAGAAAAAGAGAGGAACCTTGGTGGGTTGGAAGATGATTAGAATTGCAAAAACAGGGTACAGAACTAAGTTGACCAGGTCGACGCAGTTTGATGTACGGTTGCAATTTTAAAGACTGCAAACTTGCATAAAATAGAACTGTAATGAAGTACTGCATTGACAAAGAGAAAAAGAGAGGAACCTTGGTGGGTTGGAAGATGATTAGAATTGCAAATTTTTTGCTTAAGTGCCTTGAATGTTGCTTTCAAATTCTGCAAACTAAGTCGACTGGATCGACCTAGTTCTACAAAACCCTGTCCGCTAAAGCAAGATAAGATGACTAAATCGACCTGCCCAACTTAGTTTGTTGATCTGGATGTTGACTGGAAGACTAAGTCAACCTGCCCGACTTAATTTGTTGATGTGGATGTTGACTTAAAAACTATGTCGAACTGTTCGACATTGTTTGTTATCTGGAACTGAAAAAAAATATTGTGTCGACTTGTCTGATCCAGTACCCTGTATCTAATGAAGATCTGCATTGAAAGAACAGAGTCATTTTGATATGACTGTGTTAAACCTGCACACAAAAGTCCGAACTATACTGGCCTAATCGACATAGTATCGTAAATATAGAAAAATAATAAAATGATAGAAATGAAAGCATGAAAGAAAACCTGCAAGGGTTAGATTCACGTCGGGTTCACCAGAATGTATGCAATAAGAAATACAGCAAATCTACAAATCAATCTTAGCTCGAAAAAGATAAATCCTACCAACACTTCCGATTGGGGATACATTAGATAATCGAGGTCATGACCACTATGGATCTGCTAGACCTAATCAAGGGATCTCTTACCACAAATAATACCACTACGGAGCATTCCAAAACCTCCAGTCAAGCAAAACTACACAGTAACCCGAAATAGATCCTATGTTTTCATATTCACTATACTAATAATAAGTAAAGAAAAAGTATAATCTAGTGCTCACCAAAGCTTGTGACACAAAGTGGAATTAGTAAACATGCATACGAGAATCTTATTTAAGCTATGTATAAGTAAAATTTTAATGCATGGAAAGAGCAATATATTCAAAATCTATTACTTATGCTACTTCTATCTACTAAAGAGGAGCAAAATTAGAGATACTTACCTGGAAGACGAACCCATCGAGACTCAATCTCTCCCTTGGCCAAAAGTGTTTCGCAAGAGGTTGTTGTGGTTTGTAAGAATCACTAAGAAAGGCCAAAGCATCCAAGACTTCTCCACAAGACAAGATTCTTCTCAAAGTAGAAACCCTAAACTAAGACTCCTCAAGTAGAATGGCAGAAGAGTAGATTGTAAAGAAGTGCAAATGAATAATTAACTCTTGCTTGTCTCTCTAAGAATGACAAAATGAATGTGTTTATATAGGCGGATCTAACCCTAAACCTTTTCGAAATTTTAGGCCAACAAGGTCGGCCTAGTATTGAAATTGGCAAAAACTAACTAGGTTATGAACTATGTCAACCATGGCCGACCTAGTTCCTAATAAGCTTTGTAAATAACAATACAGGGTCGATGTGGCCGACTATGTCATGTAAACTGCCAAAAAGGGGTTTAGGTTAGGGAAAGGGCTAATGAAGATGGTAAATGACTAGAGGAGAGTGCAAAATAGGAGGCAAAGCTTAGGGGAATGGTTTTTAGGAGACAAGTGTGTAGATAGCAAGTGGCAAAAAGAGACAATCCTGCGAAGCACCAATGGTCTGTCCACCCCTTTCTCGATGCACCCCTTAGGGCGTGCACTCAGAGAAATTGAGACTCAACGGGTTCCTGCAAAATAGAAAACATCAATAATTGATAAAGTTTGAAAATATTGTGTATACAGATGGTATCTAGGTGCTCCTGAAAAAGTAGCAAGAGTACCATCTGTAATCCTTTCTACTACTTCAATTTCAACTTCAGGATCTTGTTCTTCCACTCTTTCAGTTCTGTCTCCTCTACCCGATCATCAAAAATCGCCTCAATGGAGTGTACTTGGCCTTTTGGAAGACACTTGTGGCCTGGTTCCCAAGGATCCTTACATGTGAAGCAAAGCTTCTTTCTTCAAAGTTCATTTCTAGTTTCCACCTCCTTGCTGAATTTTGGCAGCACCTTGGGCTGAGAATTAACTTGTTGCCCTTGTTTATTTTGCTGCCCAAAGGTAGTGGTTTTTGGCTGTCCATAATTATTTGTCCTTGGCTGTCCATACGGAAATATTTTTTGCAGCCCTATAGGCTGGAATCTGCCTCTTGGGGCTGCAATTTCAAGGTCCAAAGCTTTTTTAATGGCTTCCTATAGTGATGTCGGGCTGAAATCCTTCACTAATACTCTAAGTGGTTCAGCTAAACCCTCTATGAGAAAACCACGAGCCTCCTTTCAGTCCCATCAGGTACCATAACTAAAAGCTTCTAAAATCAGCAACAAAGTCATCCACTAAATTGGTTTGTTTGATTTGAGCTAACTCACGAAAATGAATTTTCGGATCAACTATGTCAAATATTTCTATCAACCTGCTACTGAATTCCACATATGAGTGGATGTGATTGTGCCCCTGGGTTATCAACCCATGGCACCACCACTCATGTGCTGCACCTTCCAAATAGAGAGTGGCAAATTTGATGGCGTCCTCTTCTGGCATAGGCCTCAATGATAAGAAGATGTCCAATTTCTGAATCCAAGAACATGATGAACACTTCAGCGATCATACATTGGAAGAGTAATCTTCCCTATTGCTTGTTGGAGGTCCCTCTGATTTGTTGGTGGCCTTGTGTCAACTCTTTGACCACTCCTATTTTTCTTTAAATTCATGAAATTAGTAAGAGAGATAGCCTCCCTAATTTCATTTGGTAGGGCACTGTACTCCCTGTAACTGGCTGCAATCTCGTCACCTATTGGTGGTTGTAATTCCACTTCTAAAACTGCCTCTTCCTTACGAACAAAGGTAGGTTGGAAAGGCCTAGCAATAGAGCCTATGATTGTCTTTTGAATGGGCTGATTATTATTTGCCCTTGAAGAACTACCTTCACCATTGTGAGGCCTGTGTATACTGTTATTCTGCATACTCTGGACTAGCTGAGCCATCATGTCAGTGAACCGTTCTTGGCCTTGTACAAGCCTCTCAAAACAAACATCCTCTAGATCTCTATTACCCATGGCTTCCTTTTCTTTCCCTGCAAGTGCTTCTGCATGTGGCTGTCCTAAACCTTCCTCTCGTTGTGTTGGACCCTTCTTCCTTTCTCTTTGGTGATATCCGGTTTCTCTATCATTGCCTTGCATGAAGTAGAAGCTACAAAATAAATCTTTCCCACAAGCTGGCCAGATACAGGGTCTGATACCAATGAAATATCCTCTTTTGGATAAAATAAGAATGTTGATTTATTTTGGGAAAAGAGTACTCCGATTTCCCTTAGAATAAATAAATTCAAAATTATAACCCTCTAATCAGATAAATTTAGAACCCTTGAAAAATCTTTTCATTGCAATTCCTGCTCGTGCATGTCCCAATATAATAGGTGAAGCACAATAATATATATCCCTTTCAAGCAAATACTGAATTTTTAAACAGAAGATCAACTCCGGAAATAGATGATTAATTTATTGCATACAATTCAATCTTAAAGTTTCATTCAAAACTTATGATAAAATAATTCAAATGCTCATATGTTGTCCAAGTAAATTCCTATGCAAAGCTTGACAGAATCAAATAATATAATAAGTATGAAACTAAGTTTTTACACATATATATTACAAAACCTGCTTAGATCTATGAAGTTTTTTTGTTTTTTTTGTTAGAGGACTATTGTAGGTGGCAGCAAGCTCCCAAACCCTCAACGCAGCGAATTCCCATAGCTATCAGGTATTAGCTATCAAGAAAACAGTAGCACCAAGGTCTGCAACAGCACACTACTCAAAAAGAGCACGGATTTACCTTTTGAATGGGTTTGTTGCAATTCAAAAGGGGTGACGCCAGCACAGTAGGAGCCACAAACAAGAAAAATTCAGTTCAGATATGAGTCACTGCAGTGGAAAAGCCTAAATCTCTAATTTTTCACTCAAACCCTAATGTACAAACCTTGTGATTCAGAATATTCTGAAAAATACCCTGATTATGTGTCGCATGTATAACCCTTGGATGAAGCTACCTCAAAAAACTAGAGTGGTTTAGTCCTCTAATTTGGCTGCAAAGAGGGTTTCCATCCTCAAGCAGAAGTAGAATGAATTTGAAATTCAGTCATGAATTGTCAAAAGTTTAATAATAATGGATCTCCTTTTCCTCTTTTTCACCTTATAATTACTTTTCCACTCAAAACCCTAAAAGTAGTTTAAAATTGCTTTTATTCTAATTTCCTCATTGCTCCATAAAGTAATTAATAATTACTTTTAATTTCAATTTTCCACTTGGACTTCTAATTAATACTCTTTTGGCCCACTTTAATTAATAATACCCCTTTAGATGTCTCCCTTTAGTTCGAAAAAGGAGACATTACAGCTAATGCTTATGAGATTGAGTTGCCAAATGGAGGAGGTATTTCACCTATCTTCAATGTATCTAATTTGTACCCAAGTGTGCTAGGACAACCAAATGGGGAACGAGAAAGCAAGGATTTTTCAGCCATTGATTGAAAGGAGCAATTGCCACCTGAGGCAAAGGAGAAAATGCAATCCATTACAGACATACAAATTGGCAAGAAATCCAGAGGCAATGAGTACTATGAGTACTTAGTGAAGTGGAAGGATCAAACAACTGAAGATGCAACCTAGATGAATGCATCCAAAGTCGCTAAACATTGAAAAACAAATGAGAAGCTCACCACGGGTTCAAGAGCACGAGCTCATGGACAATTTTATTACCCTAGGTGTCTCATGGAGAAGCATCTAAAATGAAGATCAACCAAAAATAGTAGTTGTGTTCATGTGGTCTTGTTGGGCTTTTTTTTTTTTTTTTTTTTTTTTTTTTTTTTGCGTGGTGGAGATGATCCAATGGAAAGTATCAATACTCCAACACTTATGTGCCAATAAGTGGATTAGAGAAGAATCAATTTCAAGAAGTTACATGGTTCCACGCGAGTTGGTTGAATTTCTCAACCATCGATACAATCCGGGAAGTGGTGGTGTTTGTTGAAGCACGAAAACAAATAGGTTGTGTGGCAAAGGCAAAAAGGGAATCAAGCCCTAAACTTGAATGTGATTGCATATTTGGATTCCCCTCAAAACATTATGCACTTCCATAAAAAAAATCATCTCATTTCGAGTCCATATGCAAAAGATATGGCATCGAAAATTTGAAACAATTTGCACAATGATGAAACTGCCAATCTACACTAAGTGGCAGTTTTGCAAGTTTAAGTGGTGGTTTGGAAACTGCCACACTGCATAAAGTGGTGGTTTCGCCCACATGAATTGCAAAAAAAAAACGTAATAGCCCAAAATAATGAACCGTTTGTTCTTAAATGTTTCTAAAATGTGAATGAAGGAGAAGAGGCACTCCAAGAGTCAGAGAAAGTCAGGGAAAGATGGCAAATGGGTTAAGGAGAAGCTTCAAGGCACAAGAGTTGAGATTTGGCTCTAGTTGGAGAGGGATAAAAAGAGTTTAGGCATTGAGTTCCCAAGTGCGTAGAATACAGAGTAGAGAGGGCAAAGCTTAGACCTACAAGTGGGTTGATAACAATATGATCCCGTTTTTGTACTGTGATGGTGATGTTGTCTCCAATTCAATAAAGGAAGTTTTTGTCTTTATTTTAACTCTTGTATCTTATGAGTGAGAGTGAAGGAGAGAAGTTCATTGTTGGGGAGTGAGGCTACAATTAATTTGGCACTAATTCCCAACTGCATCATAGTGTGTTGTTGGAAACATAAGCAGAACTTACAAAACTGAAACAAGAATGAAATCAACCATGAACAACAATGGACACAAAAATTTTGGTCCTGAAAACCCTGAGGTGGGGAAAAACTAGTTGGAAGTAGCAATTGCCAAGCTAACTTATATTCTTATGGCCAAAGACAAATTACAAACAGATCAATAGAATAAATACAACAAGAATAATGTTTTTTTGCTCACTCAGCGCCTCTCTGCTACTTTCCTCCTACAACCAGTTGAGCACCAACTTTGTCACTCTCACACTCGTTTCTTCATTCCCGTCATGCCTCCTATTTATCATCCCTCAAAACCATCCTTTTGTGTATTAATGGTCTCCCAATCATCTAGAAACAGAAGAGACATTGTTTTTCTACCGTTACCCATATTGTTCAATTAAATCGGGTGAAACCACCACTTTAAGCACACTGGCAGGTATGCAACCGCCTTTGTTAACCAGCAGTTGCAAAAATGTTAATCTACATGAAGCGGCGGTTATGCAACTACACCCCCTGAAAATATAGCGGTTACACAACTGTTCCCTACAAAAAAATAGTGGTCGCACCCTCATGCAAAAAATACTCCATTTAGAGCCCTAATGGAGACTAAAACTGGTTTTTCTCTTGTTGGATGATGAAGGGGACAGATTTACCAATCCCTATGGATCAAGTTGAGAGGAAGGAAGCAGAACTCAAAAACCTACTACCAGTGAGGGGAATGTCTCTCATAATCCCTTATGTTTTTTCTACCCTAAGGAAGATGGTTAATGAAAGAAATTTTTTAGGCAGAAATTTATTAATTGCATGGTTCTTGCCATAGGGACTGACCCTATTAATGGCTGATGAAGATGTAGAATAAAAATTGGCAGTCCTTGTGTGCTGCTGATATGGTAAATTCAAGGAATTGGACTAGCAAATTATAAGGGAAGGAGTCTACAAATATGGCCTAGAATTTTGGTCTGGAAAATCTTGAGGTGGGGAAAAACTAGTTGAAACTAGCAATTGCCCAGCGTCCTAATAATTTTATGGCCAAAGACAAATTACAAAGACATCAATAGAATAAATACAAAAAGAACAATGTTGTTTTGCACACACGGCTCCTCTCTGCTCCTTTCCCCCTACAACCAACTGAGCACCAATTTTTCCACTCACACTCGTGTCTTCAATTTCCTTTGTGCCTCCTATTTATCATCCCTCAAGAGTGTCCTTTTGTGCACTAAAGGTCTCCCAATTGTGTAGAAACTGAAGAGAAATTACTTTTCAACCATTACCAAATAATGCTGAACCAACTCGGGTGAAACCACTGCTTTAAGCAAACCAGCAATTATGAAACCGCCCCTGTTAACCGGCTATTGCCAAAGTGCCACTCTGCATGAATGGCGGGTATGCAACCACACCACCTGAAAATAGAAATGGTTACACAACTGCTCCATGAAAAAACCAGCAATTATGCCATCGTGCAAGAAATGCTCCATTTAGAACCCTAATGGTGACTGAAACCGATTTTGCTCTTGTTTGATGATGAAGTGGACTGATTTTCCTGATCCCAATGGATCAAGTTAAGAGGAAGGAAGCAGAACTCAGAAACTTGCTACCAATGAGGGAGGAATGTCTATCAAGTAATTCCTAATGTTTTTAATACCCTAAGGAAGACGGTTAACAATGGTCCACAAGTGGATGATAGAGAAAGTTTTTACAGCAAAAATTATTTATTGCATGGCTCTTGTTATAGGGACTGAACCTGTTAGTGGTTGATGAAGATGCATAATAATAATCGGCAGTCCCTGTGTGTTGCTAATATTGTTAATTCAAAGAATTGGACAAGGAAATTCTAAGGGAAGAAGTCTATAAATATGGCCTAGAATTTTAGTCTGGAAAAACCTGGTGGGGGGGGGGGGCGGGGGGGGCGCGGAGGGCAAGGGCGGGGAAGCAGGAGGAGGGAACTAGTTGGAAGTAACAATTCCCTAATAATGTGTATTTGAGGCACACACTCAGGGAATTTAATGGGGATCAAAATCCCTCTCATTTTAGAATTATCAAATACAATCCAAGGCACGAGTTGCAGTATTGGGCTCCCCTACGTAACCTGCTTAGAATAACTCTGTGAGCAACATAGATACTACCACCAGAGGAAATCAAGGAAATCAATCCTGCGATCAAGTTTCCATTGTATATTGGGACCCCGACGATTCTCTTGGATGAATATTCACAATGACACCTAAGTTCCAAGTGAAGATCAGATAGAAGAAATATAAAAAAGGAGAGAAGGGTGGGGCAGGAAGGAGGCTCTAAAATTTAGTGGAGATATTGATGCTTGCACGAACATTTCCTGAATGTGACCAACGCTTACCTATATCTATGCAGCTTAGCTTGAGCTCAAACTAGAATAGATATGGCAAAGAGTCTATGGGAAAGTTCTTAATGGGTATAATCTTCTCAAAACTTTATTAGATGAATCTCTACAGAAAAATTGTTAGCACAATACTTTCGTCTATAATAATCAGTTTTAACATAGCCAATACAAAAAAGAAATTGAGGTTAGTAATTCACTCAATCTTAGTAACTCCACAAGAGTCAATCAAAATTCATACCATTATCTAGAAACGCAATTTGCATCTATCACATCCATACTGAGAATTGAGAAAATTAAACAAAAAGTAGAAAAAAACTTACGAACATTCCTAGAAATTTCTAAATTATTTTCCTTGCCTTCTATCAAAATTTCCTCCTCTCTTTACAATGTTTTTTCAAAGACTTTCCTCTCTTTAGAATTTCCTCCCATGCCTAATAATTGTCATCCTTATATGCGCATTCAATTCTATTTCAAACCCATACCAATCTCTTAGAAAAGATCAAGGCGATCATGGCTGCTCCATGTTTGATAAATGCATCCCCCTTCCAATGCCATAAATTTTAACAATAGATGACTACGGGTTGTTGTGTCTGCGAATTTGATGGTTTAACGAGCGATGATGACTGTCAATTTTGACCTTGTGCTCCTAGAGTGACGTGGACATTGCTTTTGACAATAGAATTCCTTTGTATCTTTCTACTTTACACCTTTGCCATGCAGTGCCATTTTGCATAGCCACAACTTTGGCTTTGTGTTTTCAAAAACACAGTCCTATTTCCTTTTGCAAACTATGTGGTGCTGACAAATGGCATCCATTGATTGATTCACATCCTCGCATAGTTGCGAACAGACCTGTGTTGTAAAGACTTCAAGGTCATTCCACATGGCGTCCTGTGATTGCTTTGCAACCGCGCGGTCCATCTTTGTCGAGAATGCTCTGTGACTAGTGTGGAGGCACAAGTGAATGCAACGTCAACACTTGGCAACCTGCACAGCTCCGCAAGTATCAGTCCCTGAAAACTTCCTCTGGCAAGTCACGAAGATGCAAGTACGCGAAAACGTGATGCATGGCATTACTCGAAGACTTGAACCCTTCGCAACTTTAATTTTAGATTCAACTGTGAATACGTGCCATGTGGAAAGCTCATAATTGACTCTGAAGAAACACAAAAAATGCGGCAAGACTGAATATGCTATGAAGCCGCGAATACATGCCACGTGGACTAGAAGAGTTGAGCCACTATCTTTGAAAGCTGCGAATTGCTGCAAAGCAGTGCAAATACGTGCAAAAATATGTGAATAAGTCCTTTAAACCTACGTGACAAAGAACAAAAGTCAATGACAAAATACTTCAAAAATCCACAAAGTAAAATACGATCAAGTGCAAAAGAAAGGACAAAGCCAATTTAGATGTTGTGCAACTGAGTATAAACTTATACAATCGGATGTGAAACCCTATGAACAAGTCCTTTAAGCATGTGTAACTAAAGGAAAAACTGAGACCAAATTTTCAAAGGGAATTTAAAAAGTAAGACTTGCTAGAACAAATTTTCTTAGAAGTCTACCTTTGTCTTCAATTCTAAAGAGCATAAAACGATTTAATGCATTGAGTTTTTCAATCAGCGCACCTGAGATTTACATTCAAAGCACTTGAACAAAATATTTAAAATTCAAAAAGCAGAAGAAAATATGCTTCGAACAATAAATTGACTCCAAATACTAAATGGACTATTAAAGATAAATCATTTTTTGACTTAACTTTTGATCAGCATGCACTTCCAAAGAGGGATTCATTCAAATTTAAAGGGGATCTCCATTTCAAAATTGAATGGGACGAGTTGGCTACAACATTGCCTAGCTTCTTAATCTTCTTATGGCCAAAGACAAATTAAAAAGAGATCAATAGAATAAGCACAAGCAGCATAATGTTTTTTTCGCACTCAGCTCTTCTCTGCTCCTTTCCCCCTACAGCCAAAAACTGATTGAGCACCAGCTTTCTCACTCTCACACTTGTGTCTTCAATTCCCTCTGTGCCTCCTATTTGTCATCCCTCAAGAACGTCCTATTGTGCACTATAATTCTCCCAACCATCTAGAAACTGAAGAGACATTGCTTTTACACCATTACCCATATTGTTCAATCAACACGGGTGAAACCACCACTTTAAGTAGACCGGGATTTATGCAACCACCCATGTTAATCAGCGGTTGCAAAAGTGCCTCTACATGGAGCGGTTATGGAACCGTGCCCACTGAAAACATAGGGAGATACACAACCGCTCCCTGCAAAAACCAATGGTTAAATTATCATGCAAGAAATACTCCATTTAGAGCCTTGATGGTGACTGAAACCAGTTTTTCTCTTGTTGGATTATGTAAACTGATTTTCCTGATCCTTATGGATCGAGTTGAGAGGAAAGAAGCAGAACTCAGAAACCTACTACAGTGAGGGAGGAACATCTATCAAATAATTCCTACTGTTTTTTGTACCCTAAGGTAGACGATTAACAATGGTTCACAAGTGGTTCATAAAGAAATTTTTTAGGCAGAAATTTACTTTTTGCATGGCTCTTGACATAAGGACTAACCTTCTTAATGGCTGATGAAGATGCAGAAGAAAAATTGACAGTCCATATGTGCTGTTGACATGGTAAATTCAAGGAATTGGACTAGCAAATTATAAGGGTAGGAGCCTACAAATACGGCCTAGAATTTTGGCCTAGAAAACCCTAACGTGGAGAAAAACTAGTTGGAAGTAGCTATTTCCGAGCTTTCTAATCTTCTTATGGCCAAAGACAAATTATGGAGGGATCAATAGAATAAATGCAAGAAGCATAATGCATTTTGCTATAATATAAATCATGAAGCAGTAACCAATGGTTGCAGACAAAACATGTGACTTTTGCATTATGAACAATTGCTGATTGCAATATGTTGTTGATCGTGTTTAGTGTAAATTGTTTATTTTTACTGTCTAGGGATTAAAGTGTCATCATTTTTTGCCTTTCTGGTGTTCTCTCGTTTGATCAACCTCGACCCTGCTGCATTCACGTTTGCCCTTCGGGGCAAATGTGAAGACTTAGTTTTTGCATTCTGTCTGGGTGCAAGCTCTCTTCACCGACTATGATGAAGGAAAAGAAATGCTGATAAAATCCTTCAAAGAAGTATTGAAGGGAGGGCATAACCTTAAGTTTAATGGAACAAAGATACAAAGACAGCCTCTTTGTATGCCAAAGGTAGATCCATGGAAAAACGAAAATGGGTGTATGAAAGCTGCAAATGGATCCCCTGTAGTTGTGCTGTTGAAACCAGACATTTAAAGCGGTATTGAGGATTTAGAAAGTCGAGGGCTCATCATTAGGTTTATGGGATTTCGTCCTTCATTAATGGCTTTTAAGAAGTGGTCGTGCACAACCTAGCATACTAAAGGTGAGTTCACTATCTCAGCCTACCCTAATGGTTATTTTTTATTTCATTTTGCTAATGATAAAGATAGAGAGCAAATCATCCAAGGAGGACCCTAGTTTTATGGTAGAGCCGGATTGTTTATGAAGCCCTAGCATCCGATGTTCAGAGCATAAGAGTACCTTCATTCGTTCTAGTTTGGGTATGGTTGTTTGGTCTTCCGACAGAATATTGGATTAATAATGTTTTTACAGCAATCAGGAATACCCTAGGAACATACATGATGATAGTTGTGAGCTCTTTGCAGCTTGAACAGATGATTTATGCTCATATTTGTGTTCTGATGGATCTTAACAAACCCCTACCAAGTAAAATTACCTTGGATGCAGGAGAAGGGCAGTGGGAATAGGTGGTTGACTATGAGAATATTCCTTTTGCATGCAAGAGTTGCCATGAGTATGGAATCTAGTGAAGGATTCTCCTCTGAAAGTTCAAGCCCAAAAGATGGATGAGAAACCTCAGGTAGAATTCACAACTATGAAGAAAAAGAAAAGTGTGAAGAAAACTGCTACATCAACTTCAATTGGAAACAATGGAAATTGATTTGCTAGTCTTCAACTGGAGAATGAGGAAACTGATAATGAAGATATGATGGAATCACAAATTCCAGAAACTCAAATGCATGAGCTTGTTCTCATGAAGGGATGAAAGATGATTGGAATACCAATCAGCTATCTTTGATTCCTATCACCAATCAGTTGGATAATCCTTGTAAAACAATGAAAAGCTATCAGAGGTAAACCAAATTTGAAGAGCAATTTGATCCCAATAACACACAGGAATCCAATCAAGAAGGGGTCGGTAAAGCTTTGATGATTTTGCCCAATATTTTTGACTCGCATAATGCAGATTTAATTATGGGAATTACACAGGGAAAAACAAAAAAATTGCAAATCAATACAAATGTTAGGCTGGGAAGGAAATCTAATCAGGCAAGCTTGCAGCAGGAAGGTCAAAGGTTAAGCTCTACAGGAAAAGTTAGCGATTTAGCCCATATCTTTATTTAGTCATCCCAATGAAGATTATAACCTGGAAGGCAGCCTTTCTAAGATTAATGAACTTAGAAAAATGATTCAAACAAATAAACCTCAGATGATGTTTTTACAAGAAACTAAGGTTTCAAATGAGTTATTGGATGTACTAGCAGAAAGGATATGGCCCCATACTCAAGTGCTTTCTCTTAGTTCTCAAGGAGCTTCAGACGGGGTGACTTGTATATGAGACCTGAAAAAGCTCACCGTGATTAACTCTTGTGGAAGCAAAGGGGGTTGTACTTTTGCATGCTTTCTCACGAGAGGAGTCTAAACAAATTCTTTTTATTAATGTCTATGCCCCTATTTCTATAGATGATAAAAGGTTACAATGGTAGCATATTAACAAGATGATCCAATCCTTTCTAGACAATCCTCTTGTGCAGGCAGGGGATTTTAATACTATCTTAAACCTCGAAGAAAAGAAAGGAGGTATGGCAGTATTAGAAGCAAGTTAGAATAATATGACCACATGCATACAAAATCTCCAGCTAGTGGATGTTAAACCTAGTAATGGTATGATGACTTGGTCTAACAGAAGGCAAGGGCAAGAATGCATTCTTGAGAGGTTAGACAGATTTCTACTTTCAGAGTCATGGTGGACAAAAGATTATATTCCAAGGGTGCACATTCTATATAATCCAGGCTCTGATCACTGGCCAGTATGCTTGGAGCTTGGGAGAATTTTCCCTTGTCATGCTCTCTTTAGATTTCAATTTATGTGGCTCCGACATGAGAACATCCAAAATCTTATTCGACAATGGTGGCAAGAAGGTAAACCTAAGCATGGAACACATGTATATTTTTGTTAGAAGATTGAATTATATCAAATCCGAATTGAAAGCATGGAACTAGACGAAATTTGGAGATATAAAGGAAAAAAAGCAACAAATTCATGGCAAGTTAGAGATCAATGCTGAAATCAGACACAGGGATTAATGAATTTTAGCTAAAAAGGAAATTTCTTTGAAAGTTGATCCTCAAGAATGGGAGAAGCGGGAGGAAATTTTGTGGCAGCAGAAATCTAGAGTCTAGTGGTTAAAAGAAAATGTCAAAAATAGAGCATAATTTCATAAATCTTTGTTGGCAAGGTCTCACAATTATATAATTTTTTTAAGAACAGCAGATGGTAAGAAAGAATACTCATTAGAAGGATTGCAGAATATTGCCACAGCTTATTTCTCTAATCTATTTGTTGTTGTCTCTTTAGATGATATGGCACAAAAGGAGGCTCTTGCAAACATCCCAAAAATAATCTTGGATCAGGATAATAGAGAACTCAATACTCAAGTCACTGAAGGGGAATTAAAAATTGATATCTTTAGTATGAAAAAAGAAAAAACACCTGGGCCAGTTGGCTTTTTGATTGAATTTTATCAAGTATTTTGAGACATCCTTAAAGATGAGCTTCTTCAAGGAGAGGAAGAGGCACGAACGGCCTAAATTGTGTTAAAAGAAATAAATAAAACCTTTATAGCCCTAATTCCAAAAGCTACAGAAGTGGAAGAGATGTCAGGTTTCAGACCTATAGCTTTGTGAAATGTCCTCTACAAAATTATTACCAAATTAATGGCAGATAGGTTGAAATCTTTAATGCATAAGATCATTTCTCCAGAACAAGGAGGATTTGTTCAAGGGAGGCAAATTCATGATGAGATTGTTTTAGCCCAAGGAGTTTTGGACTCCATGGATATGCAGAAATCTCCTTCAATGTTTATCAAGTTGGATCTTTCCAAAGCTTATGATAGAGTTGACTGGACCTTTTTATGTAAAGTTATGGACCAGTTTGGCTTTTCTCAAGATTGGATCAAATGGGTTCAAGCTTACATAGTGTCGGTTTCCTATTCAGTAATTGCTACCGGAAATCCCTCAAAACTTTTTGGTGTTTCCTAAGGAATTAGGCAAGGTGATCCCATCTCTCCTTTCTTATTCATCATATTGGCTAAATGTTTGGGACGGTTGATGACTCAGGCTTGAAATGACAAAAAGATAGGAGGTATTATATTGGCTAAAGGAGTGAATCCTTTGACTCGTCTACAATTTGTTGATGATTCTACAATTCTAGGCTGAGCTACGTGCTTGGAAGCTTCACAGATGCAAAAGATTCGTCAAATTTTTACTAGAGCTATTGGACAACTTATTAATCAGGACAAATCCAAAATTATACTTTTTCATTGTTCTGATAGACAAGAAGCTATGATTCTTGATATTTTTATCTTTACAAAGGGATCTCTTCCGATTACTTATCTCGGAGTACCACTTGCAGCCACACAATTAGAAGATTAAAAAGTGGACAAACAAATGTCTTTCCTCAAGAGGAAGAATGACTCTAACTTAAGTAGTTCTTCAAGCTATGCCTATTTATGCTTCCTCCATTCTTAATATCCCGGCTGAAGTGTGGAAACAGATGGATTCTCTCTTTCAAAAATTTATTTGGAGTAGAGTTCAGGAGCACAGAGAATGCCCCTTAGTCAAATCAGACATTCTTTGTCACCCAAAATCAATAGGGGGTTTGGGATTTCGTTCTAGCATTACGCAGAAGAAAGCTTTAGTTGACAAACTTTATTGGAGATTGTTGGAAAATTCAAATAATTTGTGGGCTGTAAATATCTGCACTAAATATGCAGAAAATAAGCCTCTTGAGCGAATAATCAGATTGGCTCTTCCCTCAAGAGGTTCTCCAATTTTGGCAGTTTTGAGAATAGGAGAAGAAATAATCAAGATATATTTCTTTTGGATAGTTAAGAATGGCCAATCAGCCAATTTTTGGACTAATTCTTGGGATAACCACCCACCTATCATTACCCAGTACCCTGATTTGAAGTCTAATGGAATCTCTTCATACTAAGGGGATGGGACAAAGTTGCTCATTACAGCCAGCCTTGTAGGTATAATTGGGAGGTTGGAAATCAATGGATTCCTTCTGAGGAGTGGCCAGTTCAGTTGGAAGAAGATCAAAAGAGGATAGTAGATTCTATTTTACAGTCAAGACCACCTTCGAGCTCTAAAGGGCCGGATGTAATAGCGTGGCGGATTAATGCTAAAGGAAGTTACTCTGTTTCAGATGGATATTCATCCCTGTGCAAGCTAAACCCTCATCCCCTGAGGGTTATTTTTAAAAAGCTATGGCAGGAAGAACTTTGGCCAAAAATTAACTTATTTATATGGTTATTATTAAGAAGAAGAATCCTAACAGGGGATAGGTTAATAAAAAGGGGATATAATGGACCCCATAGGTGTGTTATGTGCTTGGCCAATGAAGAAACCATTATTCATCTATTTATACAATGCCTCTTTGTGATGCAAATGTGGCAATACCTAGCTACCTTATTTCAAATTCTTGAAATGGAATTCAGGCCCTGAAGCAACCTTTTATAGAATGGCTGAAGCAACTAATGATCGGCCAAAATTTAGGACCAATCTTATGGAGCGGGATAACTCTTTTACTATGGAATGTATGGAAGGAAAGGAAAAGAAGAATTTTTCAGCAGGGAAGTAGCGACATCTCATTTGTTTGGGAAAAGATAAAGATGAATATTGTGGAATCCATTAAATACAAAGTTAAAATTCCTCAGAACCTGTCTACACAATCAGTCAACCTCATAAGAAACTTACCTCTTAATCTAAGTAATCATCAGAGGTTTGCTCTCAAACCAAGGAGGAAATCTAAAAGTGAAGGTAAGTGGTCAACCCCTCCATGTGGATTTGGGAAGCTGAATACAGATGAAGCTTCTAGAGGAAACCCAAGTCAAGCGAGTATAGGTGGAATAGGTAGACTTTTTGATGGCTCAGATATCTTCTTCTTTTCAGAAAGAGTGGGTTATACAGCAAATAATTTGGCTGAAATAAAGGCAGTTTATAGAGGTCTACAAGAAGCAATTAAAGTTGGGTGGAAAAATATTCAGGTGGAATTTGATTCTCTACTAATCGTTAGCCTTTTATCCAATTTGTCATTGAAGAAGGGCAAAAATTGGCAAATAATTAGAGAGCTGGAAAAAATCCAATAGTTGAAGGATACATTTCAAGAGATCAATTTCATCCATGTTCCTTGACAACAAAAATGAGTAGCTGATGCTTTAGCTAATTGGGCTTTGGATAATAATAACATTGTTTGCTATGGTCCCCCTCCGATAAGGTGGCCCACAAAGATCCAAGAAGATATCCAAAAGATTTTAGACTTAGATTGACTTCATGTTTATTGCTGATGTGATTAGATATGTTTCTTGTGCCAGGGTTTGGACCAATACTTTTCATGCCTGACATAGTAGAAGTTGTATTTTTGAATTACTTTTTGACTTAATGTAATTTCTTTCTTTTTAAAAAACTATACAAGCATAATGTTTTTTTGCTCACTCAGCTCCTCTCTTCTCCTTTCCTCCTACAACCGAACACCAACTTTGCACTCTCACACTAGTGTCTTCAATTCCATCCATACCTCCTATTTATCATCCCTCGGGAGCGTCTTTTTGTGCATTAAAGGTCTCCCAATCGTCTAGAAACTGAAGAGACATTGTTTTTCTACCATTACACAAACTGTTCAATCAACTCAGGTGAAACAGCTCCCTGCAAGAACCAGTGGTTATGCCATCATGCAAAAAATACTCCATTTAGAGCCCTGATGGTGACTGAAACCGGTTTTGCCCTTGTTGTATGATGAAGTGGATTGATTTTCCTGATCCCTATGGATCAAGTTGAGAGGAAGAATGCAGAACTCGGAAACCTGCTACCGGTGAGGAAGGAATGTCTATCAAGTAATTCCTAATCTATTTTTGACCCCCTAACGCAGATGGGTAACAATGGTCCACAAGTGGTTGATAAAGAAAGTTTTTAGGCAGAAATTTACTAATTGCATGGCTCTTTCTGAAGGAACTGACCTTTTTAATTGCTGATGAAGATGCCAAATCAAAATTTGCAGTCCCTGTGTGCTGCTGATATCGTAAACTAAAGGATTTAGACTATCAAATTCTAAGAGGAGTTTGTAAATATGACCCCTATTTTGTTCATATGAGCGAATCTGGTGTACTTTGTGACAGGAATGATGTTAAAGATTTAATGCTACCATAGTACATAATATTTAGAAAAAGCGGCTTTTGGAAAATAACTGTGTGCAAATGATGTTTAGAACAGAAATTTTCTCGGTAGACTTTGTAGTGTTAATATTAGAAAGGTAACATAGGATAATAGTCTTTGTGGAATTAATTAGATTAGCTCGGTATACTTTGGTAGTTAATACAGGTAGTTATACCCATTTGAAGGCCCTTGAACAACAGTGGGGAGTGTGTCAAGGGGGGCTGGGGACGTATTAAAGCCCATCTGGATTCATATTGTTTTAAGAACTCTGATGGCTTTGATCTTCTTGAAAACTACTAGATCCAGAAATAGACAGTTTTAGCTTTTGTTAGTTCACTTATACCCTGTATTTTGATTTTCGCAAAAGAAAGCAAAAACTAAGGCAGGCTAATATAAACAATATACTAGTAATGGACTTTCAGAGAAAATGGATTGGAAAAATGTCTGTTATTCTGACAAATTATAAAATTAATAACCAATCAATCAAATAGAACTTCAAGGAATACAAACTATTTAAATTTCATTATAATATGAGCCGGAAAAATTATTCTCTCAGAATCCCCCCTTATATGTGCATGTGTGCATGTAATTTATGTAGTGCATGTACAAATGTAAATTCTGTGTGCACCTGTGCACATGTAAAGTACACATATAAGAGTTGCATAATACACAAATTCACATTTCAACAGTAAAAAAAAATATTACTCAATATTTTAAAGAGGGCATTTAATTTCCATGAAGCTCAATGGTCTCATGAATTCCTCGTTAGGTCAAGCCCAGGATCATTTGAAATAACATCTATATGAACTACAGATAGGAAAGAGCTATAACATCATAATAAAATGAATAGAGAAAGAAAGAAACTCATTCCAAGATAGCAATAGCAATACAATGGATTTATTTCACTAAAGTCAACAATTAAAATAGAAAATCGACACGTTCTAACGGTGTCAGGTTAAATGCAGCAATTACAACACCATCTTAAGGTTGAAAAAGTTACCATGAGCTTCAAAATAGTCCTTTCTCTGCAGCTCCTCATTTGTTATGCTGTTATTATTAGGAGCGGTCCAAATATTTAATGCATTCCGTGCTTGCTACAGCCAATAAATAACCTAAATTAAATCAGATTATGATTGAAAATGTTCAAAAGACAAATAAATCAAACAAGTGAAACGATTTTAGAGGAATCCAAGTCACTAAGCAATTGGTTATAATCGCTGTTATTATTAGGAGCAGTCCAAATATTTAAAGCATTCCGGGCTTGCTACAGCCAATAAATCACCTAAATTAAATCAGATTATGATTGAAAATGTTCAAAAGACAAATAAACCAAACAAGTGAAAATATTTTAGAGGAATCCAAGTCACTAAGCAATTGGTTATAATTGCTGTTATTATTAGGAGCGGTCCAAATATTTAATGCATTCCGGACTTGCTACAGCCAATAAATGACCTAAATTAAATCGGATTATGATTGAAAATGTTCAAAAGACAAATAAACCAAACAAGTGAAAAGATTTTAGAGGAATCCAAGTCACTAAGCAATTGGTTATAGATTAGATTATACAAGAAGCTTCAAAATTTCTCAATTTTCTATAAACTGAAAATCGTTAGAAATATTTAATGCAAAGATAACTTCCTTCCTCCATACTCCAGGCACTGAAAATATGTCGAAAATTAAAAACCCTACAATTACCCATAAATATTGGAGCACATATAATGTCAAACCCCCTAATCCAAAACGATAATAAACAGTGTGGAAAACTGGTTGATAAAGGCACTCAGTGGCAAAAAACCAAATGCTAAGCAGCAGACAGAAGAGAAGAGTATACATTCAACGCCAATTGTGGTTTAACCTTTCTTTTAAATACCAGTGATAAGATACAAGATATATCACACACATCTCCAATTTTGGCCTGTATTATTTCACTTTTTTCATAAGGATATTATGTTCCATATTAAGGTATTTTGCAATTTTTGATTTCTAATTGTACTTAATGCATTTAAAATGTTGAATATAATTCTTAAAAAATTGTATACTATAATTACAATTTGTTTGTGCAATATGTACTATCATTTAAATCATATATGACCCTTTTAAATCTTACACAAACTCTCCTCAAAAGGCAGACTCAGAGTTCATACAATTATAACTACAAAAGTTGAAGGTAAAGGTAATTTTTTGTGGTCACTGCCAAGCGAGATGCCAATTTGGTGTATGAGACCTCTCTTGAGGACGCCCACAAGGGGGGTTGTTTTTCTATTAATTATATGCATTGTTCAACGAGGTGTACAAGCTGAGTGGACCTGATTCATGATAAATACTCCATAAAGGATGACGCAGGTTCTAATCCAGATGGAGGTAGGGTAAGCACACCCAATTACATACCTGCAACCATACCCATGCCTAAAAACCCATTAACCACGGCAAATCCTTTTGGTTATTAACTTATGGTCTAATGCGCAACTCTATGACTGCCATTTAGCGCATATCTCTATGTGCACTTTTCTAGACTCAAAATTCAAAAGTACAACTCTACCAGTTTTGCTTCCTCATACAAGATTTCAATTCCTTGTTAGCTTCCTCAATGGGTTTGTCACAAGTCCTGATGTTGAATACAGTTGATGGTCCTTTTACTTGATACTTGCTGGTAGTGGTCTTCAATCTGTGATAGAGTTATAGTCATGATAAAGTCTATGTTAGGGATTTTAGGATCCTCGTGGATAAGTATGCACTGTTTTACTCATAGAATATTCTACAGAAGATAGAGGTTTTATGGAACTCTTCTGAATAAAGATTGCAGAGGTTTTATGGAACTCTCCTGAATATATGATAGCATGGTTGCTGTCCTATCAGTTTTCTATCACAAATCAACATTTACAGATACTATCAGTTTGGCTAATATCAAAAATTCACCGAGAAAGAAGGTATTTTATTAATGTCCACGAAAGACCAAAAGCAGGTCACGCACAATAATAAGAAGGCATATGCACTGGGCATTTATCTTTTTGTCCAACCTATACAACAAATGGCCCGAGTATTTAGAAAACAGAAATATGGGGTAACATAGTTGTTATGAGTAAACAGAAGGAAAGAAAACCTATAATCTTACATGGTCTACTGAACATGATGTTTGTTGGGTATCAATGCTTCCTCGCCAACTACTAAGTTATGGCTGAGTTTCAACTTGTGCTGCAACATTTGCCACATTCCCTCCAACTCCTATTGCATCAATGCCAAAAAATGGGAAATTTGCTGATCGAAATTGTGTAGGTGCTTAACCATAGGATAAATAAAGTGGCCCCCTTCCTAACCTGGAGATGAAGCTTCCATGCAAGAATGCATGAAAGGCGTGGTTTTTGTGGAGGCAAGTATTATAGGACTCAGTCCAATATTTGCTAGGCGGTGTAAAAATATGTAAAGGTGGGAAACTGACTAATTATTTTTTCTTGTATGTGAGCCTAACTCCATGTCAACAAGGAAATTGAATAACATATTTTTCTTCATTGACACAAAAGAAAAGTTTAATATTTTTGAGCTCTGTTATCAGATTCTTGACATCATCTAATAGCTGTCATAGCCACCCCATATATCCAGGTGGTGATTCTGTGTTACAAAGATGGATTACCATCAACAAGTCCCCTTCACATATTAGATTAGTGCACCAGTTGTAGCACCGCTCGCATGCCATTTTGTAGGGCCTTAAAAACTTTTCCATTTTTCTGGTGGCTCTCTCAAAGGTTGATGAAGTAGAGGGCAATGCCGTACCCGGTAGGTCATGATTGATTCCACCAGCACGAACATAGCCAGGATTTTACTGGGAGGACCCATCAAAATTCAACTTAGTATATGGCTGGGGTGCAGCTCCAAGGTGTCACAAAGTCCCACCATAAATAAATAAAAGATATTCAATATTTATAAAGAAGCCACCAGAATCGCAAGATGTCAATTTCCTTTAAGTTTGATAGCATCATTCTGTCAACCAAGATAAATTAACTAGTAACTACGTGTAACGCAAATTTTAACATAGTATTGCTGCCACTGCTTAAATTTCATTTGTTTCAAAATAAAATTTTCTTCAATTGCATACAAGCCACAGTGACCAAAATAGGAAGCATGAAATTATGCAATATATAATAATAAGCATAGTTACGCGAGGACATGTCCCCCCTGTTCTGCAGCCATCCGGGACACAAATTAAGGTTGGCCTTTCTATATTATTCACCTTGTGCTAATTAATTAAATGAATACATAATCTAACTAATCAGCCAACTAATTGGATTAATTTATTTAATCAAAGTAGCATGAAGAATAAGCACTTGTGTTTAACCTAACTTCACTCTTATCTTTAATATGATTTGATATTGGTCTCCAAGAGTTGCCAATACCTAGGCCATTATCCCTATTAAGATTATCCGGTCTCTTTTATATTTCAATAGTTTCCCTTACCTTACTTCACCAATACTAATCCTCCTTAACAAATAATCTCACCTTTTATATGCATACACGGTGCTTTGTAAGGTGAGAGTGTTCTGCTAGTGCTGGTTGAATCAGGCATGAACCATTGATGTCCTTGGTGTGTGCTTTGAGTCTTGTCCAGAGAGATATTCCTGTTTCCCCAACATACGGTTTACCACAAGAACAAGGTATTAAATAACCAACTTTTATAAACTGGGATTTAACGGATGTTTTGCAGGGTCTAGCATTGTGTGAAGGATATTCTGAGGTTTGAAGATAGTTTGAACTCCAACTTTATTCAGGATTGTAGCTAATCTTTCTGAAATGTCTTTTCCTGAAGATGGGGGTGGACACTATCATTAATCAATTAAGTATTACTAAAACATTAAGAGTATGCACCTCCGTAGCTTTATTATAATCCTGCTTATTCTTACATCTGCTAAAGTGGCTGCCAAGAACCTTAAGATGAACTCACCTTTAATCAAATTTAATTTCCTAGAAGGGTCTTCGCTTCAAAGTTGCAATACAAATCCTAATCTATGTCAATTCATTGGAGACATACTACTAGAGGAGAACGGATTATCTATTCAGGGATTTGATTATAAATATATCTGTCTTGGATTATTAAACTCCAATGATGAGAATGGTTAGGCCACAGCATACACGCCAGCTTGGCCACAAAGTGTGGTTTACAAGCTGTGTTTTTTGTGCATTAGCTTCCCCTGCTCATACAAGCTCTTTTATCTTTTCCAAACTAGTAATGGCACCATAAAATGTGTGGATATCCCCCACCACAAAATATTTTTTGAATTCAATCTAAGGAATCTATAGCTGACTAAGACATATTGTCTCATTAAAATTGTAATAGCTTGCAAAATGGATTTGGTAAGTTCGTTTCATGATTCATCCTACAGGCATTAACCATCAATTAATTCACAGTTGAAATTTAGCAGCTATGCAAATTTTACTTTCATCCCAATGTCCATTACATAAAATCTGTCAATATTTGGTATACCTAAGTATTTGGTAGCAATTTCAAACTGGATGAAGCCCGATATTCATTGAAGACATTATCTTTTTTTGTGGTAGAGTATTTTGAAAGAATAAATTGATGTCATATATCAAAGTGGGCTTCTCATGATAGAAGGTTATCTTGAAGAAAGGAATTTTACTCGATAACAAGGCAACTGCTGACATTTACAGCCTAGCATAACTTTAAAACCAGTACAAACAATGATATCACGCGTAAGAATTTAGTATGAGGAGATGTCATCAGCATTAATGTATATAAAGTAATCGAAACTTTACACACGAAAAAAAATGAAACAGTCTGGAGGGAAAATAGAAAGGCTTCAGAACCTTACCAGATGCACCAGCCTCGAATGGTTTGGACCTTGGTCATTCGTAATGGAAACACACTTCCCATGTAAAGTCACCACAAGATAGTATAAGTAGCGCACAACAGTACCTCTGAATGATGGTGGAAGAACATTTGGCAGTGCAGCTCGTACCATATCTGAAAAATCCAAACATATATAGGATTTAAAATTAGAATCAATAAGTCAATGAAGGTGCCTAAATACAGCTCATTTTTCAGTGAATACAATTTACCTAACAAGATGTTCCAAACCTGAAGTAATAAAACAGAGTATTAGTCATGAAATTTTTAATATTGAAGTGCCATTTTAAGATGACTCTTAATAAGCAATTTCAAGAAGCATTCCTTGAGGCTACAAATTTCTTGCAAGTTAAACTTAGATTAACTCATTACATTGATTTTTCATCCTGTCATTTTTTATTGGTCCATAAACTGTCTTCAAAGATCAGACTATCTTTGCACACAGATTAGAATCCACATGATTTTGAACCTCTATATACTGCTCCGTATCACCAGATACAGTTTTGCATAGCGATGCATCATATTAACACAAATTTCATGATGGTTAAAAAAATCGCATTTTCTTCTGAGGCTTCATTTTGCACAAGAAGAGCAAATAAAGTACTTTTGCAAAATGTTGAGAATAAGATAAATCAAACCCATAACATAATACCATATTACCATGTATATCTAGAACCAGCTAGCATCTTCTCAACAGATAATCATGCATGTATCCAAAATGTTAGGCACCAAAAAAAAGCCTCTGACAATGACTGGTCCATCTCCAGATCAACCAAATGAAAGAATTTTTCAAAACCTACACAACTAATAATTTCAAAGCTGTTCTATATATGTTAAAGTACTAAATCTAGTTCCTCACAGATAGTATAGAAAGCAAAAGACTAGAGCCAATTCTTGAAGATGAACCCACATAAATTCCATTATACCCTGAACTACCACTACCAATCAATTGCTGAACAACTAGAGCATTTTCAGGACATGTAATACCTGTTATTTGAGCCACCTACTAAAGAAAGATCTGAAAGATAGTCCAGACAAAAAATGATATCAAAGATCTCCTAAATTTGTATTGATGAATATTTGTTGTTGTCTTTGTTTGGATTGATGTCTTCAACTTGGCAAGGGCTACTTTATGAGTGCTATATAAAATTGGTTAAGTGTGATTCTAAGGCCATGTAACCAATGATGTCAAAGATAGTCTACTGGCCCCTCACAGGTTCTATTTTTCCTGCAGTGTGGATTTGCCTTTTGACACCCCCCTCAAGCCACATACCAGCTTGAGCTCACCTAGATTGATTCTGATAACATGTTGAAAACATGAACCAACTAGGAACCTAGTCCTCAAACCTAGGACATATGATAGGTATGTTCGGATGCTCTACCACAGAGCTATTGGTCCCTCACAGATTCTATTTTTTCCAGAGTGTGGATTGACAATTTAACAAGGCTGTGGGGAGCAGTTCCCAGTGACAGCAATATATTGCCAGCATATGTCCAATCTGAAACTGATCTTTCGAAAATATTCTTCCCTGACACCTGTCTCTTCATCATTGCTTTTGAAAAAAATTCAAGCAGCTTGATTTCAAAGTTAAATTTGAATCAATTTTAAGCAAAATGTCAGAAACAAAGTGTAGAAAACCCATATAAAGATGTTTTCATGGCATGGCAAACGATTTTCAGGAACCCAGCACCTCCCTTTAATTTCCACGATGTTTTCATGGATACAGAAGTTTTTTGAAATCCCCAAGATAGGATACGCTGTGAATATGCCCGTGTCGCTATTTTATTTGATTTTCAGAAATAAAAAAATTGATACTTGAAGAAAGTGGAGAAATAAGCTGATTTTTATAAATTTAGGAGTTCAAAATACAAAATACAATATAGCAATCATCATCAAATTGATATCTTAGGAGATTATTATCATCCTGTATTAAAGCTCTTCACCACTAATGTCACAATATATCACATTCCACGAGAATATGAGACTAGTCAAATTTTAATGTCCTTTAGCCCAAATTTGATCCAAGCACAACTAAGCTCTCACTTTGAGTGCCTTGGACATCCGCATAAATCCACACTTCAAGCACCTTCATGCAGTTCTATGCACCACATGCATTCCATGCAGCACCAGAATACACATTTTGTGACTCAGAAGACAAAATTGCTCCCTTCACTTGAAATGAAGCAGAGACCCAATATGACTCAAGGGGTGCCCGTTGTAGGGTCAAGCTACAGTGACTCCGTTGAGTGCAGGGCAATGCCCACGTGGGGTGAAACATCAATGCCATTCAATGCAACTCAGTGTTCAGCACAGCGCAACATCTGTGCACTCTGCACAGCCTACACAACATTGCGCCAACCCATGCCATACACAAAACCTTTACACAACATCAGTCGTCCGTGCAGCACTGTCATGTCCCCTTTTTCATGGACATTGACAGACTTGATGATTAGCCTATTATGCGACCTTCGTAGGCTAATAGGATGGATAGAGGGTCATAATGGAGCTTGGCTTGACTTTGATTCGCAGAATTTCTACATTTGGTTTTCATTCAGGTTATTTCAGATGCATTGAGCCTGAGCTCCTACTTTTTAGGGATATTTGATATGCAGCGGAGCACCTTTATTTTGGTATGGTCATGTGCGGATTCACTCCCTGATTCACCTGCTTCGATCGGTTTGAGGATCCGACGTATATTGAGGGAGATATTAATATTTGATTGATTTAATCAAATATTAATTATTTGGTCTCATTAATAATTAATTATTAATTATTTGGTCTAATTTTAAATTAGAAACCCTAATGCTAATTTAAGAAACCCTAATTAGGGCAAGCATATCTTTTGAGGGTATAAGGGTTTCACATGGAGGCCATTATTGATTATGTATGAATTGATTATTGAAATTAGAGAAATTCTTCTGTGAAGACTGAGCCAAGGGTTCCAGGATTCCATTGCAGTGGAGAACGTCAACTCTTCATTGTGTGTGATTTAGAAGCTGTGAGATATCAGCTGATTTATTGCCAAATTGAGAGATAGCTTCATCCAGAAGTTATCACAGAGGTACAGATTTGAGAGATAGCTTCATCCAGAAGTTATCACAGAATTTCAGGGTTGAGAGATAACTTCACACAGAAGTTATTACAGATATTTCAGGTATTTATCTTTATTTAGTTTTGATCCAATAAATTATACAGATAGAGATATTCTGTATTAGAATAGTATATCTTCAGATCAGGTTGTTCAGCAATCAGGGGTTAAGAACAGACAGGTTGGCGGCTGTACTAAGTCCGTACAGGTTCGTACAGAACCGCTCAGGCACCGACCTCGGCAGACAGAGAGCTTTCAGTGACCGACATCGGTCGACTAAAGACCGACGTCGGCAGAAATCCGACCGACAGTGACCGACGTCGGCGAGATATCGACCGACGACGGCGTCTGTGTGTCAACACAGAAAAGCCGAGACCTTCCAGAATTCAGGTTTCACTACCAGATTTGCAAGCCAGGGTTTTCAAGACTGTATTTCATATTTTATATGCATAAGAGAGGACTATAATTGTAATAGTTTAGAAGGACATCTATTGTAATCATCTGGATGAATGATAAGATCTGTGATTTGTTTATGCATATTTGAATCTATTCTGCAAATTGTATCTTGTTCAGAGCTTTATGTGTTTCTATATTCCCTGATTGAAGGGGATATTACAGTTGCTCAGAGCTTATTGTGCAGATAAAGGAGCCCCTAAGTAAGGGACATCACAGTGGTATCAAAGCATTTGTAGGAAGAAAGGAGCCCCTAAGTAAAGGACATCACAGTGGTATCAGAGCATTTGTAGGAAGAAAGGAGCCCCTAAGTAAGGGACATCACAGTGGTATCAGAGCATTTGTAGGAAGAAAGGAGCCCCTAAGTAAGGGACATCACAGTGGTATCAGAGCATTTGTAGGAAGAAAGGAGCCCCTAAGTAAGGGACATCACAGTGGTATCAGAGCCAAATTCCTGCCATCCTGTTGGGCACATCAGAACTAATGTCTTGCCATTCTGTTGGGTAGCTTGGGTATCAGTATGGTTTTAACAGATGTCAAAGATTTGGAAGAAAGAATGCACAATGCGAAGAAGAAGCTAGATAGTCCATTCCAGCAAGCAGATGACATTCTAAAAACTTTGGAGGAGTTAGAAATTTATTTAAGCAAGGTTGAGCAGTCAAATACTTATGACATGCAAACAGCGTTATCTCCAGCATTTAATTCATTGGTGAAGCCCCGATTATTGAGACATCATGATGAGGTGGTAAGTCTTGCAGCTCTCTCTTGTATTAGTGAAATCATGAGGATCATAGCTGGCTTTGATTTTTATGATGATCAGATTATGAGAGAGGTACTTTATGCCATGGCAAAAAGCTTCGAAAAGTTGGATAACATTAGAGACCCTCATTTCTCAAGGAGGGCAAGATTACTTGAAACATTTGCAAGGTATGGGTTTGAAAACATTATGATGTTAGTAGGTTGTATTGGTGAAATTCGCATGATGTTTAAAATATTTTGGTATATTTTAGATGAGTTTCATTCTAGCAATATATTGGCATCAATGCACTCTATTATGTTCACAATCTTGTTTGAGGAGGATAAAATTTCTAAACTTTTGGCAGAAGATTTATGGTATGTCTGGACAAAAGGGAGAAATGTCTCACCTAGAGCTTGTATGTGGTTAAAGAGTTTAATTAATAGGCCCAAGGATCGTAGTGCTTTCCCTATGACATGCAGCCACTTGCATGATGAGTTTGACAGTCATGCTGATCCAGTACATGGAGATATTAACACATCTTCAGGTAATGATTTATCTGCATTATCTTCACAGGCAGGAGTAGTTGAGGATGTTGTGGATGAGCTTTGTCTTAAGGTGAGTTTAACTCAGGAGTTAGACAGTGAGGATGAGTCTGATGCTTGCATTCAGAATGTGGAGGTGTACTCAGATGTTAGTACACTGAGTGTTGGTGATGAGTATGTTTCTATAGCTGCTTATGAGGAGCATGTGGTTGAGGCTCACACACATATTCATGACTTGGGAGTACCTGATTCTGAGGAGTTTGGGATACCAGTGGAGTCGAGTCTCCAGATTGATTCTTCTCACACATTTGACAGTGTGGTACAGTTGGTTGTGCCACAGTTACAGAGGGATCAGTTATGGGATGGATTAACTCCATCTTTTGTAGATGGAATTTGCAGTTGCCAATTACACAGCCTACAGTATCGACACATCCAGGGCAGTTGTGATTTCAGAGATTGGTTGAGTTGTGTTCGCCAATTTGATTATGGGTTCCTCTTTGTTTTACTTCTGATGATATTGCAGGTACTCACATTGATTCACACCAGCGCAGAGCATAACTACATTTGGGACCCAGGTGGATCGAGTAGTTCATTGTTCCGAGATTGCTTGGGGACAAGCAATTTCTGGAGGGGCGGATTGTCATGTCCCCTTTTTCATGGACATTGACAGACTTGATGATTAGCCTATTATGCGACCTTCGTAGGCTAATAGGATGGATAGAGGGTCATAATGGAGCTTGGCTTGACTTTGATTCGCAGAATTTCTACATTTTGTTTTCATTCAGGTTATTTCAGATGCATTGAACCTGAGCTCCTACTTTTTAGGGATATTTGATATGCAGCGGAGCACCTTTATTTTGGTATGGTCATGTGCGGATTCACTCCCTGATTCACCTGCTTCGATCGGTTTGAGGATCCGACGTATATTGAGGGAGATATTAATATTTGATTGATTTAATCAAATATTAATTATTTGGTCTCATTAATAATTAATTATTAATTATTAATTATTAATTATTAATTATTTGGTCTAATTTTAAATTAGAAACCCTAATGCTAATTTAAGAAACCCTAATTAGGGCAAGCATATCTTTTGAGGGTATAAGGGTTTCACATGGAGGCCATTATTGATTATGTATGAATTGATTATTGAAATTAGAGAAATTCTTCTGTGAAGACTGAGCCAAGGGTTCCAGGATTCCATTGCAGTGGAGAACGTCAACTCTTCATTGTGTGTGATTTAGAAGCTGTGAGATATCAGCTGATTTATTGCCAAATTGAGAGATAGCTTCATCCAGAAGTTATCACAGAGGTACAGATTTGAGAGATAGCTTCATCCAGAAGTTATCACAGAATTTCAGGGTTGAGAGATAACTTCACACAGAAGTTATTACAGATATTTCAGGTATTTATCTTTATTTAGTTTTGATCCAATAAATTATACAGATAGAGATATTCTGTATTAGAATAGTATATCTTCAGATCAGGTTGTTCAGCAATCAGGGGTTAAGAACAGACAGGTTGGCGGCCGTACTAAGTCCATACAGGTTCGTACAGAACCGCTCAGGCACCGACCTCGGCAGACAGAGCTTCCAGTGACCGACATCGGTCGACTAAAGACCGACGTCGACAGAAATCCGACCGACAGTGACCGACGTCGACGAGATATCGACCGACGACGGCGTCTGTGTGTCGACACTGGAAAAGCCAAGACCTTCCAGAATTCAGGTTTCACTACCAGATTTGCAAGCCAGGGTTTTCAAGACTGTATTTCATATTTTATATGCATAAGAGAGGACTATAATTGTAATAGTTTAGAAGGACATCTATTGTAATCATCTGGATGAATGATAAGATCTGTGATTTGTTTATGCATATTTGAATCTATTCTGCAAATTGTATCTTGTTCAGAGCTTTATGTGTTTCTATATTCCCTGATTGAAGGGGATATTACAGTTGCTCAGAGCTTATTGTGCAGATAAAGGAGCCCCTAAGTAAGGGACATCACAAGCACCCATATACATACTATGCAGTTTAGCCCTAGTGTAAAACATCCATAATACAAAGCGGCCACATGGAGATTTCATGCCACACGAAGCATCACTTCAAAGACTGCGCCAAGCCAGTGCATTTATCAGCATACCGCACATCTGAAAGCCAAGCCATGCAACCGTCAAAAGACGAAGAATCACACATGGAAGTTCAACTGTTTCAACTTCCATAACAGTTTTTTAGCCTCTGTGACCTCGTAATACTATATATACATATCGGTATGAGTAGATATCATCACATAGTAGAAGATAAACAGCCATACATCTCCCTTAAGAGTAAGCCATGTACATAATGCACAAAATAAATAACTTTATGTTCCAGTTCTATTATTTTCTTTATTCTGAATCTTGTTTCATATTGCTTTTGTATACGCATATAACACATCTAAATCCTCATTTAGAGTATTGTCCCCCAGACTTCTTGGGATCCAAATCAAAATTGCTCTATAGGACTTATCTAAGCATATCTACTTGTTTAGATGATTGTTTCCAAGGGTGTATTGTTTTAAAATAAATTCTCCATACTTTGTTTGACTTTGAATGACTAGATTTAAGATTTCAAAAACTAAGTTACGGCTGCAAATGTGTGTGACTGTGTCCAACATCATTTTACAACAAGCAGGTTAAAAGGAAATTTGTTTCATCCTCCACTTCATTTAAGTTCCACGCCTTACAGATCTTTTGTTCCCATGGTATTTTCAGGTGGGTCCATCTACCAGTTTCATCAAGAAATAGCAAAGTAAAAATGGTACACAACTTACACTTAGTGCAATTAAATTGCTACTTGGTGACAAGTCTTCAGTCTCTATCCAGTGATAATCATTACAGGCAAGTGGGTCTCCTTAGCAAATCTTGTTAAAAACAAGACTTATATATGGATAAATGAAATGACTCAAAATGATATGAGCAAAATTTTGAAACACTAAGCAGGAGTGTAAAACCAGCTTTATGGTTCACATGGATAGAAAACAAAATTGGGACACATTGAGGCTAGGGCTTGAAACAAACAGTAATTCTTAATTAATCTTAAACAGCAGCAGCAGCCATCAAAAAAATTACATTTCTGATATTTGCTGTCCCTATGAAAGAAAGCTCATGGGATTATTGGTATCTTCTATGAAACTTCAGATACTCGATGTATTTGTCGAACCTCCTCCCTTATGTCTGGGCTTCTGCTTCTTCTCACATATGATGTGTATAGAATTTATTGGATCTTTCTAATTCTATTGTTTACACTGTCTGCTGTCCGCATTTGATTGCTTTACCATCCTTGAATCCGTTAAAGATCTTTTTAAGATCAGTTTTTCAACTACATGCTGCAAGGGAGATGTACTGCAGAGGAATTTATTGACAATTCTTGTTACCGATGTGACCTACGACAAATATCACAGTATAAAGGAAAATCAAAATTAGCTCTAAACATACATTATCCTTGGATAGAGCCTGAATATGGCTGTGCCTATTTACAGAGCAAACAGTTTGGTGTATCAGATACATATCTCAGCCAGATCCTTACCCATATCCATATCGAATATACTGGCTGTGGATACAACAAGGGTGCTGCATATGGATACAAGTGCAATAGAGTATCTGAGACCATAGAAGACCATAAAAACCTATGGTAAAATTATGTTAAAACTACAAACCATTAAATGAGGATTATCATCATAGAGTACTTATCAATTCAATTCAATGCTGGATCTCACTCTTCCTTGTTCGATTCTCAATCGTCAACTTCAATTATGTTTTAGTTGAATAACATTCAGAGTTCATACAAAATCTGGATTGAGCCAGATGAAACACACCAGTGAGATGGCCAAGCCTACCAATACCATGATGTGAACAAATTTGAAATAACTAAAGCTTTTCACTAAAAAATTTCCTAACTTTTCTAGGCTGATAGAATGAATGCCTAGGATTATACCCTAAATACATCAATTCATACTTATTCAACCCAAAATATGATCCATTAATGACTTTACAACTTCTTGGCTCAAATCTTCTTGACTTAACACAAGATGACTCAAACAGGAGTATCATATTCCTTCATCAGCTTAAACTTGAAATACAACTTCAACTTGAGTTCATAACTTGAAACACAAAACTCCTTGCTAACTCAATCTTTGATAGAACTTCCTATAACTCAATTTTGATTTTGAACAAATTCATTACATCACTCGACATGGAAAAAGCTTAACTTCTATTTTTATTATTTTGTTTGTCATGAATCAAGAAAAGACTCAAAAAGCTCGACTTCAATACATTTTTATATTTTAATAATTCCATTTTAAAAACGAATATGCACCTAGGGAATATTACATAATTTCCACAAGGATACAAATACACATAAATATTACTAAAAAAATAAATTATTGTCTACAATAGTTATCCATGATTTCGATAAAAAAACATGACAAGAGATATACCATGGAAAACATGTAATATGTCACATCCTTTAGACTAATTAACAATAATTAGTAATTACTTAACAGACATAAAACAACTGCCCCCTCTTTGAAAATCTTCTACCTCGAAACTAATGATGACACGTGATGATATGACACTCACAAGCGCATAGAAAAGGGAAGAATTGAATTAGAGTCAAACCAATTAAAATAATTCTTGAGAAAGAAAGAAAATATATTAATGCCCACGAATGACCAAAAGTAGGTCAATGAGAGTCGAGAATACAACCAATTATAATAGAATGTACCAGGGTAAAAGGACCCTAGGATCAACACTAGCTAAATAAAAGAACTAAAGCACTGAAAATATATGAGGGGTAAACCCAATGCAGTAAAGCCCCCAACCCATACATTTAGGGTACCAATACAAATAGCCATGTGGGGGGAGCAAGAACTCCCAAAGAGCATGGGCTGATGAAAGTCAGAAAAACTAGATGGTAGAATATTTTCGAATAAATGTACTTCAATATCAACTCCATGTATGATCAAGAAGGCTTTGGATGTTTAATCGAGGTGTGCTATCTCATGCCTTCTCATGTTCTCTACCACTTATGATTGAAACTGTAAAATCTAATTCTCCTTATGCAGTACCATCAGAGCCAACAGTACACAGACTTGGACACTCTTGCTGGGATACTGCCAAAAAATGACAAAGCCTAGAAAATTGACCTAGAGAAGACGAACGGTTGACCCTCTCGAAACTATCCAACCTCATCCTCTGTCTGCAAACTAGAAAAAATATAATAATATTTAACATAGCACACTCGAAACTATCCAGAGCAAGAACTCCTGAAGGGCATGGGCTGATGAAAGTCAGAAAAACTAGATGGTAGATAATTTTCAAATTAAAATACTTCAATATCGACTCCATGTATGATCAAGAAGGCTCTGGATGTTGAATAAATATAATAATATTTAACATAGCACACTCGAAACTATCCAGAGCAAGAACTCCCGAAGGGCATGGGCTGATGAAAGTCAGAAAAACTAGATGGTAGAAAATTTTCAAATAAAAATACTTCAATATCGACTCCATGTATGATCAAGAAGGCTCTGGATGTTTAATCGAGGTGTGCTATCTCAAGCCTTCTCATGTTCTCTACCACTTATGGTTGAAACTGTAAAGTATAATTCTCCTTATGCAGTACCATCAGAGCCAACAGTACAAAGACTTGGACACTCTTGCTGGGATACTGCAAAAAAATGACAAAGCCTAGAAGATTGACCTCAAGAAGACGAACAGTTGACCCTCTCAAAACTATCCAACCTCATCCTCTGTCTGCAAACTAGAATAAATATAATAATATTTAACATAGTTAAGTCCTCTGTCTCCACACTAGAATAAATATTTAGCATAGTTATTCATTAGAGGACTCTCTTAATGGGCTTCTAGTTTTGGGACTAATTTCCAATTTTGGCTTAGTCATACATCCAACTTCTCAAATTCTGTACAAAATTTGCATATTTATGATATAATATGTCATTACAGTAATAATATGTTGTTGTGTGGTTTCCATGTTTTGTGTATATTTGATCTCTTTTTTATCGTTCTCTGATTTTTGTTCATAAAATCGTTCCCACTCATAACACATTGAACCTTGTTTGGTGTATTGTACCCCAGATCACCTCTGGGCTACAAGTCAGTGGTATCAAAGCAAGAAAGTCTCGTCTCCTCATTCCTAGCCACTCTTTGTCTTTGTAGACCCACTTTTCTAAGGTCTAGTTACAGGAAGTTTGGTCTCAAACTCCAAACAAGGTACAAATAAAATATATATCCTAATCTTTGAAGGAAAGATAGATGTTGCTGCTTTGGATAACTGGATTAATCAAGTAAACTCCCACTTTGTCGTAAACTCTTTCTCTGGATCGAAATTATTACATTTACCCTCTTGAAAGTTTCCTTTTTTGAGAAAAATTGGTGGGAAATCTAATGTAATGTCTAGAAACACAATACTGTGTCTATAGAAACTTGGTCCAGTTTTGTTGATTCCTTGAAAGAATCATACTACCTTGTTGGAAAATATGAGAATCAATTCATTAACTTTACACAAGTGTGTCAAGTTCATGATCAATTTGTCCAAAAATTACCACACAACCAAATTTTGAAGGATAGGCCAATCTTGAAACCATATATCCAAATCAAAATGGATTTCATTTGAAACACCTCTTTATGGGTTGTCTAAAGGTGTGCATGCAAATTTGAAGAAAAAATCAAAATAAAATCTAAGAATAATATCTCCAAGTCATCTGACAAAACCACAAATAAGTTTCAAAACAAGAACTTCAAATCTGGAAGGAAATCAAATCCTAAGCAAAAAGAAAACACAGCATCGTGTCAATTCTAGAGGAACACAATGCCTGAGAGCAATAGAGGCAATTCAAGAACGGCAAGTAGTGCAACATATAAAACCTGATTTCATTTGAAACAGTTTTAAGCTTGAACTTGATACTGGTGCCTCACCCTCAGCAATACAACCATGGATGGTTAAGATCGTGTTCTGAGAAATGTGTAACACGTTAGTGTCACTTAGTGTACAAAATTAGTCCTTTTCAAGACGAAATCCTTTTGTGACATCATAACACATGATGTATATGACATTTTATTAGGACAGCCCTATCTTTACCAATGTCATGGAATCTAGGAAACAAATCCCACCAGAAAGGGTACCTAAGCTTCCACTAATATACGCCAAGCAATGCAAGAAGTTGATTAGCCATAGTAAGAAATTGTACACGATGGTTAGACCTGAAAGAAGGAAGAAAGGCGTGCTTACAGTACAAGCCAACGTCGCAAATCTTCTAGTAGAGAAAATACGGATGAACAAAGTATTGGAGCAATACAAGGATCTTATCCATCCCAAACTGGAGTTACAGTGCATTTTCAGTAGCACACAAGATTGATTTGATTATGTGACTAATTCTGCCTAAAACCTCACTACAAACAATCATTATTAGTGCTCCCTAGATGCCATGACCAAGAACATCTTAAGGGTTGTGGTCTAGGTGAAACAAAGGATTACTTTGCAGTGCATAGGTAGATAACAATATATATGAATCCATATAAGTAACCAACAAAATTTACATGGAAAAGAACATGAAACAAAAGGAAATTATATATTTGAATGCGTAACTCAAATTTGGAACAGAATTGATATCTTTGTTCATGACGAAAGAGGTTATAAAATCACAATATTCAGATTGATTGCAGTCTTGATGCCAACCTACTCATTCGAACGCTGGTACAACATCATACTGATTTGTTCTCCTGTACCCATTTCATCAATACATTTTCTCTTCTTTTCTACTTCACAAATGTTTTCTTTTCCATGATTAAATTATCCTCAGTCATTATATGTTGACTTTTCTCCTACAACTACCCCCATTTTTCATAACCTTTCCTATTACTTTCTTCCTAGTACATTTTACCTAAGCTACCGGTTCGTATGGATTCAAGTACCAGTACATCAGTTCAGGTACGCTGGTATAGCAATTTGTTTCGCTCTAGGTACAGCTTGGATATGGCCATACGAAAAACTTATATAGAATATCAATAAATAAATATTTCAGAACACACTACTGATAAATTCCAAATGTCACGACAAATATTAATTTTTAAATCAAAATTAGAATTATCTTCATATTGCTCTTCATCGGGAGCATCAACATCATCATCATTATGTGATTCATTAGAACCACACGCAGTAGTAGTTCCATTAGTGCTCCCACTAGCTGCACTACATGGGCTATGCTTGATGGTGTTTCGGCTTCTCCCCTAAGCGTGCAATGAGAGGTAAGTGTGTTTTTTGTGTTTTGCTTTTGGTAAAATGAGAGGCAAGTAGCTTTTAGGTTTTCATTTTGGCTTTTAGTAGGTTTGAGGAATTTTTTCATTTTTTTTTCTCATTAGTCAAAGTCAAAGTATTAGAAAAATTAAAATTAAAAATTAAAAAATGAAAAAAAAAACTTTAGGCCTATGGGTTTGCCCCGGGTTCGACCAGGGTATGCCCTAGCCAACCTGGGTATGCCAAAGTCCTTTAGTGAAAGGACATGGGGCCTACCTAGGGCAAACCGAACCTAGACTAAGTGCTCCTAAAACCAATAATTGTTCCTACGCAAGGGTAAACCTAGTAACCTAGCATTTTACAAAATCAACATTTACAATTCAATACTCTAAACAATATATTATAAGTCTTAAACACAAAGGGTACTCAAAACCCACCTGACACTCGTTCTGGGAGAATGAAGAAACTAAGCAATAGATGTAGGAATCTATGAGTAAAGGACACATTAGGGCAAGCATTTTGCCTTGCAAGCAACCCTATTGTGCTTGCACAAGAAGGACGGCACATCGAGGTTGTGCATCAACTATAAAGCATTCAATAAGATCACGATGAAGAACTGTCATATGCTTCCAAAGATAGAAGGCCTACTAGACCAGCTTCCCAGTGCCAAGCTCTTTACCAAGATAGCCCTTAAGTAAGGCTATCATCATGTTCCCATTGAATCTTAGATGTATGGTTATTTGAGTGGTCAGTTATGCCTTCAAGTTGTTAGGATTATTAGTATGTGGCATAGAATTTGTGTATGCACGCATGTAATGTCCCATTTTCGGAATATTTTCTGAATTCTGAAATTTATTGCAAACCCTAGATAAAAATCAATTAAATGATTTTTCCAACAGCAAACCCTAGATGAATTGAACCCTTCAAAAATAGCACAAAAGTAGAATAAACCCTACGCACCAATTGGGGTTTTCAACAAACAAGTTTTGCCTTTCAAAAATATGAAATTTCCCTCAAACCCTAGGCATCCCAATCTGAAATATTTAATTTAATTTATCGCTGATTTATCATACAACGCTTCATGGAACCTTCATAAATTGCACCAAAATGACTAAATAAATATGCAAAATTTATTATGAATTTTATGAATATATTTGAGGTCCAAATATCCTTCAAAACCCTCACAAAAATCAGAAATAAATTCAAGAATAATATAGAAATTCAGAATATTATTTGGGCACAAAATAGCCCTCCAAACCCTAAAATTCAGCTCCAAACCAATTCGCCCTAGCTGGAATATTTGGCAATAGATTCACAAACCCTAGGAGAGGGTTATTCCCTTGTAGTGCAGCCCTTAACGAGGTCTTCAACACAAGTGGCCAAGTCGCCACCCTCTAGAGCTCTTTAAAAACTTGTAAATGACTTTCGATAGCAAGCCACAACCCCAACACACAACCACACTTGCCAAAGCAAGATGCCACCCTAGGAGAGGGTCAAATCACCGAATCGCTAAATCTGAAATGCAATTTCAGCACCTGAAATTAGTGCTGCCCTAAATAGGAGTGAAGGTTTTCATCCCCAAACCCTTGTGTCCTTGAAGGTTTTCGTCTTCAAGTCATCTAGCCAAGCATTTCGTGTTTTAGCCTCAAAATCAAATATCATCAATTCATGGTAACCTTTCAAAAGATCGTCACACCACCTATTATACCAAATCTTCCCACAAGTCCTCCCTATAAGAGGGCGCTCCACTTGGAGGGAGAGTTAAAGTGAATTTAAAATATCCTTTCCCTTCACTAAGGGTTAAGCTAACGCTTTCTCACAAGTTACCTTTTAAGTTATAATATAAAAATACATATAAAAAAGGTATCTTTTATAACTTAGAATTAGAACCAATGTTTCCCTTTTCCCCTTTCTTCCCTTAGCCTAGGGAAAGCACCAAAGAATTAGGCTAAAGGTAATGTCCGTGCTTAGGCCAAAAAGAGGGACATGGCAGCGCAGATGTATAATGAGTTGTGATAACAACTCATCTCTATAAAGTAAGGATTTTGTAGTTGTATGTGATAAGGCATGATCCTTCTTTATAGGACATCATTTGCCTATATGCATATCTCACGTTAGTTAATAATATTAATCAAGTTTATTGTGTGTAATATGAGAACAAAACCATTATTGGTATCAAAGCCAAGTTTACTTGTGAGAGCATGGAGATTTAAATGTTGTATGGGGGCAGCTACAAAGTGATTCTTGATTGCCCCAATTGCTGAGGTTTTTTAAATAAGTTTTTTTTGTTCATCATTAGTTAGTTTCTTTTTGCTAATGTTAATATAAATTAGTACTAGTAGTTGTTAAGGTTGTTTCAAAAAATTTAATATTTGTGGAGATTCTATATTCAACAACATTTCCCACAGCAACGACAATCTTGTCAACATTCATTCTCCTAGATTTGAAGTCAACATTCATTCTCCTAGATTTGAAGTCAACATTCGTTCTACCATCTCAACCCACGCAGATCCTATCCCATTTTAACAATCGTGGCTACTAGCTCTTCTATTAAAAATTAGTTGATCTCAGCATATCTAACTTTGTAGTTCGTGCAAGGCTAGTTTGTTATCGTCATTTGCTAGCAACTCTATCTGCTCATGCACCCCCCGCCAGGCTTGTCCCAAAAAGGGCAATCCTATCGGTTCCACTAAGCATTATTAAAGTCCCACGCACTCTTGTGAATCATCCTCGACCTAACAAGTACCTTCATCGTGCAAACATGAACATGTCTGTCTCAAGCATGCAAGACTCGTGTATCTTACAAGCATCAAACTAGCTAGCTTATAGCTTCGTCAAATCCAAGTGGATGTGCTCAACTTGATCTACTATACATTACATGTAAAGCAATGCAACAATGTGTTTATTACCTCAAAGACGTGTGTCTTCTATTCTCCATTCAGTTCTATATGTCTTGTGCATTCAAATCTTACCTACCACGTCCACCGATTCATTTCTAATATGAATTCATGATGTCAAATAAGCCTTAAAGAGTTTAAAAGCTATAAGGCACCATTAATATGTGTTCTTATTTTAGTTTTTAGTTTTGTCTAGTTTCTATTTGTAGTAATAGGGTCTACTATCTATAGTTAAGGCTTAGACATTATAATCATTTGATTCGTTTACGTAGTAATTAGTATAGATAATAGGTTAATAATTAGTTATAAATAGTCATTGGTATAGATAATAGGTTAATAATTTGGTTATTAAATGTTGTCAATGTTTCATATATAGTTTTTAATTTTGTTATCTTTGTCCATAGTATTTAGTCTAAGATAACAAAGTCATTTTGTGTGTGTCATAAGAGTCAAAGCAAAATTTATCAGAATAAAAATGTCAAAAAAACATGTTGTAATGGACACAATATCAGGGGGACCCCACGTCCTTGGAAACATGTGTGGAAAAATGTCTACGTCAAATTGACTGATGCTAAGAATGGTAATCAGTGTAGTGGCTACCTTTTATGTTGTTTGTGATCTAGTGGCAATGATCAAGGATAGAAGCTGCAAATGCAAAATTCAATGTGAAGCCCAACACTCGCTATAAACAGATGTATGTATTCCCTGCTATGTAAATAATTCATAAGTGATATGCCAGTGAGAAGCCCGACACTCACTGGAAGTGAAAGCGTGAACAATTGTGTTTACGTATGTAGGTTATCACTAGAAGTAGAAATGTAAGTAATATAGTGAGAAGCCTAGCACTTAATGGAAAGGAATGCGTGAACAGTGGTATTTACGTATGTAGGTTATCACTAAAATCAAAGTGCATATATGGTATGTTTCTGATCATATGTGTATGTATTGACATACAAGTTTGTTTCAGATATGTATGTTGTGGTTCTTGTCCCTATGTCGAATGTTAGGATTATTAGTATATAACATTATTTGGTGTGAGTGTGAATATGTATAGTGAGTTATGATAACAACTCATCCCTATAAAGTAGGGATTGTGTAGTTGTGTTTGATAAGGCATGATCCTTCTTTATAGGAGATCATGGCCCTGCTTGATAAGGCATGATCCTTCTTTATAGGAGATCATGGGCCTATATGTATATCTCACGTTAGTAAATAATATTAATCAAGTTTACTATGTAATCTGAGAGCAAAACCATTATAAGCTTGACCAATGTTCCAACAATAGTCACACAGATGATGAATGATATCTTACACCCCTTCATAGATTTGTTTCTTGTTGACTATCTGGACGACGTGCTCGTCCTTAGCAAGACATGGAAAGAACATCTTCAACAATTTCACTGCACTCCACAACACAAGTTGTATGCACATCTAGAGTAGCGTTCATTTTCCATGAGAGAGATACAATATTTGAGGTACATAGTTGATGAACATGGAGTACATGTGAATCTAGCCAAGATGGGTCATTCAAGAAAGACCTATACCGAAGACCCTCACAAAACTTCTCTATTTCTTGGGTTTGTCAAATTTCTTAAGGAAATGTGTGTATGCAAGCTAAGATGATCAATGTAATGATCCTCTTTCTCTCTATAGATTAGGATACAATTAGAAGACCAAACTAAAGCCTGCGCACATGAAAAGATATCAAGGTGGTATAACCAAGGGGTGTAAATAGCTATGGATCTAATAGACACTAATCCACACTAACTATCGAGGGTATATGATTCCAAAGCTTATGCTTAAGATATGGGATACAGGGTCTAACTAGGTCCCAAGATAATATCAATGGTGTAAATCAAGAGCTATAAAAGAGGTATCAAGTATAGAAGAAAACCACATGCTATGGTAACCTAGATCCAAGATGTAAAAAAATAGACCAAACAAGATATAAATGCCAAATGGCTGGTTGTAGCTACAATCTAAACAAATGTGGTCTAGATAAGAACCTAAACTATGATCGTATATACACGCCTAAGCACCCTATAATATGCTAGTACTATGCACGCCTAAGCACCCTATAATATGCTAGTACTAAGCATAAACGCAACTTAGGCGAGGAAAGGTGACAACAACATACATACTATTCTAACAATAGAGAAAACATATCTATCTACTAAGTACATAAAAGGAAAGAGATTGGAGATAGAGATACTAGCCTTGGGTTGTTTTGTTGGCACATCAATCTCCCCCTTGGCTCTAGTGGCACTTTGCAAGAGATGTTGTAGGTGAAGACCTCATATGGCAACGATGAAGACCTAAGTGTCCTTAATTCAAGATTCCAAAGAGTAAGGGGCACCTTTGTTCAACTTACTCCTATTGGGCTTCAATGACCTTGAGCAAGACTTTACCTTCACAAGAAAAAGCGTCTAACCACTAATTTCTCCTTTTACAACTTAAAGGCAAAAATAAGAGCACAAGCAAATCAAATGAGTGTTGTGTCTTGGAAATGATATTTATGACCCCTCTATATACGGATCCAAACCTAGAAATCAATTGTTAATCCAAGCCGACAGTATCGCTCGAAATCGATACAATATAAATGTATCGGCCGATACAGTATTGTATCGTCATTCATGATACAGTACAACAAACATTGGAAAGCTTAGAATTGTATCGTCATTCATGATATAGTATAGCAAACACTAGAAATCTTAGCCGATACAATACAGGGATAACGAGGCAGGCAAGAAACAATTGTATCGGTCATGATGAGATGGTAGGAAATACAAGGGTGCTGCAAAACTAAGCAAAAGAAGACAGAGAAGGAAAAGGGAAAAAAGACTTAGGGGAGACCAGGTTGATAGTGATGTAGGTATGATTGGAAAGTATGTGAACATGTCTCACAAAATACCACGAGCCGACCCCACCCCTTTCTCGACAGACTCCTTAGAACGTGCACTCAGGGAGATAGTGATGTAGGTATGACTGGGAAGTATGTGAACATGTCTCACAAAGTACCACGAGCCGACCCCACCCCTTTCCCGACACACTCCTTAGAACATGCACTCAGGGAGATTGATGCGCTAACAAGTCTTGCATGAGAGATTGTTGGTAAAAGATAACAATGAAAAATACCAATGTATACAATGTGCACTTGGTTTCTCACCTCATAGCCTTTAAGTTACATAACCAAAGGTGTTGCTAAATCAACATTCAATTGATCAACCACACAAGCATTTGACGAATTGAAATGCAAAGTCTATTTTGTACTAATGCATGCATTGGAAGCACTACGAGCTAGGAAAAGAAACCATCAATTCACATAGACCATAAGCCTTTGCAGTTCTTGTAGAAGTAAAACAAGTTTAAACAAGAGCATCATCCAATATGGTTGTCATAACTTGAACAGTTTCAAATTAACATCAAGCATAAGAAAGGGAGTGCCAATCTAGTAGCCGATTGTTTGAGCCAATCTCTAGTCAAATCCCTTTCCTCTATGATTGGCACATGTAGATTTGAGACCAACACTTGGCCAAAATTGTACCAGCTAGGTTCAAACCTTATAGAACTATATTAAGCATTAAAAGTTGGCAAGTCAATTCCAGGTTGCTACTTGCAAGGTGAAATTTTGTGTCACTTGCAGAGCTTGTGTGTACCATCTAAAGAAGAGAGTCAGAAACAAATACATGAAGCTCATTCTGGCAAGGTTGCAAGCATCTTGAAGTTGGAAAGACTCCAGTAGTATTGAATAAGTATTTATTTGGGGCATATCTCAGATCAGATTATACATAATACATCAAAGCATTAAAAGTTGGAAAGTCAATTCCAGATTGCTGGTTGCAAGATGGATTGTTGTATCACTTGCGGAGCTTGTGTGTAACATCAAAAGAAGAGTCAAAAACGAATACACAAGGCTCATTCTAGCAAGGTTGCAGGTCATCTTGAAGTTGGAAAGACTACAATAGTATTGGAGAAGTATTTCATTTTCCCATATCTCAGATCATAATTTACACAATACAAAATCGTGTGCCACATGCGCCATAGCCAAGTTGTCCAAAAAGAAACAAGGAATGTATATTTCAAACCAACACAAAACCAACCTCGAGAAGAAACTTCCATGTATTTCCTCTCAGTTTTACAATTCTAAGCATGGTAACAATTCTGTTATTGTAGTGGCAGATAGTTTCAAAAATGGAAATTCTTGCACAATGTCGCAAGGGTATCTTAGCTCATGACAGAGCTCAATCGTTCTTTCAAAATGTAAACATTCGTTTTGAATTACCATCAACCATCATAGATCAAAAAGCTACCATATTTTTGAGCAATTTATGGAAAGCACTTTGGTCAATGCTTGATGCAAAGCCAACTAAATCTACCACATTCCATCTTGACTCTGATGGGCAAACTAAAGTGATGAATAAGATGGTCATGTACCTTCTCAAGATGTACAATCCTTAGAAGCACCATACTTGGGATGAAAGTTTACCTTTTATTCAACATTGCTACAACAAAGGCCTTCACAACTATGCAAAGCCCAACCCTTTTCAAGGGTTATGGGTTATGCCTCTAGCACCCATTGATGTAGCTCACCCTATGCCACCAGCAAGAGCATCTTCTTCATCCCAAAAGGAAGTTGACAAAGCAACTAAGTTCATTAAACACATGCACTTCATTCAACAACAAGTGCAGGCTACCCTACAAAATAATAACGACAAATACAAGCAGTTGCATGACACCACACCAATTCAAAGTTGGTGATGGAGTATAGCTTCATTTTGCATAATGAAAGGCTCACAAGACCTCACCTCAGGATCATACCTCTTCTGTATGGACCATACACAATCTTCCAGCTTATCTTGGTCTTCACTCACTTTAACGCAGAACTCTTGTGTCCTTAGTTTCCACCTTTGTTAGGCACACCAATGCAGAAGAAGAGCTCCAACAAGAAAAGATAAAACCTGGTTGCAGCATGCTGGTAGAAGCTGAAATTTCATAAACACACCAGTCAAACACACATGGAACCAGGGAATCACACTATATAAGGTCATCAAACTTGGTCAAATACCTTACCAAGAGAAAAGGTACGTCAAAGTTCAAGTTGTAGAACATTTTCCATCCTTTCTGAAGCAATCCATTACCTCAAAGGGGGGCAACTGATCCACAAGGATCTCAAAGTTTGATTGTGGTAGGCCATCTCATGGCTTCACCAAATGCATTCACCGTGTTCTCAGCCACTCATCGTTGAAACCATAGGGCCCAATTCTCATTATGTGTTACCGCAGGGTACCAACACTACCAGCACAAACTTAGACACCTGTGCCAACATATTGTTAGAAAACAACAAAGCAAGGTTGCTTTTCTTGTAACCATCTAGGCTTGTCTTCCATTCTCACACTTGTATAAATAACTGTGTTGCATGCAACACCAACACCCCCCCCATGTTTCCCCCCTGGAAAAGTTTATGGTATGGGAACACTCTGGGTACCCCCCAAAAACATATCGAAAACGCCTAAAAACGTACTGGAAACATACGAGACATTTCTAGGGTGTTTCCAAGGAATTCCAGTAGGAAAAAACAGTTGAAGTCAACAAAAAATTTAAAAAAATGTAAAACCAACTTGAACCAAACAGCATATAAATAAAATAACCATTCAAGTATAAGAAACTAGATGTCCCTATTCTTTTAGTTGAATTTTATTTATATACTTTTAGGTTGTTTGAGAGTGGTTTCGGAACCATAGGAGCTATAATGCAAATTCTAGGTTTTGGAGGATCCTATCATATTTCAAACTTAGTCAGATTCCAAGGTTTCAAGGTTTCAGACTTAGCCATATTTCAGGGTTTCAAGATTTCAAGGAGACATCATAGGAGGCAGGAAAGTTGCATGAAGGGATGTAGGTATGATAGGATAGTATGAGAACATCTCTCGCAAAGTGCCACAAGCTGATCCCACCCCATTCCCTGTGCACCCCTCATGGCATACACTTTGGGAGAAATGCATCGGTGAGCCCCTATGAGAGAAAGTGTCAATGAATGATAAAGTTGAAAAATAGTGGGAGTGGCATTCATGATTTTGAGGGCAATCTAGATGATTTATTCTAGATTTGAATGTTGATTTTGTCTTTCAAGTAATGAATGAATGAATACTATATATTTTTAAGTGTTTTATCTTTTATAGACAAATATTTTCATACTATGTATTTTCAAGTGTTTTACTAAAAAAATGAGTAATATGCATTGTTTGTTTATACATACATACATACATACATACATACATACATACATACATATATATATATATATATATATATATATATATATATATAATAAAATGTACGGACGTACCCACGACATTTCCAAATCAAGGTTTTTGAAAAATGGCACTTCCGCGAACCCAAAACATACATGTACCCCTACCCGTACCCAAACAACATAGATAAATAATTAGCATAGCTATTCATTAGGACTCTCTTAATAGATTTCTAGCTTTCATGTTAGTTTCTGGTTTTGGTCGATTCATATATCCGAAATCTTGGATTTTGTACAAAACTTGAGGCTTTAGAAAGTAATATTCAGACACGGTTATGATATGTAGTTGTGTGGTTTCCTCGATTGGTGTGTCTGTCATCACAGTTCTGATATGAACTAATACGCCGTCACAGTTTTGATATGAACTGAAATGCCATCTCGGCTCTGACTACCAATAGCAACTTACAAAGTCGACGTGAAATGCCATAGGGGACATAATAAAAGAAAAGAAAAACCATTAATAATACACCCTTATTTTTATAGAATCTTAAAATCATAAAATGTGATATATGATGCACATGGCATATATGCATATGAGATCACCACCAAAAAGCATTAGATTGAAATTTGCTTCGTTCATGAACTTTCTTGTCCTATTGAAGACTTCCCAAGTGAGCATATGCTGGTAGAACCCTTCAAATGTACTAAGGTTTGAGTTGCCACCAAGGGTTCTCGTTCCCCTAAAGAGCATCATAGTTTCCGTAAAACATACACTTTTTATGTATTCTGCAAAAATTAAATTCCACAAGACTATTACTTGTTGAGACATTTCATTAAAGAACTTCAAGGCTACATCAAGCTGCCTGTTTATATCCAGCAATCATTGTATTTCATGAAACTAAGACCCCTATGTAATATTCTCAAAGAGCCTCAGGGCATCCACTCTGCCTATATCCTGCAATCAATGCATTCCTCAAAACCAGGTTTCATTTAGGTGACCTGTCAAAGACACTTTGGGCTTTATCAAAAGCCTATTATCTGCAACTGCTTCCCCTTTCCCACTGAGGGAGACATTCCCTTCCCAAATAATTTATTACATCTCTTTCCAATTACAGTATGAAAATGTAAATCCATAATTGGAACAAATATCTTTGAATTTAACAAAGAATTCAGTGCCAAAATGAGAGTAGAGAATCGTGCAATTCATCTTGTTACTTGAGGATTTGGATTCCTACTTCACGTTTACCTATTATGGTTATGCCATTCTTGGCTTCAAAAGTAAAAGAAAAAAAACATATTTCTACAAAATGAAAAGTTTTTCTGAATGATTATCCAGAAAGCTGATGGATCAAATGTAAGGATGTATATCCTATAAATCTTGATATGTAATTTCGTCCACAGTTGTTTTGCTGGACAAAAATTTGTGCAACATTTTACATCTTTTTCATTATACTGCATGCACACAACAAAAAACTTGTGTTCTAATCTTCCTCATTCAAGATTCTCTTCGACAATCTAGCTAAGGAAATCCTTTCAAGTTTACCCAGGTTAAATTCAATTGTATCAATGAATCCAACTTAAATAACCATGCATTTGCTTCATCAGATACACATATTGAATTCCAGTATATTTTTATTTTTCTCTTGAAAAAATTTCAACCATTTTTGTGGATCTTCATGGCCCCAAAACTTTGGAATTTTCACCATCAATTTTTTGGTGTCCTTTATAATTTACTAGTTCTTAATAAATTTAATATATATTTAGCACATGCCTTCAAAAAAAATTCCCCGCTTCCTTGAAGGACTTCGATGCATATTGAGTGAAACTATTCATAAAATATAGTTGAATAACTTGGAGAATTTTTAAAATGATTTATGATATCTTCTTCAAAATATTCTCCTTTAATGGGTAGTTGAATTACTTAGTTGGAACTTGTTTTATGTCATTGGTAGCAAAATAGTATGCTTTTGGAATCCATGTAATATGATCTTCAAGAAGTCATTTGACAACATATATATATATATATATTAGCAAAATAGTATGCTTTTGGAATCCGTGTAATATGATTTTCAAGAAGTCATTTGACAAAATATATATATATATATATATATATATATATATATATATATATATATATCTTTTTCCCCTTTTATTTGGGCCCACCTAATAAACTTTCTTTTTGCAATAATTTAATTTTTGCTTTAATTTCTTTGTCAAATGAATCTTTACAAGCTTAAAACAAATTATTGCTCCTAATTACTTTCACTTTATCAATAATATCAATATGGTGGAACCCTTCATATCACACTTCGATAATTATTTGGCTTCAACTCTCATGACAATTTCAGTTCATCCAAATTGCATTCGGTGGCTATGAACCTTTTGATAAAACTTAAAATCTCAATATTTTAATCTTTGCTTTTATAGGCTTCAAACAAATTATTGTTCTTGATGACTATCACTCTATAAATAAAGTAGACCCCTTCATCATACCTCGATAATTCTCACTTCAACTTTCATGTAAATTTTTTTTGGTCCAAATTGCATTCGGTGGCTATGATCCTTTTGATAACCTTACAATAACATTGGATTAGTAACCTTTTAATTCCTAGGTGTTACTCCAAAACCTTTGGTGTTTAGATCTTAAAGCATCATATCCCACTTTAAAACCCAAAACCTTTCGTGATCATGACCAAACTCTATTACAACTCCCTGATTCCCTTCAATTGCAAGTGTGAACTTACACCTTCCATTTCAACCTTTAACCTTCATAGTATTTTTTGACCCATGACCTCATTTGACCTTAGCTTTAATCTATGAGACAGATATATTTACTCAACTAGCACCAAAATTTTGGGGTTTTATGACGAGATTTGGCAGCTTATCACATCGGGTTCATCGAATGGAGTTTGAACAATTTAAATTAATTATTTTGTATATTATCTGCCATGCAGACACAAAACAAGATACATACTGCAAAAAAGTATCATGAGATTCAAGCATCATGTTCAAAGGAAAAATTAATATTGTCAACCATCCCAAAGAATGTCTAGATTGGAAATCTAGGCATAGCTTTGTATTAACAATAAAGCATGGAAAAAGAGAAATTTGAGGGGGTACAATATGTAAAGGTTTTATGACGAAAATTTAACAACTTATCACATCGGGTTCATCGAATGGAGTCTAAACAATTTAAATTAATTATTTTGTATATTATCTGCCATGTAGACACAAAACAAGATACTACAAAAAAGTATCATGAGATTCAGGCATCATGCTCAGAGGAAAAATCATTATTGTCAACCATCCAAAAGAATGGCTAGATTGGAAATCTAGGCATAGCTTTGTATAAGCAATAAAGCATGGCAAAAGAGAAAATTGAGGGGGTTCAATATGTAAAGGTAAGGATAAGGTCCTCAATGCTTGGCGCCCTGTGCACTTGACTGATCTTAGACTCCAGAGTAGCTTATAACATATGAGACCACCTTGTACTTCCTATTCCCACAACACGTAGGCAAGGAGACACCTAAACCATCATAAGAGGTGTATATAGCCTACCTCCTGCAGGATTCGAACTTATGACCTTCCTTCCACAAACACAAATTCTTGACCATTAGGCCCATTCAGGCATACAGATGGGGGGTGAAAGAAAAAGCAAGGGTGGCACAAACTTAAATTCTCCTTTAGGTATCTTAAGAAATTTTATTTTCAATTGGCATATTAACATTAAAATAAGATTATGTAAAATAAAAATGCACACAACATGTTGACCAAATTTGACTTTTTAGTCGAATGGGGGCACCTATAGGTAAAAACTTGATTTTCTAGGTCTATAGGGGGTCTAATATGAGTGTCAGGGGGTGTATTATAGTTCAATTGATGTCAATTAATGTTATATTGGCCTTGATCAATTAGTTTTTATGTCCATGTCTCATTTTGGGTCATTTTAAAGGTCAAAAAGGGTACATTTAATGAGTTGTATGAGTTTCTTGGAAAATGTGAAGGTCCAAATGGGTGATATCACATGACACATGTCCTAAGAAGTCTTAAACCATTGTTGGTAACTGAAAGTTGTAGGTTTATCAAAAGAAAAATCAATTTTCTTAAAGAAAAAGAAGAGTTTGGCACTTGTCGGTCCTCCTTGGGAAGTGTGCCACTTGGAAAAGGTTGAAATGTGACTCTTCACCTCATGCTCAGTTCCACACGCGGTATAATTTGGAAGTAACATTTATTGCTCAAAACCGTTCATCTCTCTTCTCATCCTTCTTAGCAAGCAAAAGTGACATGCAAGTTTGTACTTGGTACAGACAGCTCATGAGGTTTCAGGACAAATGCTCTTGGGAGATGATAGTACACTTGGAGGGAAGCTCTAGACTTGTTCTAACTCCCTATGGCCATTTGATTCCATGAAGAAACTTCTAAGTGTCCAAACCAGGTGCTTCAACTCAGCTAATCAAAACTGGCCTAATGGACAAGCTAGGGAGAAGTGGGAAAACTACAACAAGATGGTTTTTTAAGGTGTCCTTGATGCTTCTAAGGCTATGGAGGGCCTTGACACATGTCTTCACTGCCTTGTACAGATTTGCATGAGCAACTGATCGCTTTTTGGAAGCCAGGTGTGCAGGGTGCATGGAAGAACAATTTTTTGGACAGCAGATGATGATTGCTCCTTTCCAGGTGATTCCAGATGACCAGGCCTGCAACCAATGCATGGAGAGGCATGTTTGATGTCTTTACACTTCATTCCAGTCATCAGACCCAATCAGTTATAAGGCGTTCAAACAGGGCTAATCATGCAAGCACTTTTTTCGAGCCAGAATGAGGAGTTTCTTGCCACTTTTCATGAAGTTTGTGACTTGGATTGACACTTGTAACTCCTGACCTTGCATGGTTCATCCCATACCCTCTCCACATGCACAAGTAACTCCTTGGATTAGCTTGACAAGTGTCTTTGTGACGCTTGGACTTCTCTCTTCTTCTCTATCTCTTAAGTTCTATAACAACTAGCCATTATGGCATTGTATTGGATGCTCCACCTGAGTATGGCGAAGTCCTACTCAAATGTATACTTTTTGATCAATACGACTACTAATGTTTACCTCCTCTATGACTATTCTTAGTGTGTTCAATTGGATGATGAATCTTGCTTAGTGAAAACTATGGATTCCTTAACATATTGTTTCTTTCTTTCACCTATTTGCAGCCTCTTCTTGCAAGGCATGTGAAGTGTTCCAAGAGATGTTCATGGTTTAAGTGAGTTAGTCTATTCATTAGTGCCCTCATAGGCCTCTTGTCTAGTCCTCCTAGCTTTGAACATTTATCTATAACCTCACAATGTATCATTGATGTAAGAAAATGAAGATTGGAGAAATGTATGTTCAATTGTCCTTTGATTTCACGTGTAACATGCATATGATTGGATGTCATCATGTTATTTGGTGTATCTCCTCCCTTAAATTAGTTTGCTTTCAGTTATCTCTCTTCCTTTTCATCCCCCAAGTTTAGTAGTAGTTGTAATCCAAAGTGGTACATCAAGGGAGCTAGCCCTATCTAGAGATTCATGTCATTCTTTGTGTTGCCCACAAGCCTAGAGGTGATTCCATTGTGTCACTTGGATGAGGAGAGCTTTGCATCTCTTCAAATGGTGCAAATCCAAGTGACAACAGTTTTTGGCACGCCCGGTGGGACTCCTGGTCCAAGAAGTTGAGAGATTTTTGTTGTCTCTCAACAAGCAGCCTTTGGAAGCATCTATCAAAGTATCAATGGCGACTCCGAAGTTGTATCAGCTGGTCAAGCAGCCCAGGTTATCCTTTGAAGATTGATGGTAACATGTTTTCTTTGTGTTCTTGCTTTCAATGAGGTTTCATGGCTGACTTTGGTTTTGAGTTTTGTTCTCTACAAGTTGGTGAAACCTTCCAATCTTATACCATTCCCCATCAGTATGAACAAGTTCTTAATGACCCTTTGTGTGACTACAATCAGCCTTGTCATAAAGTGTATCAATCCTACAATCAGCCTTCCTATGAACCACATTTTATCCCTCAACAGTCCTATGAGCCATGGCTGTCCTATAGTCCTTCATTTTCTTCTCCATATGGACACCATGTTGTTGGACAACCCTATGAGAATAGCTATCAAGGAACCTATTAAGAGACACCTGTCTATCAGCGTCAAGAGCATTCCTATGAGTCTTGTCATATGAAATCAAATGTTTTCATGGATTGTACACAAAATTGCCATTGGCAAGATGTAGCTCTTGTTCATATAGATGCTACTCCTAATCAGCCCAAAAATTCACTTTCATATGAGCTCGCTAGTGCTTTCCTCTTTTCCAAACCCATTCATAAGCCTTCTCCATCATCCCATACTCCATCTCCAACTCCTTCACCTTCCACTATATCTCATACTCCAGCTCCTTCACCTAAAATCCATGAGCCTATCCATCAACCTTTCCTTCTCAAAGAGAAACCTATCTTGAGAGAAGCAAGTAAAGAAGAACAAATTCAATTCATGGCTGACCAAGAGGCTCTTATGAGTGATTATGAGGAAGAAATCACCATAAGGACTTCCCTTGGTGAACAAAAAGACAATCCATAGCTAATGTATTTTTATTTGAAGGGATGTGTGTCCATGAAGAATCCCCTACACTTCACCTTCAAGCTGATTTTGAGTTCTATGTGCCACCTCCACCAACTAGCTCATCTTGTCCTCACCCTATCACTCTTTGCCTTGATGGAACTGTGGTATGGGAACCTAAGGAGGATCAGTTGGTTGATAAAGAAAGAGAACTCTTGCTTGAAGAAAACCTACCTCCTTGGCAGCCTCATTGAGCTAGGTCTCATGATTTTAAGATGCCTAGTCTTGGCATTACCATGAAGGAGAAAGAGATGGAGGATCTTACAACCCTTGAAGAAGACTCTACAACTGATCAAAAGGTTTTAGATGATCATCTCAAACATGAAGTGGAATGTACTATCAAGAATGAAAGTCAAGTCATCCCTCAAGAAGTGGCAATCCTGGGAGAGCTTCATGAGACCAAGATAAAGGAAATAGTTCTTGAGGATGGCATCCATGATGAAGAAGATTTATGGCAGAAGTTCAATGCCATTTGCAAGGAATTGATGAGTTGTGTGAAGCTTCTCCTTCTCCAAAAGATTGCACGCCTGATGACAAGCTTGTTGATGAGTCTAACCTTGATATTGAGTGTTCAACCAAACATAAAGATAAAGCTCTTTCTGCTGGTCAAGAACCTGTTGTCATGAAGTCACTTGGTGATGCTAGTATACAAGAAGTTGTTGCCAAGGTTGATTGGTAGCTGCGAATGGAGCTCTTTCAAGAGCTAGAAGAGCTTTGCCAAGTTGAGGGTCAAGTGCATGACAAGGTGAATAAGGAATCTTCCATGGAAGACAATGATCAAGATTGAATAGAATTTGCAAAGCTCCTTGATGAGCTAGAAGAACTCGCAGCTGAGAGGAGGCCCAATCTTGTTGAAAACACTATGGAGAACAAAAAGGTATGTTTTGTTGAATCATCATTTGAAGTTGCAATTGAGGACCCACATAACAAGGTTGAAAATGTTTGGATGCAAGAGGAATACTTCTACATTGCAGACCTATTTGAAGTTGGTCTATTTGAGAGCATGGTAATTGAAGTGCCAAGGAATAGGTCTAATCCACAAAACATCCAATCCAAGGAGAAACATGCTTTGCACCATGTTCCATCTCGTGAAGAAGGTGATGCTTCAAACTTTCCCTTTGATCCAGGGGGGAGGTATCTTCATTGTTAGTTGTATATGATAGGTTGTTTTTCTGCTTCCCCTAAGTGCTTTGAGCACATGTGTGTGTTTGCTCTCTTTGTTGTGTGTGCCTTTGCTTTGTGTGTTGAGATAGTCATTAGTTGTCTTGTCTTGGTCAAGCTCAAAGTTAATGGTCAAAGGTCTCCTTGTTTGCCTCAGATTTTAGACAACTCCTAAGCCCAATGGACTGATAAGGCTACTGGTCTAGTTAGTATAGGAGGCATACTACCCATATGAGTAACCAATTTGTTGACCAAATTTGACTTTTTAGTCAAATTGGGGCACCTATAGGTAAAAACTTGATTTTTTAGGTCTATAAAGGGTGTAATATGAGTGTCATAGGGTGTATTATAGTTCAATCAATGTTATATTGGCCTTGGTCAATTAGTTTTTGTCCATTTATCATTTTGGGTCATTTTAGGGATCAAAAAGGGTACATTAAATGAGTTGTACAGGTTTCTTGGGAAATGTGAAGGTCCAAATGGGTGATGTCACATGACATGTCTTAAGTCTTAATCCACTGCTAGTAACTAAAAGTTGCAGGTTCATCAGAAGAAAAATCAGTTTTCTTAAAAAAAATAAAGAGTTTGGCACTTGTACGGCCTCCTTGAAAAGTGTGCCACTTGGAAAAAGTTGAAATGTGACTTTTCAGCTCCCTCATGCTCAGTTCCACGCTTGGTATGATTTGAAAGTAACATTTTTTTCTCAAAAACATTCATCTCTCTTCTCATCCTTCTTGGCAAGAAAAAATGACTTGCAGGTTTGTACTTGGTATGGACAGCGCATGAGGTTTCAGGGCAAATGCTTTTGGGAGATGATAGTACACTTGGAAACCTTCATTTTCATATAAGGAGTTTGAAAATTGATCAACTGTGCCTTATGAACCATTGCTCACAAGTTGACTGCAAATCTGCTAGTTGTTTCGTACACCCTATGGTTTTTGCTCTTGTTTGAGAGATACTGTACAATCCAGTAGGTTATGCTGATCCCAGATGATGTCGCCTTCATTCTCTAATGTTCTCCATGATTGGTTTCACACTTGAAGTTGATTTGATCAGTAAATCATCTCATGTTGGCAGAATAGTCCTATATGGAATGACAGACAGGTTTCCTCCATTTTCTGGATTCCCATGTTTGTTCATGGATTCATATGGTTGTGTTAGTGTCTCTTCTATGTTTTCAAGGTCCTCTTGTTGCTCCCTCCACCTTGCAACCTCATTCTCCAAAGCACCTTCATGATTTGTAGTCATACTCTACACATGTGCACAGTCTGCCATTGGAATGTGCAATTGCAGGTGTTCTAATGGAGGAATCCACGTTGGAAATAAGGTAGCGATACCTATTCTAGGACCTTTTTAATGTGAGGGGTACATTTGAGGGTGTTTGGACAAGTATTGAATTCATGGGATGACAAAACAATGTTCACTGCCTATACTTTTCCCTACTGTCAGCGTGTGCATTTGTATGACCACCTACAGGGGGCCTGAGCAGAGAGTGTAGAAGTCATATGGAGAGTTTGAAACATCTGAGGAACCTTCTTTATTGTCTTGATATGCTGAAAGAGCATGGTAGACTTGTTTGTAAAGGTAGGTTGCCAAATGAAGAATGAAGGTCACCTTCAAAGAAATGAAATGACTGAGTTTTGAGCCATAGTCCCTAAAGAGGGAAAACAGAGAACCATCACCTTTTGTGGATAGCATATAACAATGTCATATTGACCTTTGATCATTCCTAATGCACTAGTATTATAGCTCTATCATAGGACAACAACTTGGCATGGTTTGGAGTCAGATGGATTGGTGGACACCAACTGTTATAAGGCCCAAATATGCCTCTGAAACCACTAAAACCAGGCAGTACATTCTACAGTCTTTGGAGTACAAAGTGACCTTATGCTCTAGTTTGACCATCCTAGAACATATCAACTTTGGTATTGGTTTTAAATGCTTCAAGGGACCCTCATGACCTAAAAAGATCTTCAAAGGAATAGATGGACTTTTATTTGCCTTGCATGGACACTCCCAGTCCATACACTGTGTATATGTTGACTTATAGCTGGGAATGAGAACAATGATCCAAGTTGGAGTCTTTGAAAGTGTTTTGACCATTCAAAGTGAATCTAAAGTGAATACTAGTATAAACCTGTGATATGAGACCTAAAGGGGATTCAAAGGATGTCTTCAAACATCATAACCAGGCTAAACTTAAGCCAAATGCACACCTACAGCAGGGTTCCCAAGAGCAAGTCACGGTCATGAAAAAATGAAGACAAGGTCTTAGCAAAACATGAGAAGGTTGTAAACAACTTGAAATGATCCATGAAGTTAAATGATGATGAGTAACCTTGCAACGGAAATATATTCACCTACAAGTCCTTACATTCCTCAACACTGTTGACTGTGTTGACTATAACAGGCAATGAGATGAGAAGTATGCATAGGTGATGATCTAGAGTCACTCTGGGTGAACTAATGAGTCAAGATTAGTGTTAAATGGTAAAGAGGGTTTAGGGAGAAGCCGGGACACTTGAGGATCAAAGTTTTAAGGATGAAACACTACTCACAGGCTCATTTTCTTGAGTAGGCAGGGTAAATTGACACTCAGGTCTAACTAGGTAAAAGTGTAGTTCAAGATGCAAATGTGGTTGGTAAAGGTTTTGAGCCTAGTGAAAACCTAGGCAAGGATGGTGATCACCTTTTGGCATCTCCTTGTTAGTGGAATACGCAGAGATGAGGCTCCCAATGATGCCATACACAGTCCATTCTTTCAAACCCATCTCTTTTTGAAAGCCAAGTGTGCAGGGTGCATGGAAGAGCAATTTTCTGGACAGCAGATGATGATTGCTCCTTTCTAGGTGATTCCAAATGACTAGGCCTGCAACCAATGCATGGAAAGGCATGTCTGATGTCTTTACACTTCATTTCGATCATCAGACCTAGTCCTAATCAGTTATAAGGCGCTCAAACAAGGCTAATCATGCAGGCAGTTTTTTCTGAGCCAGAATGAGGAGTTTCTTGCCACTTTTCATGAAGTTTGTGACTTGGATTGACACTTGTAGCACCTGACCTTGCATAGTTCGTCCCATACCCTCTCCACATGCACAAGTAACTCCTTGGATCAGCTTGACAAGTGTCCTTGTGACCCTTGGACTTCTCTCTTCTTCTCTCTCTCTCAAGTTCTATAACAACTAGTCATTTTGGCATTGTATTGGATGCTCCACCTGAGTATGGCGAAGCCCTGCTCAAATGTATACCTTTTGATCAATAAGACTACTGATGTTTACCTCCTCTATGACTGTTCTTAGTGTGTTCAATTAAATGATGAATCTTGCTTAGTGAAAACTATGGATTCCTTAGCATGTTGTTCCATGCTTTCACCTATTTGCAGCCTCTTCGTGCAGGGCATGTGAAGTGTTCCAGGAAATGTTCATGGTTTAAGTGAGTTAGTCTATTCATTAGTGCCCTCATAGGCCTCTTGTCTAGTCCTCCTAGCTTTGCACATTCATCCATAGCCTCACAATGTAACATTGATGTAAGAAGATGAAGATTGGAGAAGTGTATGTTCAGTTTGTCCTTTGATTTCAAGTGTAACATGCATATGGTTGGATGTCATCATGTTATTTGGTGTATCACCTCCCTTAAATTAGTTTGCTTTCAGTTATCTCTCTCCCTTTTCACCCCACAAGTTTAATAGTAGTTGCAATCTAAAATGGTACATCAAGGGAGCTAGCCCTATCTAGAGATTCACCTCATTCTTTGGGCTGTTCATAAGCCTAAAGGTGATTCCACATTGCCACTTGGATGAGGAGAGCTTTGCATCTCCTCAAAGGGTGCAAATCCAAGTGACAACACAACCATAGCAGAAAAAACCTCAATATTGAATAAAAACGATATGTTCTCATTTTTTCAGCCGTTCAAATATAAAAGTTGTATTTTTCGAGAGAGTGGGTCAACATTGACCCTCTTTCTCTAACCTTGATCAACTTCATTTTTCATCTTTTATTGCCCTAAATTGAAAAATCTACAATTAAGGAAATTATTTGTAGACAAAATACTTTGCAATAGTTTCATGAAAATAAATCTGTTCATCACTTTCCCCTTTTTTTTTGCTCAGAGATTTTTTTTTTTAATCCTCTCATACTTTATTTTTTGAAAACATGACTGTTATGGACGCTCCAAACACTTCACCAATCATTTAAGACTGGTTGTTTACAACAACAAAATAAATTTAGTTGGTCTTTAAAATCTAATCATGCAATGTACAAATTTCACTATTGTAAAATAATTGTACTTAATAATGAACAAGTCATAACAGGTATACAAGAACAAGTTAGCTTACATGTTTTGGTGCATCCAGGACCAAGTGTCATGTTAGATACAATAGATGTTGGAGTTGAATCAAAGATTGCGTGTTCCCCTATATACGTATCCACCAAAAACAACATAAAGATGTGGTAATTAAAAATGTCACAGCAATGAAACCCAAATAAAATGAAACTTTAGAAAACTTAGAAGGCATTTAATTGTATCAAGGGTAACGCATGCTAATCTGGCTTATTTAAATAGTAAAAATTATAGAGGTCAAACACATTAAAATATTTTAGAAAAAGACTGACAAATATCATCATTAAAATGCAATTTATTGTTCAAAATTAAAATGCAAGGATCATTAGCATTGCCACTCCATGATTTCGTGCCATTTATCATATAGTATTATTTAGCGATGCCAAAATTCCATTAAGCAAGGATTAAAAAGCTTTCATCAGCATTCCATCAACAATATTAAAGCAATTGATTAAAATAATTCCTTTCTTTCCATACATCATTACCCTTGGCTCTATTGCTTCATCACATACATGCAAAAACTGTACTCATTACAAACCACATTGTATATCTACCAGTTCCATACAAATAATGTTTAATCTCTACATACAAGGCTGGAGGGGTATTTTTGGCATTAATGATATCTCCTATATGAGACTCCTTATTTTATGTTTTACAGCAGATTGCAATGGGTACAACATTTTCCTTTTATATTCAACTTATTTATAACAACTTAAAAGAATCTTTACCTAACTTTGTTACTGGTTTAAGTTCTAAGTTTTAACCAATGGTTTGATAATTAAATTGTCATCTTGCATTCCTCAAAGCCATTTGAAACAACTTAGAATACTTTCCCCACATAAGTTGGCACAGTGCTTACTCTCGCACAATTATACGAATGCAATGAAGACATTGTGGTATATAAAAACTCTTGAGTATCAAGTATCAATAAATTCTATGCATCTATCATTCGGTTTTTTCTTTTTTTTGGTGGGACTTGCCTTCTATATCAGGAAATTTTTTGCTTTGCATTTACTCCTATTACTTTCTTTACAATCAAGTACCCACTAAAAACCAGAGAAAACAATAGTAAGAATAAGAACCACTACAAACATACACGTGGTCTCCGTGCCTAATGCAATACAGCCAATTTTTGTGCCGATGTCAATACAATGCTGTTTTGATACTGTTCCAGTTATTGTTGTTGTTGTTGTTGTTGTTGTTGTTCTATTTTCAAATATTTTCAGGTGCCAATGTGAGACAATGTGCACAAAAGGGACACTGCCCTGGCACTCTCTTTCAAAAGGAAAAATGCTCAACTAGCCCCACACCCAAAGTAAATAAGTACCAAATAAATATGTTAAAATTAAAGAAAGGAAAACACTAATATAGAAATGGTTGAATCTAATAAACAACAAAGATAATTGTTATCAGTAAGTATGCCATAAACGAAATCATATACTGTCAATACAATGCTGTTTTGATACTGTTACATTATTTTTATAATTTTAATACTATTGTGTTCTATTCTCAAATATTTTCAGGTGCCGATCTGAGACAATGCGTGCAAAAGGTACACCACCCTGACACCCCCTTTCAAAATGAAAAATGCTCAATTAGCCCCACACCCAAATTAAATAAGTACCAAATAAATATGTTTAAAATAACAAAAAGGAAAATACTAATATTGAAATGGTTGAATCAGAAAAACAACAAAGATATTCATTATCAGTAAGTATGCCATCAACGGAATTAGCTGCCATGAGTTTAGAGTCTAGATCAAGATGTGAGTATGTACACATGCACATGCAGCCTCACGCACTAGTGATTAACAATGCACATGTTAACTCATGTTTTCATAAATAAAACCAAGTTGTCTCACTTCTCAACAAAGGGTGCATTTCATATGTTCTTTAAGAGAACAGATTGTACAGATAGCAAATCCATTTGACTAAAACCATCGTCAGAATGTGCTTAGATTTTAATTGAAAACTAATTTTATAACCAGCATCTTCATGTCCCACAAATGTTGATATTTCTATGCATATCTATGTAAACAAACCATATGGATGTATTGGGTATTAAGAGGTATGTTTCTGTCACTAATACAATTGATATGAGCTCTTCAAGATTACTGACTGTAGTTAAAGTGAAGGTTCAACAGAAGAGTTTGTTCATGAGAATGAATGGGACCATCCAGATGTATTGAATATTATGAGGTATGCTTCGCTCTAATCCAATATGGCATGAGCTCTTTAAGTCTACTGGCTGTAGTTAGAGTGAAGGTTCAACAGGAGTTTGTTCATGAATTGGTTGTCTTCAAGCTATGTTCAAAGAGGTGGACTTAAGACTTCAAGCCATTATGGAAATAAATGATTCTACAATTGAGAGTCGCTGCTGCATAAGGATAATGCAGATCGCATGAAATAATGCCACTGCAGAGAAGTTGCAAAAGCACAAAATGATTAGAATAAGCTATGTAAGGTGTTAGATTGTTTGGCATAACATGAAAATGGTTAACATGATTCAGCTGCTCTAATACACAAAAGCCACCAGACAGTTGTCACAAGCTGCACATCAAGCATTGTCACTGGATCAGGGCTATAAGCTCCTGCATTCAACAACAATCAGGCCAACCATTATAGGAGTCCGATCAACAATGGTCAGCTAATGTTCAGCGTATATTTGTGAGGATAAGAGACTACGAGATATAATTTGAGTCACCATTCAGGTGCTATATAACTGCTTCATTATGACGACTTCTAATTTCTTTGTTATAACCCCTATGAAGAGACTTTGTAAATCCTATTGACATCATCCAGCGCTTTATGTTGGGTGAATATTCTGTCACCAGCTAACTGATCAGCAAAATAAGTCTCTTCAACCACAGCATAGGGAGATTGGTCGGCCAAATGTGCAGGTTTACCACATCAGAGGTGGACAAATTTCTCCTCTCATCAAGGGGAGGTTCCCTATAAATATGAGGAGCTATATACTATATATATATAAATAGAAAATAACACTCAAGGGTAAGACTACGCCATCCATCTCTCTTTTTTCAAAGATGATGTTCACAGACGAAGGAGAAATCCTAGTGATAATACTGAAAGCACTTCTCTTCTTTCAGAAGTGGTCTTGCAGCAAGGCGCAGGAGTTCTTTCTGGTGGGTAACCAACAGGTAACAAGGACGCAGTAACCAGCAAAATGAGGTGCAACACAAAGTCTCCACCTCAACTGCCCAAAGAGTGAAATACGAAGGATAATGGGGGCACAAAGTCGTCCCAAGATCCTTTACACAGAAAGAAACTAAAAACACACTGAAGACAATTGTGACAACTCAAAAGTCTTTCCACAATTGGCTTCAGGATACCTTCCTAATTACTTCCACTAGTTCTGCGTATTACATTAAATAAACAAAAATGCTCCTAGAAAATGGACAAAAGAACAATTTCCTAAAATAACACAAACTATAACAGCACAAAGTCTGAAAGTAACTTGCTTTCTCATTCAGATAAAGTAATATGATCAACAATCTGAGCTCAAAGTCTCAGTAATCGCCTCTCAATTCGAGCAAAATTTTTGCTTCTATAATCGAGAGATCCCCTTTTGCATAAAACAAGAGATTACAATATAAAGCAGCCAAAAAAGGCTTGGCGCTTTGTTCCATGAAACGGCCCATGCTACATTCAATGCCTTGAATGCATTTTCAGTTCTGTCAAGGGGCCATGCTTGGAATAGTATATTGACTTAACTGTGGCGCGTCGATTTATCTCAAATGTCTTCTCTTTAGCATGGGTTGTCTGGTCCTTTTTCTGATGTCTGCGCAACCCTCCACTTTGTCTTTACTTCATAGAAGAAAAACAGGCCGCGTCCTTGATTTGGTGTTCTCAGATGACTACTTGGTGGATTGTTTCACCTACCGAAAATAACTCTCTCGTAGATATTTCAATATCTTCTATAGCCTTCTCTTCTTTTCTGCTGCAATTGGAGCTCTCAAGCTATCTTCTTCAACTGGTCGCTTGGTTCATCCTTCAAGTTCCGCGTTATATTTGAAAATTAACAGATATTCCATTACCTTAAATTTGACGTCCGCGGGGACGTCAATGGTTGCTGGTTGTTTGAACCATGAACCTTTGAACCTTTGAAAGTTCATTGGTTCAATAGTTCAACGGTTCAGGTGGTCTTTATCGGTTCCATGGTTCAATCGCTTCCCTGGTTCAATCGCTTTCTGGTTGAACCATCTCTTTGAACTGGTCTCTGAAATCTTCCACTTCTTTCTTTTGCTTGGAGCTTTCTTTGAACCTTTGAACCATTTTGGTTCAAGGTTCAACGGTTCAATCTCCTTCTCAGAATCCTTTGTTTTGGCTAAGGCTTTTGAAGCCTTGAAATTCCTTCGGCTTAGTGTTTTTGGAACAACTCGAAAGGAAGGTGTCCCTTCAGGGCTTTGAGAAAGGTCCATTTTCTGGGTGCCGAGAGCCCCCCGCAAGGGTACCTGCCCTTCGGGATTCTTCGGACGGCCTTTTCCTTCAATTCCTTCGGACAAAATGTCTGAAGGAATTCTTCCCTTGCCTTAGCCGCTTTTCTGCCGGGCTTTTGATCGTTCCTTCGGGCAAAATGTCCGAAGGAATTCCTTCGGACAATTTCTCCGAAGGATCTGCCTTTGTGAAATTCTTATGTGGAAAGTCTTTCCAAAGGAATTCTTTCAGTTCCTTTACTTGGTAATTTCCTCAGACAAAAAGTCCGAAGGAAATCTTACACTTTCGGCCTTCTTTTTGATCTTTGGGCAAATGTTCCCTGCCCTCCACAAGGGCACTTGCCCTTTCGGCTTTGGGGGACTCCTTTGAACCGACCGATTGAACCAACTTTGGTTCAACGGTTCACTCTTTTGTTCCGCTCATTCAATTGACCGCTTGAACCAATCTCTTTGAACCAACAGTGTTGAACCTTTGAACCTTTTTGGTTCAAGGTTCAACGGTTCAACGGTTCAATCTTCCTTCTTTTCACTAAGTCTTTTGAAGCCGTTGAACTTGTCGAAGCGGTTGAACTTTGAACTTTTGCCGAAGTGCTTAACTCTTTAAGCTTGCCGACGTCGTTGAACCTTTAAACCCGTTGAACCTTTGAACCTTTTGGAAGCGAGGTTCAATGGTTCAATGGTTCAATCATTTATTTGAAGCTTGCCGATGAACATTTTTGGTTGAACCGAGGCATTGAACCAATCTTGAAATTGCCTAAGTGTTGGGAACTTGTTCTTTTGTGAGAGCTCCTCTGTTGAAGCCATTGACCCTGTTGAACCTGCTAGTCCTTTAACTGAAAAAGCTTGAATAATGAAGAATTTGAATGCTTAGAACAATTTTTTTGAGAAGGGAAGAGATAATTTTGTCCTGCAAGACCAAAATAGTTCATATGTTGTCCCAAAAATGAGTGGCAGATTTTGGGAACAACACTTTAAAACTGCCTTAATATAACAAGACTCCTTGCAGCGCCTTCATTATGACCTCTATGAAAAGACTCTGTAAATCCTGTTGACATCATCAGGGCACACAAATGTCCTTGATCTATAACTCATGTATTTGAATACATTTTATAATACAAAGATACAATAACTAAACTTTTCACCTTAAATATAACCCAGTACAATAATAGATTTTATTCAGTAAGGCCATCCAAAGTTGATTAGTGTCAATAACAGATTAGTTGATCAAAGGCATTTGTTCCTCAAACTTCAGCTTGGCCTATCAATATGACAACAACCTAAGATCATCTACAAAAGAATCAGTCCATTTTATTTATCATTCATTTAATTAGGGTGGTCAATACAAATAAATCAATGGGTGCCCTACAAATTATTCTTCGCATAAAAAAATTAAAACGCTGAAATAAGTAATCAACCCCTCAAATCTCATAGTCTGGCAGGGCACTACAGCATAACAGCAGGCCTTTCACTTGTCATCAAAATTGTGTACGAGGAAGCCTGCTCCATTCACCCAGACTCTAGCCTCTAATCTCGCCAACTAGGAGCATATATTGCCTACAAATGTATAGCTATGCACTGTCTTAGAACACAAGAAACAAAACACTGGACCAGCCTGTATCCCTTTTGCAGTAGTAAAGCTTCTTCTATCCATCTGAATTCAGGTTTTCAAGCTCAATTACAATCTAGGCCAAGCTCTAATCAGACTTGCATATTAATGAATAGTTTTTAAACAGATTCACAACCCCAATAATGATCTGCTCATAGCGGGCTCTGGTAAATCAGTAGCCTCTGTTATTTTCACCAACGGGCAAAGAAACCTCATCAAATTATGAAAAAAATCTCAAACTTGGCAACTGTTAAACCCAACATGGACCACTCTTCATCTTGACCTATAGTAGAGGTTCGCAGAGTTCATCCACAGCAATGATAAAAGTGTACAGTTTTTTAAGGTCTCCCGCTCATTCCCTACTTCATGTGTTTAGGCAGCAAAGGGGGTACTTGGGTGCAATCAGCATACAAAGTTGACCACCAAATGAAATAAGTAGATTATGTTGCTGAACATGCTTAAGCTAAGTTACTCGTATGGATTCGGATATGGGTAGGGCATTTTATCATTTTTTTGGGACCCCGAGTATGATACAGCTTGGGTACATCCATACCAAAATATAAAAAAATATAGAAAAAATTAATCATAATATCAATGTCATATGCATAAAATTAACAAATAAATAACAAAACACTCCTGATAATTGTTAATAAAAAATATTAAAAGAGTCGGGACATATGATATAGCCCATAGGTTTATATTACCTAATCAAAATAAGAAAATGGCCAATGGTCACAGTCAAACTCAAGAACTATGTGTACGCCATCATTTTGCTCTTCACTGAGAGCATCCAAATCAGAAATGGGGTCCTTAGAACCAGATGCAATAGGACAAGCACTAGTTTAGATAATTGTGTTTTTTTTAATGTTTTTATTGTGTTTTTAATTTTTAATTATGACAGATGTACCTGGGACAGCACTATTTTTTAATAATGTTTTTGTTATGACTGACAGGTACCAAGGATTATAGAAGCCCCCGGGAGATACCCGGACCAGGACCAGTACCAGTGCCAAAAACATACTGGTACAATACAATACCCAATAACATAGTGTTCAATCAAGTTAATTATAATTTTGAAAAGGTATCATCAAAGGTTTCACCTTTGACAATAAACTTAGACTCATATTTAGGTGAGCTCACTTCCAGCTATGAAATAGTCAAGCTATTGCAATCTATTGCTGTTAATTGCTTACATTGTTTTGATCACTACTGGTATATACTGTTGTAAATCTGTCGTTACTATATTTTTCTGTATAGCTCTTACAATAGGATAAATGTATGTTATCATTGGTGAACCCAACATAGCAGTGTAAAATTAAGTTTATGTTATTGTTCACGGATGCTAGTTGAGTGTCAAGGAAGCAATGATACACTGCAAATAAGAGGCAACGAACCAAGAAGAAAATAAGAGAGGTAAGGAGATCTGTATGGTTGTGGAAGAAAAACTATCCAACTGATATTGATATCAGCCAAATCCCTGTTTTAGAGACAGGTAAAGACACCATCTATAGAGAAAGGATAGCTTAAGGTGTCATGAGCAGAACTGGAAGGAGAGGCAAATGAGACATCGGTTGCCAAGAAGGTTTAGAAAATGAGAGTCTATAATTGGAAAAAGAACAAGCAAAGAACACTTGGACAAATAAATCATCCAATAGATGTGACACTAGGAGATGTGTTACATCCCAATTTCACCCTATGACTCATAAACCTTTAATCCATTGATTAGTATGGTTAATATATAATTGCTATTGTTTTTATTTTTGAGCTTTATGACATATATTGTAATAGGATAGTAACATTGTTGATTTGAGTACATGATGTGATAACTGTATGTTATATTTTATACACTGTGGATATGTATTAATTAGTTTTTGCATCATTGGTGATATTTATGACTCAGACTAAATACCTACTTGTTGCAAGGTGGATGTAGGATAGATCCTACCCTCAGACTTTGACAAGGGAGAGCATCGTTGAAGAGGATCGGCTAGATAGAACGATTAGAAGAATATCAGTGGAAATGCTAGTGACCCTACACACACGCACAGTAGATTTTAAATGATATTTGCATAAAAATGTTAAGGCATATTGCTTGCAATTATATTTGTGTGTGGAATTATTTTTAGTATGCAGTAGATTCATTAGCCAAACTGACTTGATTTTTGAATTTTAAATACAGAAAATATATATTAAGTGCTAATAGAAATAATTATTGTGAAAATAATTATTTTACAAATAAAATACAATTAATGACTTATTTTATCTTTTAGTTAAATAATTATTTATCATTCTTTTGAAAATTGCATGGAAGTTGTGTTAATGCAATTTAAAGTTAAAATTTGAATTTTGCATGAATTCACTTAAAAATTAAGAAAATAGATTATTAAGTGAACTAAAGTAAATATTGAGAAAACAAAGAAAAATATGACATGGTGATTTAAAAATTTGCATGTTTTAAAAAGAATAAAGATAAATTTAGATTCTCAAAGTAACATGCAAAGGATAACCAAAAATAGAGAAATTTTCATGCAAAGGAGCGCAGAAAATTGGAAGGAAGTAAGTTTTTTAAATAAAGAAGGTTTGGAGAATTAAACACATGAACACGGAGACAGAGAGGAAGCAGAAGAATTTGGAAGGGAGTTGGAAGGAAAAGAAGAGAAATCTCAAACAGAATATACATGTAGGTTTCGTAATTATTTTTGTGTCAATAAGATGATATGTATATGTGTGGCTGCATTGAAGTTTTAAACCCTGAGTTTTAAATCCTTGTTTGTTGCATCTCATTTCCCAAGAGTCTATTAACATATTATGAGCCTGCGTTTTAGTCATTTATCTGGACTTTAGAATCTTTAGAGGCTTGCGTAGTATATATAGCTGCATTATATTTCAAACAATAATCTAATTATTGTGAAAACCAGCGCCTAGAGTGGTTTGGGTCTGGGTTTAATATGTGTTTCAATTATAATTAACAGTGTAGCATCTTGGTCTTTTAGCGTCCTATTTTTGTATAGACCACATGTTTTCCCTGAAGACCGGCGTCTTAATTATTGGAAAGAGTTTGACTTTTTAACCTTGCATCCCATACTAGCATAGCTGCGTCTAAATTCCTGAGCTTGGCATCTTATTTTATACCCTACAAGCTGCGTTTGGATTTCTAAAAACCTTGCATTCTAGTTTACGTTACATCTTATTCTTCTTATGCTTGTGTAATAATTTTATACAAAACCTACATATATGTTTTAACGCCGAGTAGTGACTTTTAAGATTATGTTTCAATATACTTGACCTGCGTTTTGACTAAATGGGCAGCATTGAATATTCAAAGGTTGCGTCCCTATTTACGCTGAGTCTTAAGTCACTTAACCCTGTATCTATAAGCCTGCGTTTAAGATAAAGATACCAGTGTCTTATGAATAATCTACGCTATGTATTTCTGACCTGCGCTCCTCTTTCTTTACCTGCATTTCATCAATTTCAACCTACATTGAATGCTACAGTGTTCTGTTTCTTTGGATTAAGAGGTTTGCGTTTTCTTTTTAATACTACACCCAATTAATTTGGACAGCGTATCATAACTGTTAGCTCAGCATTTTATATCTAATAGGCAGCGTGTCAATTATTGTCTGTATGGTATATGTATGTAAAGCTGCGTTTATATAAAGTCTGTGTTTTATTTTTTTTAAGAGGTTCGTTGTTTATTTTGTGTCCGTGTGAAAAGAGAATAAGTAACTCGTAATATAAGCGACAGCGTTTTAAATCCTTCTAGGTAGAGTTTTAAATCCCATTGAGTAGCATTTATATCTTTATTTAAGTTGGGCAATAATATATACATAATAACTAGGTATTTAAGAAATTGTGAGTGATGTGTATATATATAATTGTATATAGAAATATGTAAAGACTTATATGTTTTCAAAACCGAGAATGAAAGAATAAATATCTCCTCACAAAGGAGATTATGATTACTAGATTATTTCTATGTTAGATATATGGATTCTTTCCAAATTATGTAAGATGGAAATCTTTTATTATTTTGGGTATGGAAATACATGAGAATTATACGAAAGGCATGTAACTAGGAACTTACTTGAGTGCTTAAACTAGTTGTTAACTGAGCAAAAACAAACTATTCATTTAAAATACTTGTTTTCTTATTGGTGGATACCGAAAATAAATATAGTTATGTATAGACCCAAGAATGATTATATGTGAAAAACCAGCACATTATCTGTATTAGAAGAGAAATTTTGATCCATGATAAAGCATACCCGGATGGTATGAATGCTCGAAAACTGTGTTTTGGTTATGTATGTTATACTAGCACAATTGTAAGTTCATGACACATTTGATGAAATAAAATGATTGTTCAAGATTGTTCTATTCTAGTATAGGAGAAAATATGTATGAATCTTGAAATTATATACTATGTTATATATGTCTATTTTGGAAAGCATATTGATGATACTAATAGGTAGTGAGCGGATTCCACTAGCCTAGATAGTACCACCAATAGATAATCCGATCAAGTGATGTGTTATAAAATCAACCGATCTAAATAATCGTATATTATTGAAAACTTTGATCAAAGTAATATAGATTTACATTGTCATTTCATATGTTTGATTTGCATGTTGTGAGATATTATGTTAGAACGGATTTCTTTATGGTGCACTACATGTTATTAGAAATCTTACAGCACACGGGGTACTAGCACGTCTCATTGGATTCTCACGTCGTTTTATTTACCTATCTGTGAAGGGAAGACCATTTCCTGATAGAGGATTGTGCGAAGGATCCTTGGTTCGTGGTTAGTGTGGTAAAGTGCTCGGATGATGCTCTCCCTCCCCATTGCAGTACTACCTGGAGACGACACTTGAGACTATCAATGATACACTAATTGGCACGACTCGAGCTCCAGAGAGCTTGGTATCTATTTATTGTATTAGGTTGTATGCCTAAAAGAATGTAATTGTATTATGTACTTGTATATTTGAACAGCAGTCGCTGTATTGTCAAACCAGTGGTCGATGTGTTATGTGATGTTTACTTTCCTTGGAGTTGTATAAGATGTATATTGTATGCAATATTTGAATTTGCAGTACTATTGTTCTTAGTTATGATTTAGATGTTGTATTGTTTATTTATGTGGAATGAATGTTAAATTAATTATTTAGTTGTTTAAAAAAAAATACTGCACTTTCTTAAGTACAATGCATAAAGAAGAGTGGGAAAAGAGAACATGCATATTTTGCACTTTGGGGATGGAGACAAAATGGCACTAAATCAAGGTATAGCATACATACCTGCAACCGACGAGTACTCGCCAAGGGAAAATTTTGAATAACCGGAGAGTATTCGACAGGGGTGGTCGAATAACCGGGAATAACCGACAAAGGCAAAAAATACTTAAATTTATCATGAAAACATAAATTTTATAGAAATTATAGTTGCATAATGCCACAATGTATCAGATGAGTCTTGCAGGTTAATGTACAAGCTTGCAATCGAGTACTCGTTAGGTACACGCCGAGTACACAATGTGTACTCGCCTGCAAGCAAAAACCAACGATCAAAAAAAGGATGGCGAGTTCGAGCAGCGGTTGCTTGTTTCAAGGTTTTTCCAACAAGTACTTGAGTAAATATATGGATCATGGTGAGCTCAGCTTAAAGTGATGTCCAAATCAAATATGTTGACATCTTGAAAGTGGACACTGGGCTAAATAAAACAGCAAACTTTTTGATCAATATTCTAGTATAAGATCCAATGTCAAAAAGGGAATCGATATTTCACAAACTTAGAGGGACAGCCCTTGTCTCAAGTGGTTGTTTTTCATGGAGCATGCTTCTTACTGTTGTTGGTTCCAGAGACTGCTTGGTCTCATGGACGTTATTAAAATATTTCATTCATTCACAAAAGCAACAATAGAGTTCAGTACAAAACATTTAAAAAGGCAAATAATGAGGTCAAAGCCATCATTAATTTCCAAACCAGCAAGGTTTGATACTGAACATAATCAAGATACAAAAACACATTGTTTGATCTAGGATTACTAGAGGAAGGCCAATGGAATTAATGAATACAACCCCTAGTTGGAGTTCTTCCCATGAACATTACAAGATTATGCCAATAAATGGTATGACAAACTAAAAGTTGAAGAAAAGACACATGCTGAAAAGTAAAGACAGCCTTTATGAGTAATTTAATATGTGGCATACCCATGCCCAATTATTGAATGAATTGACAAACATCATGTTAGCACATGAATGCTAAAAGAATGAAGAGAAATAGAATGCATATGGCACACTTACACACTTGTGTGTCCATATTTTTATTAAGCAGAAAGTGGTTACATTCAGTTGGGAAGATTGATAACTGTCCATTAGTTAAACATTAACTAATAGTTAATTAATAACTTTAACACCCTCCCTTGATGACTAAACCAGAGACTACTCCAAGTTTGTCCAGAAATTTTACAAACACAATAGGCCCAAAGAGTTTAGTCCTTATATTTACAGACTGTTATAAAGATATCAACATGAAATCTACAGTCATCTAACATTTTGTTGTTGTCCAATGTAGGAACTTCATAGACAAAAACCGAAAAAGATAGCCAACAACAAAACAATGACTCGACCGTATGGACATAAGATGTACCAAGCTGTCCAATTCTTTGTAGGGTGATTCAATGACTGATGATAATAAATCATTCACTGATAACTTCGGCCCGACCTCCATAGTTTTGAATCTAGAACCCTGGAGATGTTCAAACAATGTATACTAGGCTCATGGACTCTGCTTAAGTCCATACAAGGTCTTAATCATCCTACAACCCAAAGGATCACGAAAAAGTTCCCAAAAACCTTCAGGCAGCACCATGTAAACCTCCTCATCCATATCTCCAAAGAGAAGCCACTGAAATGTGACCATCTTCGCAATAGCACTGGTAGTATAAACCAACTTCACAAAAGGGGAAGAAACCATCTCCTCATCTAATCCCTCTTATTGGAAAAAGCTTTTCGCAACAAGATGAGCCTTTTAATTGTCCAAACTACAAATTCTGTCCACCCATTTGCAGTGAATGGGTTGTATAACCTGTTGTTCAGACACCATACAAAGATCAGAAGCGAAAGTAAAATCACCATGCTTCACTGAAGTAACAACTTTGTTTCCGGTCCTCTGAGCCAATGCCTATGGCTGAGGTATATCATCCTCTTGCACAACTTCCTATGCATTTGACTGAGATTGAGGAATTGCATCTTCCTGCATGTCCATCATAATGTGTTTTCCCTCCACAACTATTGCATGTAAGTTTACTGGATTAAGATCAACATCCTTATAAGGAATCTCATCCTTTAGCATATCATGTATGGTAGAGTCTCCCTCCATACGTGCATTTATGTTGATTGTGGCAGAGTCAACAAGCTTATACAAGCCACCTTGCACGATATTGCAATTACTCTGTCATGTTTAACATCAAACACAATACATTTCGTCCTAGAGAAATTTATAATAATATTGGAATTTTCTGTTAATTGATTAATAGACGAAATTTTTATTTAGGCTAGAAACATATGTAACATTCCTTACAATTATTGTTTTCGCATTATTCAATTATATGCAAACATCTCCAATCCCCTCTACTACAAGTGATACCCCATCAGCTAATAAAACAAAATCAAAAGTTTGTGTACTTGCAAAAAATGTGACATCCCATTCCTTGCAACACATGAAATGTCTAGATGCACAAGAATCAATGAACCAACCACTGAGATCACGATCATTCAAGTATGATGCGACAAGGACATACTCTTAGAATCTCATTCTTCTTCAATTGTTGCCACATTAGTCACTTGATTACTTTGTTGGGAAAGCGCATATTGTCACTTCCAACAATCATTTTTCTTGAACCTTATGACATTATTAGAAGATGAATAAACAGGGACATGTTTACACTTCCCTTTCGACTAAGCAACTAATGCACTCTCTACTTGTTTAACACTATACTCATTTTGCGTTTATCTAGGTTCCTTTGCATTAAATAGGAACTAGCTTGATCAAATGTCAAGTTCTAGCTTTCTGCCATCAAGTGTAGAACCTGCACGAAAGATTCATAGGTGGGTGTCAAATTGTTGAAAACCAGCGCCACCATATCATCATCCACCTTTTTATTAATGGCACCTAACTACTTTTGGAGATCTTTCATCCGAAAAAGGTGTTCTGACAGAGACTCATCCTCTAACATCTTTATAGAAAAGAGTAAATTTTTCAGGTGCAGATCCTGATTTTTCTCTGAAATTTGGTATTTATTCTTCAAACAAACCCACAATGCGATTACCTCAATGGCAATCCAGACCTCGGGTATCATGTCATCTGACATAGATAACTTTAACAGCAGCGAGACCACCTTATGATGCTTGTCATAATCCGCAAAATTCATAACAAGGCTTACTTCAATGCCGAGAACGATTTTATCACATTCGGTATTCCACGGATGTTAAAATTTTACGACTCCAAATATTATAATTATGGCCAGCTAGCGTCTGCGCTTCCAACAGAACCAATTTGTGAATGTTGACCAATTTATAAACAATTTTTAACTTTGAACATAGAAAAGTACAAGGCTGACCTGGAAATCAATGCATCTATATATTTATGATCTTTGGCTCGAAAATCAATGAAATAAACATTTCTGAAAATACATTTTTTGATGCAGAAATGATAAATACAAAATTTGCTTACAAGCCTAATTGCCTTTGTGTATAGATCTGATTAACAAAAACATGAACCTTTCTAGACTGTGGTCTTCCTTATCTGATCATGCCCTAACTATACATCAAAATCATGACCCATGCCCTATAAGGGAATCGGAAAACATAAAATTTTATGCTTGTGCCCTAATGATCTGGTTGTGACTTCTTGATTGCATTTCCTGTGCCTTAACACAATTTTTGTGACTATATGGTCGCGCTTTTCTGGGTTTCACGTAAGAGCAAAATCGTGTTTTTCCAAAAACACAATTTTCTATGACCACTAGTGAGCTAACGTGCTCTGGTTCGCATGAACGACCCGTGCTCGTGCCCTAGCACAATTCAAAAAACCTCCTTCTGGCCTCCACGAAACTTTTTGCGAGTCTTTCGTGAGTCTTTCTGTTACAAGCTAAGTCACAGGGTTCGGCGCATTTTTACCAAAAAAATCGAAATATGACGATTTTTATGACGTTAACAAAAAGTTTGATCAAATTCGAGGGGTTCGACGCATTTATTGTTTAGACAGTGCTTGGTTAGTTTGGCAGTTTTAATGCAAGGACGGCGCAACCTAAAACTAGCCTGCACGAGAGAACACTAAACGGGAAAAGACGCCAAAACCCTGCCTATTAAACCACGCCAATCTTTCAACTCCACACCAAGAAAAAATCACGATTTTGATTGTATTTCAAAATCAAAACTGGTATCTGAGTCTCTGCGAGCGCTGTTTGAAGGCGCTGAGGAGCTACGACCTGCTAGAATATTTCAACAAACCAAGCAGCTGCGCCCTGGACGAGTGAGGAAAGCCATCAGCAAACCAAGCAGCAGCTGTTAAGAGGAACACCATCGGTCACCACCTACAGTATCTGGGAGTGGCGACAAGCCGCAGTCAACAAGGCCGCCAAGTAGGGTTCTGCGTTCCATTTTTAAAAAATAAACTTTCTTTTAGATTTTCAATTTTAATATTTTCGAAAGTTTTTTTCTTTCTTTTTTTCATTTTAAACTCTATTTTTTATTATTACGCAGATTTTTTATTTTTAATTTTTTTTACTTTATCTTATTTCACTTCAATTTTAATATTTTCAGAAGTTTTTTTAATTTCTTTTCTTTATTTCAAATTCTCTTTATTTTTTATTATTACACAGTTTTGTTTTGTTTTTACTTTATCTTTTTTTTTTTTTTTTTCTTATTTTGTTTTTTACAATTCTTTTATTTTGCATTTTATTTTATTTTTTTTGTCATTTTATCTTACGATTTACTTTTTGTTTTATTTACTTAATTAATTTTTAATTGTTTTATTTTTTATTTATTTTTATTTTTTAAATTTATTTATAATTTTATTTATATGAATATCTAAAAACTTATTTTTTTATTTTTACTTTTTTTTTTTTCGTTAAGAAAATATATTTTATTTAAATATATATTTTTAATAATCTTTTAATTTTTTTAATTTATTTATTATTATTATTATTATTATTATTTTATTTTTATAATAATCTTTTAAACCATTTCATTTAGTTTTTATTTTATTTTTTATATCAGTTTTACTATTTTTTTATTATTTCTTTTTAATCTTAATTTAATGACAATCTATTTTTTTATTTAAGTTTTATTTAGTCTATTTTTTATTTTATTTTTGTTAAAATTATTTTTTTAATTTAACATTTATTTTGGTTTTATTTATTTTTATTTTGTTTTAATTTTTTAATTTTAATTTTATTAATCTTTTATAAAATAATTTATTTTTTGTTTTGTTTTTATTTAGTTAATTTTATTTTTATCAATTTAAATTTTTTAATTTATTTTTGTAAATCTTTTAAATTTATTTTTTATTTGATTTTTTATATTGTTTTTAGTTTATTTTATTATTTGTTTGTTATTTTATTTTTATTTAATTTAATGTTTACTTTATATTATTAATTTTTATTTTGTTACTTTTTATTTTTATTATATATAGATGTTTTATTTTTTAATTTGTTTTTATTTATTTTTTATATTTTTAGTTGGCTTTTCATTTATTTTTATTTATATTAATATATAATTATTTTAATTTTTTACTTTGATTTTCACTTTTAAGCTTAATTTTAATTTTAATTTTTTAACTTGTAAAAGTTTTTTAAATTTATTTTTTATATTGTTTTTAGTTTTTTTTTTTTAATAATTTAATGTTTACTTTGTATTATTAATTTTTATTTTAATTATATATATATATATATATATATATATTATATATATATATATATATATATATATATATGTTTTATTTTTTAATTTGTTTTTTATTTATTTTTATATTTTTAATTTGCTTTTCATTTATTTTTATTTTTATTAATGTATAATTAATTTAATTTTTTACTTTGATTTTCACTTCTAAGTTTAATTTTAATTTTAATTTTTTAATTTGCAGAAAAACTTATGGCTCCTCAAAAGTCGAAAGTCGAGGCATGGAAGCACGTGTCAAGAATCGGACCAAGGCATGAAGTGAAATGTAACTTGTGTAGAAAAATGTTTGTTGGGAGTTTAACTAGGGTGATGGACCACCTACTTGGTAGATCAGGGGACTCTGGTGGGGGTGTTAAGGCATGTGTTAATGTTACTCCAGAAATCAGAGTGAATCAGACAAAGAAGAACAATCACTCGCTAAAAAGCATGTCACTACACAAAAGAAACAAAAAATTCAAAAAATTTCTGGGAGCACATCATAAAGTTTTTCTGCAAGCATGTCATCTTCATTTATGCAATCAAACACTAGTTGAAGTGGAACAATTCCTAACATTTGGAAGCCGGTTCAGAAGCAAGATGTGGATGATGCATTAACGGATTTATTTTATTCAAGTGTCATTCCATTCAACGTGGCTAGAAGTCCATTCTTTATAAACACAGTCAAGAAAATCTCTGAATTTCGCAAAGAATACATTCCACCTAGCTCTGAGAGGTTTAGGACCACTCTTTTGGAAAGGTCAAAAAAGAGGGTCACTAGAAACATCGCAGAAATCAAGGCCTCTTGGAGTGTGATAGGATGCAATATATTGATTGATCGCTGGCTAACATGTGTCAAAGGGCATTAATCAATATCTTGGTGTATTTGCCCTCAAGGGGTATCTTTCTTTAAAGTGATTGACACTATGAACCACAAGAAGACTTCCAATTATGTTTTCAAAATCTTAGATGAAGCAATTACTAAAGTGGGTGAAGAAAATGTAGTTCAAGTTATCACTGATAATGCCACAAATTGTGTAAGGGCTGAAAAAATGCTTATGAAAAAGTATCCACAGATTTATTGGAGCGCCCTTGTGCAGCGCATTGCCTTAACTTGCTACTTCAAGACTTGACCAAATTTTCATGTGCATAAAGCAATTCAAAGGGGGAGGACAATTGCAAATTTTATAAGGAACCACCGCCTCACATTGAGCATTTATTGGAAACATGCGTCTAAAGAGTTGTTGAGGCCTTGTGAAACAAGATTTGCATCTTTTTATATCACTCTGAAAAGAGTGGTTAAAAAAAAAATGGCAATAAGGTCAGTGATTTGTTGCAACGAATGGGAAAAATCTACACTTTCAACAAGTCCTAAGGGAAAGCAAGCAAAACAAATCATTATAAACCTCAACTTTTGGGAAAGTGCATGCAAAGTTCTAAAAATATGAGCATATTGTTGATGTGTTTCACATGGTTGATAGTGACATCCCTTGTCTTGGCATGTTTTATGAGGCTATAGACCGTTGTAAGGAATCCATTCAAAAGGCATTCAATGATGTGGAGAGTGACTACAAAAAAATATGGGATGTAATTGATGTAAGATGGAAAATGATGCACACACCCTTGCATGCAGCGCCCTGTTATCTAGAGCCTAGGTTCTTTCATATGGATAGAGAGAGTGATTCTGAAGTCATGAGTGGGCTTTATGAAGCCATTGACAGGTTTGTCCCAGATCCTGAGCTTGCATTCATAATTAGGAAACAAATAAGGGCATTCCGGATGCAAGAAGGGGTATTTGCAACAACAACAGCCAAGTATGATAGGCAACATCTTGAAAGTTACAAATGGTGGAAATATTATGGATCAAATGCAAAGGAACTACAACACTTTGCGATATGAATTTTGAGTTAAGGAGCAAGTGCGTTAGCATGTGAAAGGAATTGGAGTTGTTTTAACCACATGCAATCTAAGAAAAGAAACAGCTTATTGTCTAAAAAGTTAGCAAATCTTGTCTATGTTCGCAATAATTTGCGGATGTGCATGAACAAAATGACAAAAGATTCTTCTTCACAACACCACTTTATTGCAGCTGACTTGGAGGACGAAGATGACCCTGACTTTCTTTGTGATAAATCTAGTGATGATAATGTTGATGAGCCAAGTGCTCTTGATGATATGGAACTTTTTGATATAGCTAATGGCTTATAAGGCCATATAGTGTATTGGTTTTTGATGATGTAAAACTTTTTGATGTGTAGTTCATATGAAGCTTAAGAACTTAGTATTACATATTTTAAATTTTGAGACACTTAGTTTTTTAAGAAGTAACTTTAATACTCAGTTTTTCAAGAAGTATCCTTAATATTTTGATTTGACTTACTTTTATATATTTCCTATGTTTTTCTATGGTTTGAACTTAATGGTGAATTTTTTTTCGAACTTTATCCATTGGCGAACTTGAACTCAATTTTATCCTCATCGAACTCGAACTCGAACTCAAACCTTGTGACTTAGGTTACATGATATGCTCACAACCTTTCTACTGTGTGATATACTCACGCCCTGGCAATGGCGTTTTCTCTGATTCTCTTTTGTAATGCACTGCTATGTCGTTCTTCTTCTGTGTTTCTGCAATGTTCCGCTTCCTCTGCAATTTTGGCATTCTTCTATTGCATCTCTTTGCATGTCTTATGTGGAATCCTCACGACTCCCTACAGAAATCACAAACTGACTCTTAAGTCAAGTTCAAACCTCCTCTTCTTTTTCTTTGCAGGTTGCACCCAACTAACACTTCATTAAACTCTACAAGTGAATGTTCATACCCTCTCCAAGGGCTTCCTCGAACGGTGGCTCTGATACAAATGCTAGCAAATGCATGCTAAAAGAATGAAGAGAAATTGAAGGTATACCGCACACTTACACACTTGTGTGTCCGTCTTTTTATTAAGCTAAAAGTGGTTAAATTTAGTTGGGAAGGTTTGATAACCGCCCATTAGTTAAACATTGACTGATAAATAATTAATAACTTTAACAAATCAAACAAAGAGAATATAAACCAATTCAAAATTACAACAGAAGGATGTTGAACTTGGTACAAATGTTAGATACTCCATTTGGTTATGATCAGAAACAACAATGTTCCGTAAATGGATTGTGAAAAGTGTTAAAAGGAAACTTTGACAATTGTGCCAACTTCCAAATACCAAGATGCTTACCAAAGGATGTTGGATGTCAAACAGCAATACTTAGAAATATGAATGACAAAGAGGGTGAATCTAAATTGGAGGTAATAATAAAATTACTAGATAAGAAAGATGGGAAAAGTTGCAAATAGGAAAATCGGGTATTTGGTGCTTAAAATGCCAACCGGAAGGGCACAAGAAGAAAGAATGCCTTGTTAAATATTGTGTAATCTTCAGTGTAAGAATGCACAACATAAGTGGAAAAACAATGCATGATGATACAACACACTATCAAGTGGAGGATACAGAAATCGCCAGAACTAAAGGTCCCCAAGTAATAGTAGCAGCAGAAGTAGAGGATCAAGAACTCCACTAATGTGGGACAAGAAAGGAAAACCTGTAATTTAGTGCGGAAAGTGCATAAAGCGGTGGCACTTTGATAAAGAATGTCCTAAAACACCAGCACAAGTATCGAAGTTATGTACAGAATATGGTCCAAGTGACCATGAAGAGGATGACCACCCAAAACTGCAGGCGGAACATATGGTACAAATTGAACAACAAGACGAAGATATACTTTTTTATTGTTACAAGGGATGCAAAGAAGACGAGTTAGATATGTGTAGAAAATCAGTAAATGCAAATCAGGCTGTAAAGGAGGTGAACAATCAGTCAAATGGTGTGGGTGGGTCTATGAGACGGCACCACCACTAGAAACTATAATGGAACAATCACACACTCGAAAAAAAAGAAAAACAATAAATGAAAGAGGAAACAATCCAATACAACAATTGGTATCCTGGATCAATGGAACTATGGTAACAGTACTGGTGGAACCGTAAATGGACAAATTAACAAAATTAGCACAAGTACAAACAGTGACACAACCAAAGGAGATACAAAAACCAATGGAAGAAAGAGATCTTCTTGCTGGGAAACAGTGTCCCAAAAGTAGCATTGAGATCTCCCTAATGCTTTATTCGATGGCAGATCTGGCATGAATATCCTACCAGAAAATCTATAAAATAAATTGGGAGGACCTGCATTAATCCCGGCAGATTTCAGACTAGAGTTAGCAAATCAAGAAATGATTACTCCTTTAGGCATCCTCTTAGATCAATAAATAGTATTGGCAGGGAAAAATCTTAGTGTGGTGTTTGCAATAATAAGAATGGAAAGCGTGTTAAAGCATTATAATGGCATACTCCAACGCCCATGGCTTAAAACAAGTAAAAGCCATCTATGATTGGGACCACAAAACCATCGCCGTAAAAATTGGTAGAGCATGGGTAACCAAGGATACAACTAGAGATAACGTTATTGGCAAAGAGCAGTCTAGTTCAAGTAGTGGATTAGACTCGGAAATTAAATATGAAGCAGATGATGCGAGTATATTACACCTTGATGGGTGCTCTGAAGACAGCATGTACTCAGATAAAGGCCTACTACATTGGCAAATGGGTGAGTCCGTAATGTTAAAACTTGTATACTTAGGAGAAGCACAGAAAAATAAACAAATAAGTAAACCTTTATATCCAAAATTCTAGATAGATATTGAAGTCGAAGAGTACACTGATGTGTATCAGAGGGAGGCAATAAAAGGTAGTGATTATCCACCATACTTCAGAAGTTCAGCGAATATAAGATAGGGGGTGCTGAAATAAGCCTGCATATGAAATTTCAGCAAGGAAAAAGTATCCAATATATGCGTCCAACTATACAAAATCAATCTGGGCACTGCAAAAGAAAGAAAATAAATATAATGGAAACAGGTCTAGACCCCGAATTGGTGATAGCAGCCATAAACATTTTTACATAACATGAAGAATTTTTTGCATTGACCTACAAAGATATGAAAGGTGGCCCAAAAGAATTGTGTGCATCATATTGACATTATACCAGGAGCAATACGACCTAACAAAATGAACCCAAGATATGTAGCTTGGGTGCTTGAAGAAATGGAGCACATGTTAGACGCAGAGGTAATATTTAAGGTAGCAACAAGTGATAGGGTTTCTATGCCCGATAGTGATTGCACAAAGAAAAATACAAATAAACTAAACACATACAGAGATTTTTGCAGTTTGAATGTAGTTAATTAGAAAGTTTCATTTTCGATTCCATTTGCGGATACAGATACAAGTACGTGGTTCGGGTATGGGGTTCGCCATTTTATTTTTAAGACCTTGGGTATGTCCATAGAAAAAAAAAAAAAAAATTATTGACATTTTTTGGAATATAAACAATATAGTTATTTGGAATGTGGTTTTGTATGTTTTTCACAAAATTTCAAAGATATGGGTTTATGGGTTTCTTTTGTGGGTTTTGTTGGAGCTTTAAAGGGAATTTTCCAATTTTATTAGGGCATAAAGCATTTTTGGGGGAGAGCAAATATTTTTAGGGTGTATACTGTAATTTTACATAATTCACCAAAAAAATTGGGAATTTAGGGTTTTAAATTCCTACAAATCAAAAATTTGGGCATGGGCGAGCGGGGCAAGTTGTGAGGGGGAGGGGCGGCTCCTAAACTCCCTATTGACAAGTTCTAGGAAAAAGATACCATCATCATTCAGTTCGTTGTTAAACAACTGAATAAAAAAGTTTCACATGTACACTTGTTACATGCAATTCAAAAATACAATCAAACAATGGTCAGGGGCCCTTGCAAAGCCCTCAAGCCTTCTCACATCCAGCCATACGAGCTCCACCAAGCTCCCCTGTTCTCCACCACCCTCTGCTGCCCCCCCTCCACCTCCTCCCTCATACCTCCCATGCATTCAACGTGCAAACCCATCACCCCTACCACCCCACGTGGCCCTTACTACCTTCACCACCACTCTCGCTCCCCCTTCTCTTGCCATCGAGCTCTGCTCAACTACACGGGGGGGCTTGCCCTTTCGTGTCTACCCGAGCTTGGGATCCCAAGCAGCCCCTTTGTGAAGGCCAACAAAACACATTTATGGTTGTTTTCACCTATTTTTCACTGTTTGAAGGCCTTTCATGAAAATTTTCACATTCAAGTGCCCCATAGGCACCGTTTATTGTTGAATACAATAAACCTCTGATATATTTTCAAGCATTTTTTTAAGACCGAAGGTTTGGTGAGGCAAAAAGCCACATCCCTTCCCCCATAGATCAACTTCGTTTTGCAAACGGCCATGGTTCACATCTTCAATTGCTCATAACTTTCATCCGAAGCTCGAAATTAGATGCCCTTTTCTAAATTGCATAATTTTTCAAGTACTTTCCAAATTTGTTATTAGATTGGCTTCATATTTTATAAAAATAGAACGTTATACTGTTTTCTCATTTTTAGTGTATATTGTAATCTGGAAAATGTTTGTAAGGCTGCATCATTATAAGGAGTTGTGGAGGGGAAATATTTGTACAAGCACTAAATTACAAGGTGGCACATTTCGGGGGGTGCACGGGGGTGGCGTTGCTTCATTCTAAGGTTCCCTGTGAGCCTTATTTTGTGTGCACCACTACACACACTTTGTGGGTCCTGTTCTTTCTTGCACATGCCTCTCTCTTTCTGTTTGTGACAAATTTACAGCTATGGATGATAAAGCAGCACTCCTCACTCCTTATAACTATTTCACTTGGAAAAAAAATGATAAATTTCCTGAGTAAAGGACTCCAAAGTGTTACGCAAGGCGCTAAACTTGAACTAGCACTGTCTATTAAACAAAAGCACAATTCAATCCTCAACTTTCTAAGGCTCCACCCAAATAGATACACAATCCAAACAACAATCTTCCTCTTTCATGCCCAAGCACAACTCTAGACCAACCAGGGGTAATGTGAAGTGTACCTTCTGTGGGAAAAAAGGACACATTAAAGATCGATGTTTCACTAAGTTGGTAGCCCTGACGAAAAAAATGAAGAAACTTCATATAAGTTCCTCCTCCATCTTCTTCTTCAAACAAGGGCAAAGCCAAATCCATTCCTGTCACCATTCCTCCTTCTCTTTGAATGGGCTTTCCATTCAGAGATGATCTATTTGTAGTGAACTCTTTGGCATTTAGGCACTCATACTTTTTTTTATTCCTCGTTTTGTACATGGGTATCTTATCAAGCACGTTGTTTGTCAAAACCCATATGAGGATATTTTGTATGCATTTGTTAGTGTGGTATGTGAAGTTGTTTTCCTTCACCTATTCAATCCATTCATGTACTCTTTTGTGAGTTATATTGCCTTGGTTCGTTGGATGTTTCTTTGTGATTTCTCCTTTGGGACAATGGTCGATTTGCCCATCCATGTAGGGGGTATTCTTTTTTGGCGTGAACCCACACCTTTCTTTTGTTGAAGATGACTTATGCTACTCAACTTTCTTTGACAACATTCTTGACTCCTTTCAAGTATCACTCCAATTCAGCATGACGAAAGGTATTGTATAATGTATTGTTTTCTTGGTGTGTTGCATCTTTTTTGGCAATTTTGTGATATTCCAAATCGGAATATTATTAAAGAATTTGGATTCCTTGGAAATCCCTTTTAAAAGAATTATTGATTTTATACTTGAAATAAAAATTTATATAATAAAATGAATTTTATTTCAGAATTTTCAAATAATAGAGTATTTAATCTACAAGGGGTTTCGTCCTTGGGTTATTTGATAACAAGGGTTTTCGTCCTTAAGATCAAGTTACACAATTAAGGGTTTATGCCCTTAAGAGCATTTGTTGATGCTTGTACAAAGTTACATGTTTAAATGAAAATGATTGGATGCCTTCTTCCAAACCAATGGCGGATTATTTATAGCTTCAAGCATTCCACTAAAAAGATGTGTCTCCTCCAAAAGTGGCGACTTTCCAAGAGTAGCAACTTTCCAATGGTTGTTTGTTAATTAATGATATTTACTAATTAATGTTAATAACTAATGTGTTGTGGCGACCTTCCTTGAGTGTGGCGCTCCTTTTTAATTGCAGCGATGTCCTTGAGTATATTGCAACGATTTCCTTGAGTATGGCAGTTTAATTACATCGATTTCCTCATTTAATTCCAGCGATCTCCTTGTTGGGGATATCACAAACCTCCCTCAAATTGCTTGTCCTCAAGCAATTGTAAGATGGGATGCTCTAAAATGGTCGCTCCCTCCCATGTGGCATTTTCTATTGGCAAATTCTTCCAACGAACTAGATATTCTTTGATACTTCTATTTCTTAACTTCTTTTCACGAGTATCAAAAATAGTCTCCGGTACGAGAATCAATTTACCTTCTTCATCAATTGGAGGTAATTCCATGGAAGGAATAATATGTTGTCCAAGTGCTCGTTTCAAGCAAGACACATGGAAGATGTTATGTATGTGGTTGTACCCTGGTAAATCCAATTTATATGCTACCTCTCTCACTCTTATAATCTGGTATGGCCCATAAAATCAAGGCTTAAGTTTTTCAGCACCACTTTGTTTAAAGGAAAATTGTCTATACAGTTGTAACCTTGAATATACCATATCTCCGACTTCAAAAGTCCTCTCTATTCTATGTTGATCTGCATACAACTTTTGCTGATTTTGGGCATGCTGAAGATTGCCCTTGAGAGTTATTAGGATATCTTGATGTTGTATTAAGTCCTTGGCTTCAAGAACCCTACCATCTGGAATGACCAAATCTACAAAAGTTTTAGCATCATACCCATACAATGCCTTGAAAGGTGACATTTCAATAGACATGTGATGAAAAGTATTGTAGCAGAATTCACCCAAATATAACCATTTGATCCAAGCATTTTGTTGCCCGATGACATAATTTCTTAAGTACCCCTCAATCCATTTATTTACGGCTTCCGTTTGACCATCTATTTGAGGATGATAACTCATACTTGGGGTTAACTCAGCCCCTGCCAATTGGAAAAGTTCTTGCCAAAAAGCACTGACTATATTCTTTGGTAGTCCATGAAGCCTTAAAACATCTTTAAAAAATATTCCAGCGATCATAGGACCATCATACTTCTTGGGGAGTGGAAAGAAATGAGCATATTTTGTTAATCGGTCCACGACTACATAAAGGTTGCTTTGTCCTTAAGCCGTGGGCAGTCCCGAAATGAAATCCATAGATATGCTCTCCCATTTTTTAGTAGGGATAAGCAAGGGTTACAATAATCCAGCGGGAAAGTTATGTTCTCTTTTATTTTGTTGGCAAGTGGTGCATTTCCGAATGTAGGACTTTGCTTTTAAGTCATTTCCAACAAAAATCGATCCTTTAAATGTTTGTATGTCTTTACAAAACCAGGATGTCCTGCTATTGGGTCATTATGTATGGCCTTTAGGATTTTATTTTTGACTTTGGAACCAGCCACCAAAAAAATTCTATCTTTTTAGAGAATGAGGTCCTCTACTACTTTATAACATTCATTTTCATTTTTTCCTTCTAAGATTGCATTGGTCCACTCATCTTTAATGTATTCCGCTGTTATGAATACCTTAAATCAGCCGTAATATCTACCACGGAGCATAAATGTGGTCTTCTTGATAAAGCATCGACCACTACATTATTTTGTCCATTAACATACTCAATGTCAAAATTAAAGGCTTGGATCTTATTAACCCATTTTTGTTGTCTTTCATTTAAGTCTGTTTGCTCCAGGAAATATTTCAAGCTATTGCGATCAATTTTGACCACAAATCTTCCACATACCAGATATTGCCGAAATTTAGCAAGGGCATGCATGATGGGCAACGTTTCTTTATCATAAATTGAGTATCTCCGCTCATGCTCTTTGAGTTTCCGACTTTCAAAAACAATGGGATGCTTATTATGCACTAAAACCACACCAACACCTCCTGACGCATCACATTCCAACACGAAGGGTAATGAGAAGTTCGACATTGCCAAAACCAGGCATGAACTCATCACTTGTTTAAGGCGTTCAAATGTTGATTGAGCAAGCTCTGTCCAACTAAAAGATCCCTTCTTTGTTCAATTGGTTAAAGGTGTTGCTAGTTGTGAAAATCCTTTAACGTATCGTCTATAATAGGTGCAAAGACCTATGAACCCTCTCAATTGTGTCATGTTGGTAGGAAAAGGCCAACTTATAATGGCTTGGATCTTCTCTTGATTAACATGGATGCCATCCTTATTTATTATATGCCCTAGATATAGGATTTTTGTCGTACCAAATTCACGTTTTCACATTTTGGCAAAGAGGGACTGTTATTCTAATATGGCAAGTACCATGTCTAAATGTTGTAGATGTTCTTCCCAATTCTTGTTATATATTAGAATATCATCAAAGAAAACCAAGATAAATTACCTTAAATGCTTACTAAAAATGTGGTTCATGCAACATTGAAACGTTGTTGGAGCATTTGTAAGTCCGAATGGCATTGCTAGAAATTCGAAATGTCCATAGTGGCATCGGAATGTCGTTTTCTGAACATCCTCTTCCCTCATTCGTATTTGATGATACCCTGATCTCAAATCAATTTTTGAGAGGAAGGGGGCTCCATGTAGTTCATCGATTAGTTCATCGATCCTGGGTATCGGATATTTATTCTTGATGGTCTTTTTATTTAACTTTCGATAATCAATACACATTCTTAATGTCCCATCCTTCTTGACCAACATGAGTGAAGAAGCAAATGGACTAGCACTTGGCCTAATATGCCCCATCTCTAAGAGTTCTTCAATGGCCTTTTCAATCTCATCCTTATAAATCTTTGGATGTCAGTATGGTGTAGTTATTACTGATTTCGTTCCAGGTTCCAACTCAAGGATATGTTGGAAGCCTCTTGTTGGGGGTAGTCCAGGTGGTAGGTTCTCAAATACCTTGGCATGCCTTTCAATGATAGGTTGAATATCATCATGATGTGTTTTGTGTTCTTGTGCGAAGCTGATCAAACATTATACCACCCATGCTACATGCCCCTTATTAAATGTTCTTTCCATTGTTTTTGCCGTTACTATTTGAGGGCTACCACTGGCCATGCCTTTCAAAACTATTTCCCTTCCATTTGATTGGAACTTAATTTTCACTGTCTGATAGTTTCGGGTAAACTCACTCAACGAGTGCAACCATTGAACTCCTAAGACCAAATTTGTTTTGCCAATATTAATGACATGGAAGTCATCGTTTATTTCATATCCTCCCAAAGACAAATTTAATTGTGGAATTCTCTTTGTACAATGAAGAGTAATCCATCAACAACCATTACTGGAAATCCCTTGAATTCCTCTGTTTTCAAACCAATTTTCTTAGCCAATTTTTCATCAATAAAATTATGGGTAGCCCACTATCAACTAAGACTGTAATTCTTTGTCCTCGCAATGTTCTTCTTACTCAGAATGGATGAAATCAAGGTGCTCCTAAGAGAATGGCAATTGTTCTTTCTATGGTTTCTCCTGCCATTATTTGTGATTGGTTTTCATTGTTTAATTTTATTTCTTCTTCTGTATCACTTTCTGGGCCAACCTCGATGTACTGAACTTGCCCTTTGCCCAAGCAACGGTGGCTTGGAGTCCATGGGCCTTTACAAGTAAAACATAACTTTTTTCTCCTTAATTCATTACATGTTTCCAATTCTTTATTTGGCTTTGGTGTCTCACAAGGTTGAGGTCTGCTTATTTGTATCGGTCTCCTTTGCTCATAGGACTGATTTTTCGGAGGACCACTTCCCATTCCCCTAGGTTGGATGTGTGGCATATTTCTGCGTTTTAAGGTTGAAGCTTCCAAATCTAAGGCCTTCTTAATTGCTTCTTAAAGTGTTAATAGAGTAAAAGCTTTGAGCAAGCCTTTTAGAGGTTCTTTTAACCATTCTGTGAATAATACTACGAGTCTTTTTTCAGACATGTTGGAAACCATTATTGCTAGTCTTTGCAATTCTGCTATGTATTCATCCACACTATTGTTTTGTTTTAATAGTGCTAATTCCCTAAAATGGGCCTCGGGATCTGCCCCATCAAACCTTTCGATCAATGGTTTGGCAAAATCATCATATGAATTGATACGGCTATGTCCTTGGGTGACCCATCCATGGAACCACCATTCATGGGCTATACCTTCCAGATGGAGAGTCGCAAATTTTATGGCTTCTTCTTCCATCATTGGACATAAAAAAAGATACATGTCCAGCTTTTGTATCCATGCCCTAGCCATATATTTGTTTGTACCATCAAAAGGTGAAAGTGACATTTTGTCTAATGCATGTTGCATATCCCTTTGTCTATTTTGGAGTTTAAATTCTGGCCGAGATGCACCTCCATTTTTTCTCATTGCTATATAAGTTTGTAGGGTAATTCCCCTTTGGATTCCCTCTAGAAGTGATTGATATGCTTCGAAGCAAGTTATAAGATCGTCATTAAATAATTTTGGAATTTCTTCATCTGGTTCTTCTCTCGAGATGAATGTTGGTTGGCAATGCCAATATGATGATGTGGTGTCTATTTTACATTTGAGCTCAAATATGGATGAACTAGTTTCTGTCTTTTGTATAGTGATATTTATCATCATTTTCATGGTATGGACCATTTGTGCCACTGTATTTGTCAATTGTTCTTGGCCTTGGATAAGTTTATCTCCCCTCTCAATATTTCTATCATCTTCCATGTCTCCTCTTTTATTTCTCCTTTCGTAATACATAATATTCTTATTGTTATCTTGCATATGATTTTTATTCCACAAGCTGGCAGAATGGAAAGCTCTGATACCACTGTAATATTCCAAATCGGAATATCATGCAAGAATTTGGATTCCTTGGAAATCTCTTTTAAAAGAATTACTGATTTTACACTTGAAATAAAAATTTATATAATAAAATGAATTTTAATTCAGAATTTTTGAATAATAGATTATTTAATCTACAGGGGGTTTCATCATTGGGTTATTTGATAACAAGGGGTTTCGACCTTGAGATCAAGTTATGCAATTAAAGGTTTATGTCCTTAAAATCATTTGTTGGTACAAAGTTGCATATTTGAATGAATATGATTGGATGCCTTCTTCCAAACCAATGGCGGATTATTTATAGCTTCAAGCCTTCCATTAAAAATATGTGTCCCCTCCAAAAGTGGAACTTTCCAAGAGTGGCGACTTTCCAATGGTTGTTTGTTAATTAATGATATTTACTAATTAATGTTGATTAATAACTAATGTGGTGTGGTGACATTCCTTGAGTGTGGCGCTCCTCTTTGATTGCAACTATTTAATTGCAGTGATTTCCTCGAGTATGGGGGTTTAATGACAGCGATTTCCTCATTTAATTCCAGCGATCTCCTTATTGGGGATATTACAATTTTTTTGTGATGGATCAAACCATCCTTCTTGGCACCTTTTGTGCTGGATTAGCCCAACCATTTGCATTGCCTCTAAACAGCTTTGAGTGATGGATTAGCCTATCTATGTACTTGAGTGATTGATCAGCCCATCCATTATCACCTTTTAGCATCTTCAACAACATTGACAGAGCGACTCTTCGGTGACCCCAACATCTGTCATCTTTTGTTGTGTTCGAGTGGTGGATTCAAACCACTCATACATCTTCCTTTGTTGAGGACTTCTTACAGGTTGATTGCTTCCTCTTCTGAAGCATTACTGGTAGCACCAACACTTTCTTTTCAAAAGTGATCATCGTATTAAGCACCATCTTCTTCGACTTGGCGGTAACATTGATTGATTACCCTTGTATTCAAATAGGTTGGAATGGCATCGAGAAGGGCACTGATATTTTCTCTATAGTGAGCACAATGGATATGGGTACCCGATCAAATCGAGTTGTAAGAACCCATTCTTCAAAGGTATCAAGCTAATTGTTTCTGGGACTCAATCCCCTAGTTGCACTTAAGGGTGGTATTGGTGTAAAATGTCATTTACACCATAGTCGTAAGCTAATGAGTTCTCTTAAGTTAGTTATATTAGCTATTTTCCAAATTTTTATATTAGAAAAATGGGTTATGAGCTAAGCAAACAAATCAAAATGAACAGAGCATTTGGGCCAATCAGAAGTGAGCATGATGTCACTTGGCCAATAGGAATATTTCTAGGGCATACCTTAGAATTCTATAAATATTTCATACTCCCTCACCCAAAGAATAGATTGCAAATATCTCAAAACTATGTTGGAGAAGCTTAGGAAGAGTTTTCTGGTAGAATAGATTAAGCTTATCAGCTAAAAATTTGTCATTGCGGATTTGTAGTTCATTTCTAGCATTTGGATACAAATTCCAGATTTTGAGTTTGTTTTTTATATTATCTATTTGCACTATAAAAGATCTTGGCATGCTTTTATGTAGGTAGGGAAAGTTTTATGGTCTTCCCTTCATTCCAATGAGATTGTCTCTAAATCTGAAGTGTCAATCACTAATATCATGTGGTAAATTGTTAGGATATGTGATTAGTAAATCAGGTTTAAAAATAGACACAAATACAATCGAAGTAATAAATGAGGTGCAAAGTCCCAAAGATGTTGGGAAAGTTCTATCATTCCTCAGACACATTGGTTATTATTGCAAATTCGTAAATAATTTTACAAGCTTATCATACCCATTAGATTATTTATTGAGAAAAGAGGTACTATTTGAGTGGGGAACAAAACCACAAGCCTTCAAGAAACAAAAAACGATGTTGATGAGCGCCTCTATTATGTCACATCAGAGATGGAATAAGGAAAATCAAATCCATGTTGGCACATCTAACCACGCTACAGGATGTACATTAACACAAGGTGTGCACAAGTTAGATCATCCATCGTACTTTGCGAGTAGATTGTTGACAAAGGCTGAAAAGAACTATATGACAACAGAAAGGGAGGTATTAGGAAATGGTCTACTCATAACAAAAGTTTCGACATTATCTGTTGGCAAGTCCATTCACATTCTTTGTGGATCATCAAGCATTATTGTACCTAATCAAGAAGCCAATGACAGATGAGAGAATATCAAGATGGTTATTGTTGTTACCGGAGTTCACATTCTCAATGGTAGTAAGGAAAGGAAAAAGCTATGTAATAGAAAAACACTTGTCAAGAATTAGAAATGGTCAACTAGTAGGATTCAATGACGACTGCCCAAATTCCAGGATTGCCAAAGTGGTGCAAATAAATAGGAGTATCTATATACAAGGATATTTGCAATAGAAGTACCACTACCACAACAAAGGAAAATGCTTGTAATATCAAGACCATTTCAACAGATCCATGGGCTGTTATATCACTTAGGAAAAGATCATATTTTACGGTTTGTGTTATGGAGGAGGAAGTAGAATCTATTCTAAGGAAAGCTCATGAAGATGGACCATGACGAAATACGAATGTTGAAGCTATAGCAAGAAAAATCCATTATTGAATGAATTTATAAGTCGCATACTCATGCCGAAATATTAAACAATTCGACAACTACCAAACAAGGGAATGATGAACCAATTAAAGATTACAACATAAGGATGTTGAACTTGGTAAAGACGCTAGATAATCCATTTGGATATTGATCTAAAAAATATATATTTCATACATGGATTACGAAAAGTGTTAAAAGGAAACTTTGGGAATTGAACTAACTTCCAAATACCAAGACTTACCAAGGATGTTGGATGTCAACCAACAGCGATACTAATAAAATAAAACATAAATGTTGAAGAAAGTGAGTCTCAATTGGAGGTAATAATAAAATTATTAAATAAGAAAGATGAGAAAAAGTGCAGATAGGAAAAAGTGGAACTGTTAAAGAACTACTTACCAGTTACCACAATAAACACAAGTACAAACATCGACACAACCAAAGCAAATACTAAACCCAATGGAAGAAAAAGATTCTCTTTCTAGAAAAAGGTGTCATGGAATAACAATTGAGATAGGAAACATGATTCTCCCTAATAGGTGGCGAATTTGGTGTAAATATCCTGCCAAAAAATGATATGAGCTATGTTGTGTGCCAAACCATGTGGCGTCCATCCACATAGATCTCAGCACCAACTTCCATGATGTTGAAATTTTATGCGATAATTTAACACTTCGGCACACCCCTTGTCATGACACCTAACTCAACTAGCGCACCCTGGGTTGCAGCCTGTATTGGCCCACCCCTTATTGTTTTATCTGGTTTAGTTGAACCCATAAGCTGATATGGTGAATACAGGTCTGTAACAGCAACTCATAATCCATACAACCTCTCCATACTGATCAAACTTGAAACAATTACATCCAATAGCCAAAGACAGCAATGCTAGAAGAATGACGCCTCATATGAGCCCAACAAAAGACACAGATATCAGCTTAATGGAGACCCACGTCCCCTCTCTAACTGGTATGGCCGAGATGAGGGTGAAGAGCAGCAACAAATGGTCCTCAACGCCTCAAACAGTCCTCCAATCTGTTTCTCAAATGTTAAACCCCTGTTGTAGATACTCTACGCCCAGTATGGATGCAAGAAACTGAGTGCAACAGCCACAAACATACAAGAACAGCCTCACAGAAGGTACGGCCTGAATGCCCTTGGGAGATCTTTCACTCTTGCAAGCACTCTCCAAATGCGAAGGTTTTCATCTTCACAATGGCTGGATTTCTTCAAAAACACTCGTTTGCTCCAACAGCAATTTCTTTTTCACAAAATATGCAATAGTCCCTAATGAGCGTGCAACTTCCCTCTTTTATTTCCCTTCCTCATTTGAAAATTAAATACTTTAATATTAATTTCACTCATGACTTGGGCGCCCATACCAAGGAAAATATGACTTTATTAAATATTAATATATCCCCATTCCTCATATATTAATAAAGTCACTTTATCACTATATACTTTAAGTTAAATATTTAATTTGACTTAAGCCAATTACCGCAACATTAAAATAAATGCCCGAACGTAATCCGAATTGGAATTTCGAAGCACCACCATGATCACCAATTAGGAAAGAGCACATTCCAAGTTGGACCGTCCAACTTGCAACTGATCTCGTTACACTTACTAAAAATAGTAAGTTTGGCATCAAGGCCCCAAAAATACTCCAGAAAGAGTCAAAATGAAAATCCCGCCGAGGTAGAAACAAAACTCCATGCCAACCAAGCTGACTAAACCCCACAATGATCACCCAACATGGGTTCTCTAACCATCCATGTTAGTCCACGAAAACCCGAGTGGTAGACTAACCCATAAACCAACTGCCTAGGAAAGGGACATTACAGCCCAATCACAAATCATGTCACACCAGTAGGACTCACTATCAAACCTTTGTGCCATGTGGAACCTGGCACACAGGGCATGATCCAAAGGCTCACACCACATTAGCAAACTTGTCAGCACCACTAATGCCTAGAAGTTGAACTGACACACCTACAAGGAGGTGAACCGTCATCCATTGCTAAAGTTGAAACGTTTCATAGCGATCATTTGTAACTTTTATCTTGTAATGATATATTTTTTACCATTCGACCCCAAAAGTCGATATGGACATCAAGAATCACATTACAATCTAGGCACATTAGTAAGGAAGTGTTTCCTACTTTCTAATCACGGGAATACACATATGTACCATACATGTTCATTTTCCATTGAATAGAAGAGTGCCATTTTGCTATCTCTTTGTTCTCGAATGTGTGATAGTTTACTACAAATTATATACTATTGCATGTTCTTTATAAATTAGTAGTTTACTAGCTAGGTTATTTGGTTGTCCTTTAACGAATGTCCTAGGCCATGTGGTACAGATCATTAGTATCATACTAGATCCCATAATATTTTTTCAATGGTTGATATTCATATAACTGTAAACTAAGTCACAAGGTTCAAGTTTGAGTTCATGTTCGACAAGGATAAAGTTCGCTTCAAGTTTGCCAATGGATAAAGTTCCTTAAAAAATGTCTTTAAGTTCAAACAAAATATTTATTTATCGTTTTATTTTTCTAAAAAAATGCATAAATTTGTTGGAGGGACAGAGTGTAGAGCTTCCCGTCTTCTGCTTTCAGTTGGTATATGTATATACACACATTTATAAACTAATGCAAAATCATGCCACAAATTTCCTGTAAAAATAATGGATAAAGTTTGAGCTCATGTTCTATGAGAGGATAAGGTTCGGCAAAGTTCGAACTTTTTCCATAAAATTCGGCATACCTTGTGACATAGCTCCCATGTATCATTGGCTTGTTGATTAGGTGCAGTAGTGCTTCTTGATCCACAAAGAACATGAATCGGTTTTCCAACAGATATTGTCAGAACTTTTGTATAGAGTAAACCTTTTCTAAAGCCTCTCTTTTTGTTGTTGTATAGTTATTTTCAGCTTTCGTCAACAATCTACTAGCAAAGTACAATGGATAATTTAACTTATGCACACCTTCTTGTGCTAGCATAGATCCTATAGCAGGGTTAGATGTGTCAACATGGCTATGAAATTCCTTTTCTGATTTGGGATGTGACAAATTAGAGGTGCTGATTAACATAATTTTTATTTTCTCGAAGGCCTGTGGATTTTCTCCCCATTCAAATGGTACCACTTTTCTCAAGAAACAAGCTAATCGGTATGATAACCTTGCAAAATTATTTATGAATCTACGATAATAACTAATGTGTCCAAAGGAAGGACCGAGCTTGCCCAGCATATTCAAGACTTCGCAACTCATTTATTACTTTGATTTATCTAGGTCTATTTTAATACCGGTTTTACAAACTGCATCCTAACAGTTCGCCACACGACACTAGTAACTAATGCTTTGGATATAGAGATAAATCATCTTTTTTTCCATGTATGCATCAATCATCTACAAAAGTTTCAAATGCTTGGTTGGCATTTCTTGAAATTTAAACAATACAATTATTTGGAATGTGGCTTATATGTCGCACAAGATAAAAGGCAGTTGATTATATGTGTACGTTCTGAATTCCAATATGGTACTAATTTTTTTTTTATCGGTAAATTGGGGGTTACAATGAGATCTCGACCCACAAAAGAAAAACCATAGAAGACTTAAATAGTAAAAAAATTCAAAAGAGACCAGTCCATGTTTACAAAATTCAGCTTTTCTTTAATTACGTTGAGATGAGTTTCATGTATACAATTAATATATAGATCTGCATAGAGACATCATGAGGAGTAAGGAGAGAAAGATAGGATCATAGTCTTGGAATTTCACCATTCAAGCATAAGACATGGAGGATACAGCACCCTGAAGATTTGACATTCTTTTATATCCCATAGACTTCTTTCCTCAAAATCTTCCCAACATGCTATGCACTTTATACCTGGCTATAGAAAAATCATCTCACCATCAATCGTGGAAAAGATTCATACACGATGCCAGGAACATAAACACAGGTCTCCACCACTACAAATATCCAGGGATCTAGACGAAATTCAAAAAGAGAACAGAAGGAAGCAAACCCACCCAGATTTACCAAGACAAACAATAGTAGTGTTTAACTTGTCTTCTTCTGCAATAATAATTTGGTTATACCCAAAAACCCATCTGATATGAGTACAACTCACTACCTACTACTTCTTTGAAAATTGTATCCATGAATGGAATTGAAAGCGGATCTTTCTTAGCACCTATGTTTAAATTGCGGAAAACTCCGCACACCCTTCGTTTATTCATTTTTTTCTTAGGTGCAATCACTATTGGGTATACCCTATCACTTGTTGCTACCTTTTCTTCATTACCTGAGTTGCATATATTCTTCTCATTCAGTTTGGTCATTTCTTTACTAGTATTGCTTCTGATAGAAGGTCAATATGATGTACACACAATTTTGGCCCAAGTAGAGAAGTTGTGGCCACGTGTGTCAAGCACTATGATGAGCATTTGGACAAGAAGGCGGCCAAAGCAATATGCTGCCTTGTTATCCTTTACCTTCTCATGTTTGATCACCAGATGGAACTAAAACAAATATGCCATCCACTTCATGTGGCACATGTTCTCTAGCTTGCTATGTGTTATGAAGAAATTGAAGCAATATATGTTTTATGTGAATGATTGTCTTCTTACCCAAAATGTAGTGTCACCATTGTTTAACTACTTGCACGATAGCATGCGACTCTTTTTTGTAGTCGGAGTAGCAATGAATAGTGTCATACAACCAAATGTTCATGTTAAGTGAGCACTGCATTGAGTGCATGATCTGATGCATTGGTCTTGATCCCAAAGGGCTAGACAATGTTTGGCATGGCTAGGATTGGCACAACACAAAGGTGTTTCTTTACTCCTCGAATGTGCGGTGTTGTGTAGGTGGCCGTTGAAATGTAGCTTTGGCGAGTGATTTAATTGAGTGGCCAAGATGTGTGAAAATCTAAAAGGACATAATAGCGGATGAAATTAGCAAGTCCAAGAAAACTCTGATTTATGTGAGACTGCACGGATTTGGCCAATCTTGGATTACCTTGATCTATTTGGTTCTACATGTATGTCTACGTTGTCAATGATGTATCTTGGGTATTGGATCTGTGTGATGCGTACTGTACACTTGCCTAAGTTGGCTTGCAACCCGTGTTTGTGCAGTGTGTCTAGGATGCTTACTATATGCTCCACATGCTTCTACCATGTCTTGCTCAAAAAGAGAATATCATCCAAGTGTTGAGCACAGGTTAATACTGAGAGGGGGGGTGGCGGAGGACGGCGGGTGAATCAATATTATATATTCTTTTCTTTTCTAACACTTAATCACTTATTCCAATTAAGGTATTCAAAGCAATCAAATCTCAACACAAGATAACACAATGCAAAGTGACACCAGATATACATGGAAACCCTTTAGGGAGAAAACCACGGAGAAACTTTTTCAATATAAATATTCGTAGGCACCAACCTACTGGAGCACCAACCGCTTTCGCCGAGCACCAACTCAGCAAGAGACGCTAATCTCTTCAAAACGAAGTCACCAACCTTCTCACAAGAATCACTCTGCTATCTCTGATTTGTTGCTAACACAACGAATGATAGAACACTGCTTTATTTTCTTTCAATTCAATCTACACTTGAGCGTTTTTGCTACTATGTTATGCCTTATACTTGCTGGTTTTTCCTTTCAATATTCTCACAAAAATCTGCCTTCAAATATTTATGCTCTTCTTTTATATCTTCCACTTTCGAATCTACAAATTTGCCACTCGTTACACACTTATTTATAACCCATGGAAAGCCACAAATTAAGGTCACGACTCTTCAAACAAAAAGGTCCATTCAAACGGTCACAACTCCTCCCAATAGGTCGGCCAAGGTTGGGGACTATTTTAGCCTTAAAAACTTTCCAAAGGGGGCATCCTCCTCAAGAGGCACATTTTCACATGGGCTGCCATGAGTTTTTCATTAATGATGGTCTTTAATTAAAAACGCAGCAGTATATGTGCCTTTTAAAAAATTGTCCTTTTATGAATGTTGGTCCCTTCAAAATTTGAGCACTAAAATATATGTATTTTATCCTCATATGGGTCGGCTTAAATTTTGATAATAACAACCTTGTTATGGAAAATTTCCATCCAATATTTCCGTTACTTTTTGACGGATCCGGTCACTTCCATCAAGAATTTCATTTACCTTCAAAAACACTTTTGTAATAGTTTCCTTTGACACTTTCGTTCCTATTAGACATTTCCATCGATGTTTCCCTTTGACATCAATGACAATATTGCAACACCAAGTAGATGATGATGAAGAAGTTGGTAAAGGGCATGAGTATGTCATTCATAAGGCACCTAAATGTTGTTGTCTCATTGGTCAAACCTAAAGGCAGTACAAATCATTCATGCAATTCCTCCTTGGTTTTGAACATTGTCTTCCAAACATCTTTAGGATGCATTGGGACCTGATGGTAAATTGATTTCAGCTCAATCTTGGTGAAGTACTAAGCATTTTGAAGCTTGTCTAGAAGTTCATAAATTTGCAGTAGTGGATATTGATCCTTCACCTTTATCTTGTTGAGTGTGCGACCGTTAATGCATAGGTGCCATGAGCCTTCTTGCTTTGGCGCTAGGACTTTTAGGCTGTCACAAGGAGAAAAGCTTTGCTTGATTTTGCCTTGATCTATAATCTCTTGGATATCGATCCAAATCTTTTCTTTCTCCCAAATGGATTTGCAGTAGAGCAGGTTGTTTGGAAGAGGAGACCACGTAACCAATTTGATAGATTCTTTATCGCACAATGTGTGGGGACTCCTTTGGGTTCTTCAAAGACATCATATTTTTGCAATAGATTTTTCGGCTGCTACTACTCAACGAGTGCAGAACTGAGCACATTCCCAATATTACTCAATGAGCACGGAATAAATTCAATGGACAGAGCAGTACAAGGGTTTTATTTGATAAATTGGGCTAATTATCACAGCCATACGGATTAGGGTTTGCAGCCATACAGACTAGGACTTACCTCCTTTTTGGACAAGTGTCACCCTTTTTGTGGGCAACGTCACACTTTGAGTTGCAGCAAACCTCTTCAAGAATGAAATCATACCATTTTGAGACCAGCTGTTAGGGTTTGCAAATTGATCGCATCATTCTGGACATACAGCAGCAAGGAGAAGCTGTCCAGCAAGGCTGTCACACAGTCAGCAGTCAGCAAATAGGTACAGCAAGCAGCCATACAACTGTAACTATTCAGCAGTTCATACCAGCTGGAAAATGCAGAGAAATTGCAAATTTGATCAGGGTTTGCAGTTGGATCAGCTTAAACAAGGAATCACAATAATTTTATGGGGTTTTGGGTGGTTACCAACCACCTTGAGCTATCGCCCCCCTTCCCAAGTGCAAATCCGTACTGCTGTACCTTATGTACCTGCACAACTAGTTTACCTATAGTCATACATATTAGAGTTTGTGGTCTTTATCCAAACAATTCAGTCTTTCAACAGTTTTTCATTGGCATTATCAAACTTTGAATAGAAGATTTAAATTAGTAGTTTGAATTAAGTTCAAAGCAACTTGCATATTTGTTTGAAGAAGACTATCAAATATTTATGAATTTACTGTGTAAGATGATTCAAAAGAAATTCATTAAAATTTCCAGAATTCATAGCTTGTGTGGGAAAAATCAGTATTTTGGCAAAAGGGGTATTACATTATATCAACCCACCTTTCTTCCCCTTTTGAAAGCCTAATTCTATTATTGTAAGGGGGCCTAGGGTTTCATGTGAAGGAGAAAGATATATGTGTCACACACGTAATCAGACCTCCAGATCACACGAAAAGCCGAAAGAGGAGTAGGCGCACCTACATGTATCAAGCAGATGAGAAAAATCTACACAAACAAAACCGTCAAACAGGGAACACAACGTCTAACGGTACTGACCTTAGGTTGACGATACCGTTTGGGCACACACAAAGGTCCAAATCCTAGTTTGAGTGACTTACAATCCAGCTTGTTATTCTTCCTATTGCCTGCCTACAATCTTAGTCTTCTGTGGAGCAGTTAACTGCTAAGAATCTTAACCCTTTGTTGTACTTTCCATTTTTAGTAAGCTAGAGTGGCAAATCAATTGCAAGCTTTTACATTCATGTGTATATATTTGTATATCTTGTAATATTGAATTCATTTACAACAATTTTATCTAATTAAAGTTAATTAATCACTTTAATCCTAAAACAAATAAAACATATTTGTGAACCCGAACATTGTATCGACCATTGTCAAACCCTAGGTTGCCCTTAGAGTTTGTTCCTCTATTCTAGGTTCAAATTTTTGTATATAAATATGATTTTCAGTTTTGATCTCTAATTTTCCATAATACACAAATTACACATGACTAATGGATGCACATAATTTCTATTTCTTTAATCAAACTATGACTGTAATTCTTACATGTTTTCCTTTGATACGTGAAATACGTAACGAACATGTAATGCCTTGGATCCAATCATTGAACACTAATAAGGCTGAAATAACTAACGAACAATCCCAAGCCTTTCCCAATTCATCCTCTTGTATTATTCAATCTAAGTTGCTTCCTATCACTGCTAGGCACCAAAGGGCATCCATTATTCCCTTTGTTCACCTTTCGATTCATCCTCTTTATGGAGCTTGTTTGATGATTGAATCTGATATGTCTCGTGAAACAAATACCATGGATGCTGATGAAAGCACTAAATATGTAAACTTTCTTGATAGATTCAATGGCATTAATGAGAGTGAATTAACTCGATTTCTTTATATGAATCCACAAATGCATGACACATTGTATATGTCACCACAGATGAACATAAATAGTTAGCTAGGGCTAACTCATCCAAACAACAATATGAGTTTTTACTTTTATTAATCAACCTTTTGAAGGTACCAATTCCACCATGGGTGTTCAAACAACTAACATTGCTACTATGCCTACATCTACACCCTTGGTTACATGTCTTGCCACCCAAGGTGTGGGGGAAACGCAAGATTTATCTCAGATTTCTCTGTCTAGCTCTACCAAACCAACCTATGCACATCCTACAATGACTACGCACATTGCATCACCAACCTCGCCACTATACAATCCATTAAGCAGACTCTTGTAGCTCTGCAAGCTAAGGTGTTGTAGCTAGAGCAAGGTGCCTCTAAAGATTTCAGCAAGGTGCTTCACAATCCTTTGGCCCTAGAGATTTCAGCTTACCCTTTATATGTGGGTTTCGTAGCTCCTAAGCTTCCAATGTATGACAATAAAGGTGATCCCAAGCAACACCTCAGATCCTTCCACACATCATGTTTGGGTTATGCATCCAATGATAAACTATTGACCAAGTTTTTCTCACGCAATCTTGAGAATTATGCATTCCAATGGTTCTATTATATACCATCTCAATCAATTTCTAGCACACATCTCCATCAACATCAATGAAACGTTATCATATGCTCAAAGTACCAAACTCAAGTAAGGATCCAATGAGCCATTTAGTGATTATGTGCTACAGTATAAGTCCATGTTATCTAAGTTGACCAACCCTATCGTCGATAATGAGGTTTAAGATATATTCAAGCAAAGTTTGCTAGCGCCACTCCATGAGTCTATTGTATTCAAGAAATTCAAGTCCTTCAATGAGCTATGCTATATGGTTAGATATCGAGAAGTAAAACTCATAACTTTGAACAAGCCAAGTACACTCCCAATGCTACAACTACTTCCACTATTGAGTTTCAAAGCAAGCCAAATTACAACACTAAATCATATGACAATATGAATGAAGCCAAGACTATAGTTAATGCAATATCACAACCTATGAAACAACTTCTCCTATCCGCCCCACCAAAGAGGCAATTTTCACAGTTAACTCAAGCTCCTCATCTTTAATTGCCCAAAGTTACTCGAGTCTAACCTCATCTCTCTTCCTCCCCCATTTGAGGTTGATATAAGCCAACCATTACCCAAAGGATTTGACAATAATGCATATTGTAACTATCATCAGTTTATTGGGCATTCTACAAACAGATGCTATACTCTAAGGCACAAGTTACAAGACCTCATTAATAATAATACAATTGAGCTTAACATACCCTCCACAAATTCAAGACCACAACTTAATGGGAATTCAAAGTTACAAATCTTTTCCGATCCTCTTCCAAATCATCAAGCAACAGCAGAAGCCCAAGATACTAATCAGGGGCATTTGACATATAATCCACATCCTCCTACTACTACATACAGGCACCCCTTGGATAGTATTATTAGTACAGTGGCAGGGATTATAGCATGGAGACCTACGATTACATTTGATGATAGTGAGATTGTGGAGGACGATTCCAATCTCAATTCTTTATTTGTACGCACTAGTGTGGATTTACAACCCATTCATAGTGTCATGATAGACAATGGTTCGAGTCAGAATGCTTGCACAATGACACTTTTACATTCTCTTGGATACACGAGGATTTGACAGAAAAAACTAGGATAGTAAAATTATTTGATGGACACCAATAGACAATTTTGGGACACATTGTGCTACCTCTTAAGGTAGGCCCTGTAGTAATTGCTACACCATTCCTAGTTTTACTGAGTAGAGGGGTCTTCAATATGTTAATGGGACGCCCTTGGATACACAAGCTCCACATAGTACCATCATCAATGCGTTGATGTGTTAAGTATATGCATTGCAACAAGGTGGTGACAGTTCCAAGTATTCCATAAGAGTACCCTATTGCGCTTCAAGCATTTCCTCCACCCCCACCACCACCACAATCAGTTGTTACACCTATACAGTGTTGTCCTCCAAATAGAGTTATTACACCTATCTTTGATTACTCTATCAGGCTAGTTATTACACCTATTCAGGAGTATTCTACCAAATTAGATATTGCACCTATTCAGGATCATTCTATTAAGACAATTACTTCATATATCTCAATGTATTTTACATAATCAGTTATACAACCTACTCAAGTTCATGCTACACATACCATTCAAATGATAGAAGTAGACTTTCCTAGGAGGCTAGTATTACAACGCCTATTACATCAGAAAATTATTCCAAATTCATGACAGAGAACATAGTAGAAAAAACAGGAACCGCAGTTACTTGGAAAGCAAAAATTGTGACCCATACTCGAGACTCGGCAATTACATGGCATTACTCAGCACTTTTATTGCTACTTTAAAAATATATATAAATTCATAAGATATAGTGAAATGAGAGATAAATTATACGATAACAATAATAGTTATTAAAAAGAAAATATGATAATCAGATAAAATATTAAAATGTGATAAGTTTCTATTTATTATTTACTTTTACTATGATTCTAATTTCTAATTTCTAAGTTTCTAACTGATTTTTAATATTTAATTATTGTTTTGCTGCTTGCAGTTTACCACAGACAGTGACAGTGACACAGTCATAGAAATTTATAATCAATGATTCTATAATATATATCTCGGATTTAAATTTTTAACATATATAAGTTTATAACTATTAAAAAAACAATGTTTTATTATTGTTTTTTCTATTTAATATCTATTAAAATTTAATATTTTATCTGTTAAAACTTAACATTATCTGGATTTTGTATCATATATGTCTCAGTCTAAGACAGTAGACTAACGTTTTTAATTTTTACAAGATCATCGGTCGCATTTTAACACAGCCCGCAAAGTAGATGACTAGACGCAGAGTTACGGGTATACTGGAGTCTGGACAGTGGACTATATATCGTTTTTGGCTTTGCAAGAATTTATAAAAATGAATAGAACTTACCAGTTACCACGGCTTGACTGTATAATTCCTCAGGCTTCATCTTAGTCTCAAGTCTCGACGGCGAAGAGGGCAAACACAATGGACGACGGCGAAGAGGGCAAACACAACGGACGACGGCGAAATGAAAAAAAAAAAAAAAAAATGAATCGCTTTTAGGTTTTCACGATTTTTTTTTGGTAGCCGGTTTTTGACCGGCTAGCAAGTCAAAATCTGCGATTTTCGACAGGTAACCGGCCCACAAAACCCACAAGTTTTGCCCTGGTAACTGGCCTACAATTTGCCGAGCATCTACCCGAGGGACTGTGGAAAAACAAAATACCACGGGTACCCGATGGGTACCCACATTTTTTGATACTATGACAGCAAGTATTCACTCCACATCCTAGACTACAATCAATGATAGTTAAGCGTGTTCCACAGCGAACACAAGTGCAAGATTTTCCTATGATACATATGTTTTCACCATATATGGCACATCCTCGAGTTACTCATCATATACTAGACACTGAGTGATGATGATGAGTGTTACAGAACAACATGAGATCATTTTTCAGATTCACATTCAAATTAACATCCACTTCCATGTCACGTCATTGGTTCCCACTAGGTGACCCTTCTCGTGTTTGATATTGGGCCTCCCCATGACCATTCCCTAGATTAGTTGATTGGTTAGCATCTTCCTTGAGCACATATTCCAAAAATACCAAAAAGTTTTAAAAAATACAAAAAAATCAAATATTCCAAAAATCAAAAATCAGAACCTAAGCATGACATGATTGCTAGTTTACATCATTTACATATGTTATTTATCACATTTTCAGTAGATTACATATTCTTTCTACATACACATGCATTTCACGCGGTACATAAATGATATGCAAGGCATACAAATACACATGATATATGGATGCATAGATGTTGGATCATTCCTATACCCAGGAGCGATGCCAATGTTGGGGCATCTTCTTCCACAGGTTACACTATTACAGGTTATATCTTTCTATGACCTTTTCATTTACCAAGTTAAGCTACTTTGATTAGTTACAGATGCTTTGATATTGCTTATGCTCTATATAATGTTACATGGATATGTTACTTTACTAAACTGTGACAATTACATATTTAGATGGTGTAGACTACTTTGTATGTTATATGCTTCTTTGATGTTGTTTACTTTTATAATAGGCTAGTCATTACTTGTAAATTGTATGGGGCCCCTTGGCCTTTGGGGTTCCTTGGCCTTCTTTGTGTGGCATCAATTGCCCCTTGTTTGTGGCTCCCTGGCCTTCCTTGTGTGGCATTTATTACCCCTTGATTGTGACTTCTTGACATTGTTTGTGCTACATTCATTGTCCCTTGTATGCGGCACCTTTGTCTTATGTGTGACATTGTGTGATACCATGTGTACTTCTATTGTGTGACATTACTTGTTGAGCTTGTTGCGATTGCTGAGGTTTTTGGGTGTTGTGATCCATATCATGCACCTCCCCCGTGTGGGTGGTGCTATGATCCATATCATACACATTCCCTGAGTAGACTTATTCAGTGCAGTTATCAATGATACTTCTTATTGCATGCCTCATTGCTATATACATTTGGACATTGACACTTACATGCCATTGCAATACATATGTTTCATACAAGATTTGATGACATATTCAATACTATGATGACATACTCTCCACACATTGACATGATTAGACATGATTACATTTTTTATATAGCATGATACAATTAATTAATTCTTTTGAGATGAGTGACTCATAGGCTATATCCCTCACATCAAAAGGGGGCATATTAGCGGGCTTGTCATAAAGACTTGTGCCTCTATGCGCTCAGATTACAAATTTTGACACAAATATTACAGATTATAGAGGTTTCAGAGTGGTTCAGATATCATATTGGGACATTTATATACAAATTTTGGATACATTTGGGGGCATATGCACTCATTTCACAATTCATGAGTTACAAAGTTTCTGGCTATGCACATATACAAATACATGTGAGGGCATGTGCGAAACATATGCACTCATTTCACAGGATATGAGTTACAGATTCATAGATTTTTCAGATGTGAGACACACAACATAGCATATAGATGCATAGCATTCTATATCATATTAGCACAGAGCAGTTCAAATTATGGAGCATAAAGCTTGTTCATGCACATTTATATTATGCAAAATTTCTATTTAATGGCGCATTTCATGGTAATGAGTAGTGAGCAACCTTGAATATATACATTTGTTTGCTGCAATTGGTTCATATTTAAATGAGTAGTACAATTTAGGTTTTGTGTTACTCAATGGTCTAGCATTACTCCGCAAGCCCAATATGTAACTCCCACCTTTCATCTTGGGGTTACAAGAATCAGTGCAGATTAGTTACATGGTTTAGTGTGATTTTGGTCCTGCATTGTTCAATGGCTTGGGACTATTCCCTTTGTTGTTATTTAATGAGGAGTCAATCCATGGCACTCGCCTTAGTTACACAAATTGGGGATTGATCACCCCCAATTCTTCAAAAGGGTTCAATAAGAAGAACCATTCTCCAATGCTTCAATAAGAAAGAATCATCTTCAACAAAGTTACAGGGCAATGTGGTTCATCCACACACAGATGTATTGTTGCCTTGCTCTTCAATTCAAATTTCTATTTATGCACTTTCAGATTTCTTTTTATGGACATTCATTACCATATGTTCCGTGCAGGTTTGCTTGGAGCAGCTTGCACATTTGGAGCCTTCTCCCAAAGACAAAGTGTGTTTGCACATTTAAGTACATCTTTATCCTTTTACTCTAGTATTTGTATTGCATTTCAATACTAGAATTAAAAAGGGGCATTTGTAGACACTAAAATTAGGTAATTGATACTTGACAGTGTCAATTTTGACTTGCCTTCACCCTACATGACTTGTGCCTACAAACATGACTTTAATTCACCATTCTCTCACAACCACATGCTATATATGGGTCCAATCCTTCTAATTGTTGCCATTCTACTACAAGGATTTCTCCAATCTGTGTTAAACCAGTAAAATATCATACTCATACATCTCCAAATCATCAGATGAATATTCTTGTCTCCCAAAAAATAACGTCAGACTCACAACATATCGTCTAGCGATACCACCTAAATCTGACGATTTCATCATTCGCCCAACAATGGTCATATTTCAAAATCAAATCATTCTTATGGTTCGGCCCATCTGCCTAGCGTGTCGATGGCGTAAGAAATTACCCAAAGAGTCTCATATAAATACAAAATAAGTTTAAGCTTATTAAATCATCTAAGACATATCTAGCAAGCACGCTCAAACACTTGCACATTCAAGAGGACTGCCCTATTCTTCCCAAATTGTCTACTAGTCACTAAGAGCAATTCCTTACCAAGTCTCGAGCACTCCAAAGCTAGATCATAGATTGCATATATTGAACAAGCACGATTGCAAACATTCACCTAATGAGGAGAACTACATGCAGTTTGAATTCCCTCTTCATAGTATTAGATATGTAAGCAGCACTCAACCATTCAATGAAGAGTAATTGGGGTCAACTCAACCCACCTTTCTTCCCCTTTTGCAAGCCTAATTCTATCAATGCAAATGGACCTAGGGTTTCAAATTAAAGTGAAATATTTATGTGAGCCCCATGCATAATCAAACCTCAGGATCGCACACAAATCCGAAAGCAAAGTAGGCACACCTGCTTGTATCAAGCTGAAGAGCAAAATCTACACAAACAAAACTGTCAAACAAGGAACACAGTGTCTAAAGGTACCAACTTGATGCTAACGATACCGTATGAGTGCACAAAGAGGTCCAAAACCTTACCCAAGCAACCAACTAGTCTAGTTTTCTGTTCTTCCTACCGCCTGCCTACAGTCTCAATCTTCCACAAAGCAATTAAGCAATAAGTATCTTAACCCTTTGTTGTACTTTCCATATTTAGTAAGCTAGAGTGTCAAATCGATTGAAAGCTTTTACATTTAGATTTACAAATATTTGTATATCTTGTAATTTGAATTTATTTACAACAGTTCTATCTAATTAGAGTTAATTAATCATATTTATTCTAAAACAAAAAGGTACTGTTAACAAATAAAATCAACCTTCTAAGGATGTTTCACAATCAACAACATTAAAGAATGACGAAAGATACCAATGCATTCAATATTTCAATGGTAATGATGATCCAATGCATGATGACACATTTTGAGGGTGTCCTTATGATCCCCAACATATGGATTAGAATTTTACACAGCATAACGTGGGCTCCATCGCATACATCTTTCAGCATTTCCTTATTTTTATGGCACCTTCACTTATTTTGTTTACATTACATGTTCTTTATCCTATATTAGGACCCTTGCTTATTTTGCTTTCTATACATGTTTATGACTCTTGACACCTTATCATCCGCTACTTGATATTGATGCCACATATTCAGCGTTCCACTACATATGATATATCTAAACCACGACCCTCAATTCTTTGGAACTTCTATCGGCTTTTTAGCCCTCTCTCATTAGTGACTATCTCATTTGATGATTTGAGGTTCCTACTTACTTTGTGCTATATTCGACTCTTAGTGTTTCACATCAAACTATTCATTTTGACCTACCTTATACACTAAACCCTGTTTGCCTATTTCTAGTGCTTCATAGATACATCATTATTGTGACATATTGTACATACCTTCTTGTGTGCTATCATTTTAAAATTGCAAAAATACAAAAAAACATTCATAAAATACATTAATCAAAATTTTATTTGCCTTTATCTTGGTCATATGATACATGTCATGCTTATCCACCTATGTTAGATTCATATTTTCCACACATGCTCCTCATGGTATACTTTGAGTGGATGAAATACAAGATAAACAAGTTACATATGGTTAGTGGGCATACAAAATGTGACCAAGGCATCTTCATACAAGCATATTTAAATCTTTCTAGCTTACCATTTTCCATATAGAGCTACTTTACATCATAGTTCCACGGCATTTCGGGATGGGGGGACGGAGGGCCTAAGTTTGGGGACGGCAGGGGGTGGGGGGGGAGCGGCGCTGAAATACATATAGTACTTGAAAAATTAGTTATAAAAAGATGTATAAGGATTAAGTATATTGCATTGAACATCAACAATTTAACATTGTGATTTAATCATTTAAATTCCAAGTTTGATCCATTGAACAATGAACATTAACAATTTAACAATATATATTAATGATTGAACATTGAATTTTCAAAATTTCATAATGATAATTCATGATTACATTGTTACAATCAAGTATCAACAATGTTCAAAAACAAAATACTAAAATAGTGAAATACTAAAAGTAGATAGTAAATACAAATGACTCAATGACTCAATGGCTAATCATCCCCAATGTGGAACTCCTCATCACTAGAACTGTTGGACTTCACACGCTCAAGCTCCTCCAAGCTAATACCAACCAGCCTAGTCTGTGTAGCATCATCATCAATCTGTGCTGGCTCCTTTGGCTCTACATCCCATCTGGCTGTTGGACTCTCCTTATACGCAAGTGTGTTGCGGTCAATGAGATGCAAGGCACTATGTACAACCACAAGCTTCTCTGCCCTCTTAGAGTTAAGCATGTTCCTCTTCATGGAGTGGATCCAGCTATAAGTAGACTAGTTCCTCTCAGCAACAGAAGAACTAAAAACCTAGAACAACAAACGAATGGCTAGATCGGTAGTCCACCACAAAATTGGTTCCTCCTGTGCCATTGTCTCCCTATCTTTTTTGGCCCCCTGTGAATATCCCCTAAGAGTGGCAAATTTTGTCCACTCAATACGAATGATGTTGGCCTTTGTAGAATCACACATTTTCTGAATGGCCTTCATGAACCCTGCCTTCACCTCAGCAACCTGTATGGGTGTAAGTCTACCAAGGCTTTGCACATACCACTTCCGGTTCAATGCATAGGCAGCTATGTGCAAGGGAGTGTTAAGCTTCTCCCATCTGCTATGAATGATCCGCTGAATATGCTCTATGTAGAATGTCAATGTGGGGTCCTCTCGTACAACAACCTTCATTTGATCAAGCATAGTATCAATGCACTCATACATCTCTCCAAGTGTAGGTGCATTAGCATCCCCATATCTAATCACTGTGAAGACTAGAGTAATGATGGAGACAATATATTTGGCATCAGCCCAAAAAACATCACTCTTCACCAAGTCCTTCACCCTCTTCCCCTGCTTTGTTTTTGACTCAGGGCACCGATTCCATTCTATTGTCATGACCATTAGTTGCAATGCCTCTTGCAACTCAAGCATCCTCTCCAAGAGAATAAAGTATGATGCATACCTAGTCTCTATAGGTTTCAAAAAATCCTTCTTGGAGAAGGTCCTGAAGAGTGCATGTGAAGTGTGGTGGTTGCGGATAAACATCTGCACATCTCTAGCATCATTAACCACTGCTTTGATAGAGCTGATTTTTCCCATGTCCTTCAGTGCATTATTCATGGCATGCACACAACGAGTCCACCAAATATGTCTATAGGCTGCCTCAATTAACTTCCCTGTTGCTCTACACACATGGGTTGCATCTGTCACTACTTGCACCACATTCTGTGGCCCAACCTCCTCTATAGCATCTTTGAGGATTTGGAACTGAAAATCAGCATTCTTGCGATGCCCTAAACAATCAATAGCCCTAAGAAAATAAGGGCCAGCTGTACTTGTAACCATGATATTGATGAGTGGACGATGCCTAATGTCCGTCCACCCATCCATGACAATGTTGCATCCACTAGAAACCCAGGTCTGCTTCATTTTCTCCATTAAAACATTAATCTTGGAATAGTTCTTATCCAAGATTGTTGTCCTCAATTTAGTCTCTCCTGGTGGCACATATGATGGTCCTACTTTTGCTATTTTTGCCACGACCTCCTTATAATAAGGAGAGCGAGCCACATGGAATGGAATGCCATTGGCAAAGAAGAATTTGTGAATGGCATCATCTGCCTCATCCTTTGCTTGCACATTGAATAAATCCGCCAGTGGATTTGAAGCATCACTAGTCATCTTCCATTTCCCCTTAGGCCTTGCTGCCCCTGAACTAGATGTATTCATTGCCATTGGCCTCTCCAAAGTACTAGAAATAGAACTTTGTCTCTGATGACCCCTCCCCCTTGGTGGCAAAGTAGTAGATGAAGGTGCATCTTCTTCATTGGCACCCCATAATTTACATATTAAGTTTACATAGATCATATATATTGCTATCATTTACATTTGGAATGTGTACATGGACTCTACATGCAGTTATTACATGAATGTTTAAAACTCATATCTTGTGATTGATGCTTACATTTATATTTCACCTTGGGACCATATCATTATGACTGAGATTTTGGCTATGATTCATTGCTATACCTAGCCTTCTTAGAGGCGCATTACCTATATTTGAGACATATTTTGCCTTGCCATTGGGGGGCAATATACCCCCGTGTCTCCTTAAGCTTACTCTATACATCTTATGCATACGAAGCATCTATTGAAACACATTAATTGTCCTTCTCACCTTTGAGCCTATCATCTATATCTTGCCACTTGGAAGCAGCACAAAAGATTTTTATATGATACTACATTGAGCATTACATGAGCATACACTTATACACATACCTTCATGCCCATAGGGGTTGTGTCACATTACCTATACTTTAGCATCATTCATGCTATGTCTCTTTTTTGGAGCCACAATACCTATGTGCCTTGCATTGCTATACTAGTGGGCACCTATGTCCTACATATGATTTACATCTTGGCACATTATGGTACTCATATTTTCTATATACATTATTAAATCTTACACATTTGTGTACATGACTTATACGTTGCCAGCAAGGTAATTATACTTGCATGGTCCCTATGAATTATCCATTTGACAAACCCTACGTAGACAAGGATGTCCTCGCCATCATTATATACACCTCACCTATGAGCTTCATTGGTCACATCTATAAAACTATATTTGCCTATGGGGCATGCTACGCACATCTACTCTCCATAAGCCTTATATATTGACATATATTTTCCCATCACACACTTGTGTCTAGCATGCTTAAATTGCTTCATACATATTTGATATTATTATACATATACACAAACACATGATCGGTATTACTACATGATACATCTATTGCTACATCTTATTATCTTGCCCAATTATCTACATTTGGGCATGTTGGTGTCCTGCACCCTATCATCCTCATTGGAGGATGCACCGAACTTTGGACCTTACCGAGCAGTTACCTGTATTACATGATTCTCACATAGACATTGGTCTATCTCTCCTACTTTATCTACTATGGGGCATGTTCTTGCCCCCTCCATCCCATTACACTCATTTGAGGATGTGTCACATATATTGAGGCATACATAAGACCACATTTTCTACGACATTGATACTCACTAGAGTCATATATTATGCATTGAGCCTTAATGTTAACATTCCTAAATATGACAATGATACTTGCTAGAGTAGTATATATAGCTATACATGATTTTATATACTTTATGTGACACAACACTGGAGGCATACTAGTTGCCTACAACTAACATACTATGGGGCTTTGCATGTGATCTTTTACGATAATTACATGTGTTTTATGCAAGTTTCAAAATGGTATCAACTATATACAATCTTATTACACATGGTGCTTGTAACTCTTTCTTTTGAGATGAGTGATTGCAGGCACAAAGTTATTCAAACCCTCACCTCAAGAGAGTGACATATATCAAAGTACTTTCATAGTGAAATTCGAGGATAGGCAATTTTGCAAAGTACTTTCATAGTAAAAGTCGGGCATGAGCACAATTCAAAAGTACCTTCAAATGAAGGTCAGGCATGAGCAGTTTTCAAAGTACTTTCATAGCAAAAGTCAAGGAGCTCTCCATGGAGCAAAAACATTATCTACTTCCCTAATCAAAAAGTAGGAGGGTTCACAAATTCCCAAAGAAGTGGTTATGTCCAGCGTTTATCATAAAAGTTTGTAATCAGAATAATCGGAATAGAAGCATTGTTTTCCACATTACGAAAGCATTTTGTTCAATAAAACGCAGTTGTATTCATTCGTATGTTCTTTTAATTTTCATATCACCCCTCAAGTAGGGCAGTTGTGCGAGGCGCTGTCCAGGGGGCTCGAGGAGCTCCCTGACCGAGGCAGACAACTGTCCAATGCAAGATTTGGGGTTCACAAAGGTGCTGAAGGATGAGATGAGCGATGCAAGTTGGGATGTGACTCGAGATGAGTCCGACTTGTTTGACACTGGCTCGAGTTGAGGACTTGCATTGATATTGCAGATTCAGCACTTAGATGTTTAGGCGAGTTGGGTCGGTGTTGGGGTGTGAGATGTAATTTGGGTGACTCCAAACAACGGTTTTCAGGTTGAAAACAAGCTTGGGGGTGGACCCAGTGCCGCATGGATGCACTAGAGAGTGTAGCCCCATGACAGATGTCATTTAAAGTTCAAATTCAAATTTTCAATTTAGCATAAGGAGCATTTATGGCATTAATTACTTGTTGGCAATTGGCCATTGTTGACAAGTATACCAAAGTTTGCAAAATGATGAAAGGTGTGAATGAGTACATGACATAACAATTTCCTCCTCCTCTCTCTTTGGAAAGTCAAGGTACACACTTCAATTATGTATCATTTTGCTTTGACGCACGCATGCATCACTCACATACACACATCAAAGTTGGGGCATTATGTAGACACTCAATTTTGGTACAAGCCTTCTTCTGCTAATGTTTTTAGCATTGTTTTGTGAATATGGGGCATCACCTTGAATTAAGGATTTATTGGGGTTTGTCTTTCCTCTTCTTTGTGCAATCCCATTTTCCTCTTTTCTTTTGTTTGTTGTTTTATCCCACTTTTGTTGTGTTCATGCACATATTTTCTCTCTCCTCTCTTTATCGGTGTTCATTTCTTCCTCTGCAATAGGAACGATAGTCTACCGGTCTTACCTTAGGCGGGATCAGTCGACCCATCAATCTTATCCTCTTTGTTTTTATGGGCCCTTTTGCCTATGGTCGCATCCTTTCAATGTTTATATCCATTGTTAGTTGTGGCCTTTTTCTTTTGTTAACTTTTGTGTGCCAATATCTCTTTAATTCGAACCATGTTGAGCCTCTATATAATATCATTTATGAGCATTGTAAAAGATCTCTCAATAAAATAAGTATCCATCTATCATCAGGAAGAAGTATTATTTAGATTCCATACAAGTTTCCAATCAATTTGTTCATTTTCAAGCCTAAGCACACTCTACATTGATTCATCTTTGCTCAAGGACTTGCATCGCATCTTGTACCAAAATTGACCTAGGCAAATGTTCATGTAGATGCATCTCACACTTTGGGAGAGAAAGTAGAGCTGCTTCTTTCAAACTTCCATTCACACTACACATGAACTCAGAAGGGCATGATTCTAACATGTGAAATACATCGTCACAACACCTTCATGGTTGGTCGACCCAACTATTTATTCCCTTCTCTTTTTCTCTAACATCTTGTGACAAGCTAGGTCAAAGACATTGAAAGGACAAATCAAGTAGTTATGTCTACCAATTCATCAAAGCGCAAGTACGACATCCAATGGCGTACAAGCATAGAAGAATTCAGAACCAAGAAAGCAACACAAGACACAATCAGCGCAAGAGGACACGATTAGCAATCAAACCAAAAGACCAACGATCCCACCCAAGACACGAACGGCACATGCACCGATCTCGTCCCTGCACAATCAACACAGAGGCAATTACAGCCCTACACAGTCTAGACCCACACTCAAAAATTCAGAAAACATCAAGGTGTGATCATTCCATCAACTTTTGCCTCTTTTCAGGTTCAATTGTCAATTTAGCATTTTCCTTTTACCTATTCACTATTTTTAACCACTAGGGCAGATCTGAAAGTGTTGTTTTACATTGTTGAATGGTGTATCTCCCTAGTGCTATCAATTTACCTTATTGTAGAATAAAAATAGGGTAAATCACCCCACTCCTATATATATAGGCCAACAAGAGAGGATTAGACACTATTATAGGGCATAGGGGGATAGCGACCATTGATCAATGATAGTGACTGGCAATTGGTTATCAATGTGCTTTCAATAAGCACACCTAAATAAAACAATGAGGTATTAATGATCAAAATGAATTGGCTAATGAAAATACAACCCCTGGTAAGGACAATCAAAATCAAACTTAACAAAATAGGGTAGTGGCAAAACAAAATTCATTTGCGAGTCTACAACACCAAATAAATTCACCGTCAACCTCCATCATGCACGTCGATACTGTAAAGAGCAAGTTTTTAAGCTAATTGGAAATGGGTAGAACATTGAAGAACACTGTTGGCATTTTGTTGATGGCCAAAATTATCAAATGCAAAGCATAATACAATCGCTATCTCCACCATTAATTCAAGGCAATCCTTCGACAAAATTGTCAAAGGTAGCTAGCAAAAACTCTACCGAGGATAAGAGTGAAGTGGATATGGCGGGACTACTATTTCTTGAGACAACACTACAAAATAGAACCTGATCATGAATGCTTTCACAAATTGAAGCAGACAGGTGTAAAGGAACTCATCACAATGCAAACAGTAAATTGTAGACCCTCAAAGCTTAGCAAATTTTGTGGTTGACTTTGATTTCAAGGGGCATGATTTCAAAGTCGCATGACAATTGCTAAATAAGGTGTTTGAATTGCCAAATAATGGGTAAAAGGTAGTCCAACAAATATTAAGAAAAGCAATTGAGGGAGGAACTTTTACAAGATAGCTGCAATGGAGATATTGTAGAGATTAGGAAAAAGCATGAAGTGGATGTTGATGCCATCAGAAACCAAGTGTTCAAGAAGTCGATAGAACTTGCGTAGGCTCATTTATTTGGAAGTGAAATGAATTATGAGATGCCATTCTGATGCATCAGATATATTCAGGATATTGCAAAGGGTGCAAGCCTACAAGGTATAACTAGGCTGAGTTTGTGGCTTATAAGATAAACACCCAATTCAAAAGATACAAAATGGACCCCAAAAGTCAATACACTTGCTCGCTATACACCACAGCTGCTCACTGACATATTTCCTCAATATGAGTGGGAAGAAAATACAATACCAATGATCTATAGGGCAATAGAGCTTGAGTATGGGCCAGCAGAGTTGAACATGTTTCATAAAACCCACACGACAAGGTAAGCAAAGCCTATTTGAAATCTTCGACCCATAAAGGGCGAGCTGATACTTTAGGGGATGAAGTCCCATTGAAAAGGTGAAAAAGGACTGAAACAACAAGGTAAGCAGTGGCAAGGACAATGCCACCGCCGATTCAATCCATGTTGATGGCACCTACAAACAGTTGTGCAGCATCTCCCTTGCCATCGTAAACTAAGTCCTTTAAACCCCTAGAATATGACATGTTTAAAAATCCTGAAGCCACACATTTCAAAACTGACATTAGATGTCAAGGAACAGTGAAAATATTGCCACTGGTTAAGAAGTTTAGATAACAACATGGAGGTAGAGGGAATTTCACAAGCTGAGACAGTGACAGAAATTGAAGATATATATGAACAGAAGGAGGATTTTGAGTTTAACACACCAAATTTAAACTCCCCAATATATGAACAAGCAGGTTATAATATTTATTTGAAGTAAGGCTGGAACCTACAACGGTCGTCCGTGGGATAATTGAAACAGTGCCACTGCAGCACATGATTGATGAAGTTGTGAATTGTGTTATAAGATTGCAGATAGTAGTCAAATCTAGACAGTATGGAAAGAGGGAGGATGTAAAAGAAATAGTGTTTTTTGACGAGCAGCTTACACAGGGCTAGTAGAAGAGACTTCAGGATTTGTCACAGAAGTTGTTAGCTTTACAAGTAGACCTGTTGAGAAACATTCAAGTAATTCCACTGGTCACTCAGCCAAATTCTGATAATGAAGAATATCATGAACAGCATACTTTGTATACTAAGGTACGACAAAACCACAAATTCTTAAATGTGGTGTGAGAGAAACTGGAACATGAAGAAACAGAAAAAAATAAAAATAAAAAAACTAAAAACACACATACAGTTAGAGTTTGGGTTGTTGAATCTAGATGCTGAATCACACAAGGCTTATGTGAAATTGGAAGACAATTTGCACACTCGATTAGCGAAGTTAAAGAAACTATTGGTTTTGTCATATAATGAATATATGAAGTTGAAAGTGGATTTGTAGAAGTTAAATAATCAACTTGCAGCTGAAATTCAGTTCACTATGCCACAAACAATTGATATCACGCAAATGCCACATCTAACGGGTATTAAGGAGGGCTTGTTCCAGGTCAGCAGGACCACAAGACAAGTAAGGGTCAAGAAAACAACCAGATTGTACAGGTGATATCAATACAGGGACAGGAGCCACATAATGCATAACCTCGACTTGACCCAGCTTAGTGAGGCCATCAGCTCTGCAAAGGAGATTGCTTTGGCAATGGTGAACAACACACAGCAATAACAGTGACACTACCCCACTCTGTAGCACCAGGAGTATACAGCCAAGTGCCTGTCTATTTGTTTTGGGGGGGTTGGGGCAATTGAGGACAGTGTAAGGCCGCGTAGGGAATACTTTGGATGCAATTAGAATAAAATTGAGCACCAAGTGGACTAAGCAGATTATGCTGCTGAACATGTTTAATTAAGTAAATTATGATTTTGTAAAGCTGTCATCAAAGGTGCTATTGCAATGTATTTCTGTTAATTTATTACATTGCTTTGACTACTGCTGAAAATATGTTGTTACTTTGCTTCTCTGCAAAGCTGTTAAAGAATACAGTACACTAAATGTATGTTGAAATAAGGTTTTCTGGAGACACTGCCAATGAAACAAAAGATCTCAACGTTTCGAGCCCATCTGTGGGACCCATCGTCAGGAGAGAAAGATTTTTATTTCACAAAGAATACAATGTACAATATAAATAAGATGAGCTTATGGATGCTTGACCTTTCACCTTCTGGGAGTTATTTTAATTCTTCATTAAAGTTAGTAGGGGTTTCCAAGTATGGCTAATAATGAAACCATCATCCTTATTTAGATTATTGGTAGTCTTTTCTATCTCGAGTGCTTCTCGTATCCGTCTTTCTTTCCAGTGGTCAACCTGTACAATAAGCTTGGCCTCTTCCATGCAAATGTGGTGTTTAAGAACAAAGAAGTGTTCTTCTAGTGCAGATTTTTCAATTCGTTCATGAAGGATATCTCTGGTGTGTTCCTTTAGTCAAATCTGTAAGGATCTCCCTGTTTCACCGATATATCATCTACCACATGAGCAAGGTATTGAATAAACTCCACTAAGTAGCAATAGGTTTTGACAGTCTTTTGCTCTATCCAGTTTATCTCTCAGAGTATCTAAAGGGGTGAAAATTACTTTGATCCCATTCCGGGAAAGGATGCGAGCAATCTTGTCTGTGGTGGCCTGTATGCATGGAACTGAAACCATAGGTTTTCTATCTTCTTCCTTTGTCTCTCTAGTAGTATTATTTTCTTGTGAGATGGCCTTTTCAAAAGCCTTTTGAATTTGTCTGCTTATATAACCATTTGCTTGTAGAACCATGGTGAGATATTCTAAGTCTGGTCCCAGGTGTTCTTTATCTGAAACTCAGATTGCCCTTGTTGCCAAAGTGTTTAGAACGGCCATTTTTTGGTTGGGGTGATGGTGTGAGCCACTGCCTAGATAAAGATCTGTCTGTGTTTTCTTTCTGAACACTTGATGTGAGTCCTCTTTCTTAAATGTATGTTATCATAAATGGGTAATGGCAGATTTTTAATTTTTTATGCAATAAATTTTCACCAACAAACCATTATGTATCGTCACCCCTAGGACTTTTTGAATTTATTAGACTAAGATCGGTGAACATATTGGCAAATAGGAAGGAGATAAAAATTAAAAAAATCATTTAGTCTTTAGATTAGTAATTTTTATAACTCCAAACTGGCTTTTTGTAAATTTTGACGATACTTTATCTCGTTTAGTTTTTAATATAACTTTTTCAATTTCTATTTGAAAAAATAATTTAAAAAGGTGGAAAAAACAGTAGAGAGCCTAAAAGGATAGAACAGGTAAAAAGGATTGGAATGAGAAAAATGCCAATGATAGAGACATCTGAAAAAAGAGTAAAAATCTCATTATTCTAGATCCAACAAGGCCCCTTGCCAAAGATTATCACTCAAGTGAGGGAAATTACGACCATACTTGACTCACCTACTATAATTGACTCACCTAGAAAATGAAAGTTTGATGAAGAATGTAACCATGATTTTTTCTTGTTAACAACAATTTTGAAGCTTTATAAAGAATAATATAAATTTGGAAAGTCCTTAAAGGGAAACTAGTAAGACCAAAATGTTGACTATAATTCTGATGGCAAATGGATAAAGATTAATTGAGTACAAAAAGGGGTTGACAATAATCCTGATGTCAAATGGATAAAGAATATTGTGTATAAAAAGGAGAAAGATTTTGAGACCAAACGCTTGAAATGCTTTTTGAAGGAGCCTAATAAAGATTATAATGTACGTAACAGATATTGACCATCGTATTTTCTTTCTGACATTTTGTGTTTTGGATTTTATGGTTCCTTGGAAAGGTACCGATTCTACCATGGCAAACACTGATTTCTCAACAGTCAGTCTCCATATTCCATAATGCCTAAGATCATTGTCTCTCTCTCTCTCTCTCTCTCTCTAGGAAATTCAAAAAAACATACATAGCAATAAAAAGATAAGACAGCACAGAATAATAGCCTTGGTGTGCTGAATTTATTATAATATTTTTCACAGAGAGAACTTGCACACGATATTGATCCATAACAATGTCTGACATGAAAAAAAAAATGAGGAGGATGATGGAAGGAACTTAGATGCATATCTCACCTCGTCTTTGTTTTGATCCTGATGAAGGTTTTTGTGTGATGACCCATTGTGTGTCAAACTTCTCGATCCCTTTTACTTCAACAATTATCTTTTCAATTTGTACTGCATCTCTAGCATCTAAACCTACCTCTGTTTGTCCTCCACTTTCAACCAGACAATTTGCATTGAGTACTTGCACTGTGGCAATGATTAAGTCTCCAGGCCTGTAAGCTTCCCGATCTGTGCTCACTTTCAGTGTAGCAGCAGATACACTGTTGTTTTCTGAACTGGTAGTTTTAGAAAAAGAACTTTCGTGAGGCCCTCCTTTTTTGAAAAAGGGGAAGACCTGAGGAATGCTAGACAACATTGTCTCAGTTCTGTCTATCCATTCGCTCTTTCGTCTCAATCAAGAAAAACTGCCAGTTGCAGTGAAATCAATACTTGTACTGTTTAGAGTAACTACCAATATAGTAGGTTTTTTCCTGTTCTACCAACTTATAGATAAATGAATACATGTGTGCAATTCTCATGAAAAAATCTACGTAGGAATGTTTGTCTGTTTCGCCGAATTTAATGTTTTGACAGTGAGACAGATCTAAACATAGCATGAGCGCTAAAAATCCTGAGCGGGAGAACCAACGAAAAAAAACACAGGACGCGGCTACAAAACAACACGAGTTTTCCCTTCGAATCAACGAAAAAAAACAACAATTTTACTCATTTGCAAGCGCGTTTGTGGAGAATTGTGGGAGCGCCGCCGTGGAGGGCTACGGGAGTGCTGAGCAGCGAGCGACCAAGGAGTATTCGATGTAGGGTTTTTTTTTTTTTTTTTACTTTTTTTCCACTTTGTTTTTTAAAAACATTTGACATAGTTTCTTTTTAGGTTTTTTTTTTCCATTTTATATAATTTTGTAATTTATTTTATTTTTCATTTTTAATTCGTACGCCATTTATTTTTATTTTGTTTTGTTTTTTATTTATTAGACTATTTTTTTATTATTTTACTTTTCGTTTTGTTTTTTTGAATTTATGGACAATTATTTTTTAATTGTTACGTTTTTCATTTATTTTTATTTTTAATTATATATAATTTTTTTAAAAAATAGATGTTTTTTTATTTTATAATATTTTAAATTGCTTTTTATTATTATTATTATTTATTTTTTTATTTTTTTTTCAATAATCTATTTTTTTAAAATTGGTTTTTATTTGATTTTTTAATTGTTTTTTAATATTTTTTATTTCTTCTTAATTTTTATTTCAACTTTTTTTTATAATTTTGCTTTCATTGATTTTTTTATTTATTTAATTATTTTTTTCATTTATTTTAAATTGTAATTATATTTAATATATTAAAATATTTTTTTTTTTTATAATATCCTAAATTTTTTAATTTATTTTTATTGTTATTTTTTTTTTTTTTTTTTTTATGTTTTATTTTATTCTATTAAAAAGATCGTTCAACATTTAACTAAGTAATTATATGTAATCAAAGTAACAAACTAATGATGGCGTGCAAGCGAGGGCAGGGGCATGAAGCAAAACATACAGAGTAGTCTAGGTCAAGGAAGAAGGTTAAGAATAGTGGTTGAGTCCTCCATGAAGCAAGGCATGAGAAGCATATGGAAGCATAGTGGGTTTGTGGAGATGATCTGTGCAAGGACAATTTTCATGATGTTGAAGATTCAGTGGAAGAAGACCAACCCCTAAGGTTGCCTCCTTCCTCTGCCCTCGGTTGTGAAGGAGAAAAGGGAGGATTTTGGTGAGGATGTCAATAGGGCTTTCCCACAATAGTTAGGCAGCGGCCTACTTTTATCATTAGGCTTAGATGGGCACTGATCTTGGAGGAGAGTGAGTTGCTTGAGAATATCAAATCCCTTGAAGAGTGTGGCATTTATGCTACAGTTGAGGGTAAACAGCGTATTAATGATGTTCTTGAAGCTTGGATCTCTATCAACTGGGGCGAGAATCTTGGGTTGAAATTTTTACCCAATGGTTTTTTCCTAATTCCCTACCCTAATTTTTCTGCTCGTGAAAGAATTTTGTGAGGTGGGCCATGGTTATTACATGGAAACGAATTTTTTGTGCAACCTTAGTGCCCTAATTTTGATGCATCCAAAAAATGACAAGTCAAGATCCCTATTTGGATTCGGCTCTACACTCTTCCATTCAAATATTGGGGTGAAGCATGTCTTAAGGCAATTGGGAATGTGCTTGGAGATTTCATTTCTACGGACCTTGTTACCTAGGAAAGCATTTGGGCCACTTATGCAGAAATTTGTGTTAACATGGATATGAACGCTGAAATCCCAAAGGTGATTACTCTCAAAGCTTTTGATAGGGAGTGGATTCAAATCATTGATCTTGAGAAGGTCCCTTTTAGATGTTAGGGTTGTCATGCAATAGGTCATATAAAGGCAACTTGCCCTAATGTTCTACGCCCCTCATTTAGTAGGAGTGCAAAAAAGAATTAATGTTTGGAAAGCCAAGACATCCCCTCCTTCAGAACAATTCATCAAATGGAATGATGGATTGTTGTTCAATTATAACCCAAACTTTCCCTTGGAAACTATTTCTCCAAGCGTAGTTCTATCGCTCATTGATAGGTTAAAGCCTTCTTCCATTCAAAATATGATAAAGGCAACTACCAAACTAGTCAATCAATCTTCTAAATTATTAAATACCCTCTCCTTGGCAAACCTGACTTTAGTGAAGGAAATTGAAGTACAAATTCACAATATGGAAGATTTGGCTGCCATAAATTTGGAGAATGCTTTTCAAATGAGTTCTGTGGACAATGAACCTTTTGAAGTTGGAGTGGAGATTGGTAATCAGGGCAACAAATCTCTTCTTACACAGATTTATGAGTAGGCGATCCCATTTGACTTTGGAAGTGAGTTCGAGGATGATTTTGGCTCCAAGGAAATTTTGACGATCTCTCAAGTAGCATGCACTCTATCTGAGCCTAATTGTGGGAAAAAATGCAAAAGGGGTCGCAAACTTAATTCAAAGAAATTAACAAAACAAGGTATGCTGCAAAATCAAAAAATCTATCATAGTTTTCTTTCCTAGAACACGAGGGGTGGAAAGCCCCTCACTGGCATCATGAAGATTTTTTCTTGTAATGTTAGGGATTCAATGCCCTTAACAACCAACACTTGGTAAAGCGTCAAGTCCTTCCTCTATGCCTTGATATTATTATCCTGTAGGAAACCAAACTTTCAAAAGAGGAAGTGAATAAAGTAATCTTACATGGATGGCAAACTGGGAAGGTTGGTTTGTGGACACGATTGGAGCCTCTTGTGGCTTGGTTACTCTTTGGAATATCTGTAAAGTTGAGATTTCTTTGTGTGGCCAAGGAGTTAATTGGAAATAGAGTCAAATCAAAGGCTTATCCTCGAATATTAACTTCAAAATTTTCAACATTTACGAGGCCAATATTTTGTATTCCAAAATAAAATGCTAGGCTAAAATTAGTCAAATTATATTTGCAAATCTTACCAATAAATTTGCTCTTGGATAAGACTTTAATGTGATCCTTGGCAAGGATGATAAGCGAGGAGGCTAGGGACGTCCTCTTCAATCATAGAGGGATTGTGTGTCCTTTGTTACTTCAACAAATCTTTTAGATGTGGTCCTTAAAAAAAGCCTTCATTCTTGGATGAACTATAAGAAGGGCTTTAATAATACTATTGAAAGGTTGGACATATTTTTGATTGATCAAATGTGGTTGAGCTTAAATTGGGTTCATGAAAGCAGAATAATTCCTTTGTCTCGATCTGATCATGCCCTAGTGGAATGAGTCATTGTTGATGATCAGGGGTCCCCTTTGACCCCTTTTAAGTTTGAATTAATGTGGCTTAAAGACCCAACTATTTTTGAGACCTTTAAACATTGGTGGAACGCCTTCCCATTGTAAATGGAAATTGCATTTTCACTTTGGCCAAAATGTTGATATTCATTAAAAACTGTGTCAAGCATTGTAATAGGACTCATTTTAAAAACATCTTTGTGGAATCTAAGAGAGTGAAGGAAGAACTCTTTGCCTTGAATGAGCTAGCGCTGAGCTTTGGCATGGATATGGATATGTTCCTGAAAGAACAGGCTCTTTTAGCTGAACTTGAAGAGTTGCACCTAAGATAGGAGATATATTTGAAGCATAAATCCAGAGAATGTTGGCTCAAGGAAGGAGACCAAAAGACCAAAAAAATCACAACTCCACCCGAGCTAGAAGCAGCAATAATAGAATTTTCAAAATCTAAGATAAGATGAGGAAGGAATTAGATATCTTCTCGGATATAAAAGGAAAAGCCATTAGTTTCTTCATTGATCTTCTTGCATGCAAAGATGCTTCTGACTTACATTCGCAAGAGGAGGCTCTTTGTTGCATTCCCAATGTTGTGTTTAGGCAGCAAAATGATCTTTTGATGTCCCCTTTCACTTTGAAGGAGGTGAAAAAAGTTGTGTTTTCTATGAAAAAAGACAAAACACCTAGATCAGGTGGCTTTCTAGCTGCCTTCTATCAATTTTTTTGGCCTATCATTGGAGAAGAAGTGACTGAAGTGGTGGATTTCTCTCGGCAGGCAAAAAAGGTTGGCTTTGAAATCAACTATACTTTCATTTATTTAATCCCTAAAGGTGCATCTCAATCTTCCTTTAGTGATTATCATCCCATTACTCTTTACAACACAAATTATAAAATTATTTCCAAGGCCATTTCCTTCAAGTTGAAGCCTTTATCCCCATGATTATCTCACCTAAACAAAGTGGCTTCCTCTTCGGGAGTCATATTCAGGTTGGAGCAATCATTGTGCATGAGCTTCTTCATTCTTTAAATATTAATAATGAGAATGGTATATTTATTAAGTTGGACACCAACAAGGCTTACAATAAGGTCAACTGGAAATTCCTCACAAAAGTCCTAATTGCATTTGATTTTGCTAAAGGGTGGTGTGAATGGATTTTTAATTGCATTTCCACCCCTAAATACTTCATTCTCATCAATGGTGGGTCGATGGGTTTCTTTGAAACAACTCGTGGCATTCGTCAGGGTGATCTAATTTCCCCCTTTTTGTTTGTTTTCATGGTTAAAGCCCTTAGCAGATCCATCCAGGCTGCAAAGGATGAAGATTTGATAAAAAGTTTTTGTATTACACAAGGATTAGTAAATTTAACCCATCAATAGTTTGTAGACAACACATCCTTGTTTGGCAAAGCCACGATCAGGGAAGCTATTTCTTTTAGAGTTTGTTGGATAACTATTCTTTAGCTTTTGGTCAGGGGATCAATAATAACAAATCTGAAATCTTCTTTGTAAACACTGATAAGCATCATCAACCTCATCTTGCTCAGTGCCTTAATTTTAGAATTCGAAAGCTCCCTGCTAAGTATCTTGGAGTTCCTCTTTTTGTTGGTCCTTATAGATCCAATCTTTGGCATAATCTCTTGTTTTTGCTTAAAGAACATCTAAATTCCTTGAAGGGCAAATTTCTTACCTTTGTTGGTCGTGTGACTCTAATCAAATATTTACTATCATTCATACCTATATACCTTTTGTTTGTTCTTAGGCCCTTGCCTAAGATTCTAAAGAGTATTGATTAGATTTGTAGATCAAAAAAATAAAAGTCCATCTTGTTAAATGGGATAAAGTATGCAGCTCTAAAAAAGTTGGAGGAACTGGAATCAGAAATACTTGTGTTCAAAATCAGGGTTTAGGAGCCAAACTTATTTGGGGATTGTGTTTCAAATTCAAAAATGCTCTACAACAAAATTCTCATGCATAAATACTTGAGCACTTTTGATCCATTGGTGATTCTTATTATGGACCATTCTCTTCCAAGTTCACATATATGGAATTTTTTGCTTCATTGTAGACCTATCATTAACCACATTTTGTGGATCCTCAATAATGGCAAAAGGGTTGTTTTTTGGAATGATTCATGGAATGGACATAAACCTCTCCATGAATTTATGAGTTAGAGGAAGCTAGAGTGGCTCTTTCTGTAGCTTGGGGTCTGAGGGTGCGTGATTGTTTTGATTTGGATGGCCATGGTCTAATGATTATAAGAAAATGGAAAGATTTTGGGAATGTTCCAATCCATGATACTTAGATAGGTCTACTTTCCTCCATTCTTGCCAAGTGTAAGATTTTTGTGAATAATTTGGAGGACATCATTTATTGGATTAGTGCGGGTTTATAAAATAAATCTTGGCTACAAGCCCACTATTTTGGAGATAGAGTGTTATTCTCAAACTAATCACATATGTTGGAACAATAAAGGCCTCCCAAAGGTTGGTGTTTTTGCTTAGCTTGCAACTCGATATAAAATCCTCACTCAGGACCAACTTAGGAGATTGGGCTGGATTGGGCCTTCTAGATGTTGCATGTGTTGTCAAGAGGAGAAATCTATTGATCATCTTCTTCTTCTATGCCCCTTGTTGGGATTGGTTGAGCTTCAAACTCAATTGGTTTTAGGCTTATGGCCCCTCTATCTCAAAGGTTTTTTCTATGTGGTATTTGGGTCATGATAATGATTTTTTAAGAGTTATGTGGTTTGCTAGCCTTGCTATTTTGATTTGGAACATTTGGAAAGAGAAAAGTAATCACATTTTTTTGTGACAAAGTTACCCCCATGGAGGTTTTTTGTCAAAAGTTAAAATTATTATTTCTAAAGTTGTTTCCTCTCACTTAAGTAGAAGATTTTCTAATTCTTCATCTTGGGACATGATGGTCCATCCAAGTTGGATGTTGATCAAGATGCCTTCAGTGAATGGGTCAAGAGTGTTGAGAAGCAAGTCTCTGACTCGCATAGGTCTTTTATGAACTCCACCTATGGCTGATTGTTTCAAACTGAATTTTGATGGGGTAGCATGTGGTAATCTAAGAGCATTGGGGAAAGGATGTTGTATTAGAGATTATACGGGTTCTTTGATTTTTGCTTAATCTAATAGGCTCCTTGATGGTACTAACAATGAAGCAGAAGCACAAGCTGTGGTCATGGGACTCCATCTTACTTGTCTTTATGGAATTGATAATTTAGAAATTAAAGGAGATGCCATGGTCATTATCAATGCCATTCATAATTGTAGGGGATAATCTTTTATTTTGAACAACATTCTCAATTTGTTTTGGCCACTTTTGGAAGGTTTGGTCTCTTGGTCAACTACTCGTTATTTTTGGGAAGCTAAAAAGCAAGCTAATTGTTTAGATAATTGGTGGGTGGATCAAATTGAAGAAAATATTATGGACAACTAGTATTATTAGTGGTCAGATCTTGATTGTTTTGATGAAAGTCAATTGCTTTGTGGGTTAAGCCCTCTTGTATTGTGGGTGGAGAACCATGTTTTGTTCCATGGAATTGCTCATGTATGACCCCTTGCTTCTGATCAAATTAGTCTTATGGTATGCTCATTTGGTTATATTTTTTAAACGAATGATCCTTGATTCCAAGTGGGTGAGATTCAATTTATGGTGTATGCTTGATGTAATGATAAAACTAAGCCTATGGAATGATTTGTTGCACCTAGGGACTAATTTGATCAGTGGTATCTGAATTCAGGTGAAGTGAGTTGAGCCATCTAGTATTGTGGGTGGTGGAACATGTTTGGTTCCTTGGAAATGGACACGTAGGGTCCCTTGATACTGATTATACATCAAAATTTGGTCCTTTGGAATTCTCATCTGGTTATGTATTTTACAGTGCTAACCTCAGTTAGAGTACACAAACTTATTTTAGCTTCTTCCTTTATGCGTGCATGGGAACAAGGGATGTTTTCAACTTACTAGAAATTACATGCTCTGGGCTTAAAATGGGTGGATACTTGCAATCTATACACTTGCCTGATTAACAAGCAGATGGTTGATTCTAGGTGGGGGAGTTTCAATTATTTGGTGTTTGATTGACGTAATGTTAGCCTCTCTTAATAGCCTGTGATGTGCTCTGTTACACCTTGGGCTTATTTTGATTTGGGGTTTGTGATGGCTTTATGCCTTGCCTTTGACTGAGTGGTTCCTTGCTTAGGGAATTTGCTCCCTTTAGTTTTCATGGGTGTCCCATGTTTTTATGATTGATCCATCTCTGTATTATAATTTTTAATTGTTTTGTTGTGACCTTTTCTGCCAAGAAGCTAATTTTCCTGTATAACGATCCTTTTGATTTGGAATGTGGTTTCTGACCCCCCATGTTGGGTCTTGTGATATGGTCTACTTTCAAATGTGTGGGTGATAAACAAAACAAAATTTGTTATTAAACCAGTTTTTAATTTGTTGTTTTGGATGGTGCGAAGATGATGTGTGTGGTACCTATGTGCTCCCCTAGTTGGAATTTGGTGGGCGGCTGTGTAAGCAGTTGTGGCATTGTTTTGCCTTTATGGGCATAGTGTGGTGGCAGTTGTTGGCGTAACCCAATTCGGTCTTGCAAGTGGACCTGAGTATTCTCCTTTCGGTCATGTTGGTTTCTTGTGATAGTTTCTTTCCTTTGTTTGTAGTGGGTTGTGGTGTTTTATACTCCTTTTTATCCCCTCGAGGCCTACTTGTTTTGGAAGTTTTTATGTTCTTTATGGATCTTTTTTTGTTGGTTATTTTTACTCTTTTGTACTCTTAGGAGAGGGCCCGTTACCCTCACATTTATCAAAAAAATAATAATCTATTAAAAAATTAGTTTTTATTTAATTTTTTAATATTTTATATTTATTTTTATTTTTTATTTCATTTTTTTATCTACAAGTTTATTTTCATTGCTTTTTTTCTTTTTATTTATTAAACTATTTTTATTATTATTTACAATTATTTTCTATTGTTATTTTTTCCATTTATTTTAATTATATATAATTTATTAAAAAAAAATATTTTTTATTTTATAATCTATTTAATTTTTTAATTTCTCTTTATTACTAATTATTTATTTTCATTTTTTTTAATAATCTTTTTTTTTTAATTATTTAATTATTTTTTATTTCCTTTTAAATTTTTATTTCATTTTTTTATAATTTGTTTTCATTGATTTTAATTTTATTTTTACAATCTTTTAAATTTATTTTTATTTTAATAATTGTTTGAAAAAAAATAGTTTTTTTTAATTAGTTTGTTTTTTATTTTTATTTGTATTAAGATGTAATTATTGTATTTTTTTTCACTTTTAATATTTATTTTAATTTTAATTTGAATAAAATTTCATGGCTCCTTGTTGGACCCTAAATTTTGGCTAAGTCTTCTGGTAGTGGTGGGAAAGGATGGCGTGAAATAAGCACAGCGCGGGAGGAGCACGGTATAAAAGTGATACAGGTGTAAAAGACTATGGCATAAGAGATCATGGTGTGAGCAGACCCAGTCAAAGGGGATGCATAATAAATGGATAACCTAAGAGCGAAGGGCTTAAAATATCAATGAAAGATTGGGGAGTACGAGGGAAGCAGGAGACAATTAAGGAGTGATTCTCAGGGATAAAACATGCTTAAATCATGCATGAGTTTAGCACCGACCTGCATGAAGATAGACATTTGGTAGTGAGGATCCAACATCAAATGAGAATATAGGGGCACAAGGGCTCGGGTCTTTAGGGAAACAATGTAGATGGTTGCCACAAATCTTAATTCACTGGAGATCGTTGGCTAGTCACTAAGAGTGTTATAACTATTGTAACTACTTGGTCGGGGAGAACTAAGTATAAATACCCCTGTTTAGAGCTTTGTAATGTTGTTGATCATTATTGTATAATGATTAATTGTTGTTGAATGTCATTTCATTGGGGTAATCATGGATATCATTGTAATCTTGTTAAAGTACTCATGTTTATAGCTAAGTTGTATCATTGAGTTGCACTATACATTTGTTATGTAGCTTGTGGATCTATTATGTATATGATGAATAAAATCTATGTTATTTGAACATGATCAATAAGGAATCTAGATATAACAGTGATGGTCATTTTAATTGTGTTTGTTTATTTAACTAATCTTAGGCCCATAATTGTGTATTTCTTTTTCTGGTTAGTCATTGAATAAGGTATATATTCGAGCACCGATATATGACAAATACACTTTCACACGACAAAACCCATAGGAATCAGTTTTTTATTATGTGTTTTGAGTGAGTGCGTAAGAACTCTAAGGCTTACGTGAAATGTTAGTACGCTAGCTTGTTGGGTCTTAGTAACTTCACCTCATGCCTAGGGAAAGGTCTTTGTAACTTTAAGTGAATTAGAAGGACGAGTAGGATTTTTTAAGTTATAGGTTGTAGAGGTCGACGTCTACCATTAACAGGAGTCAAAGCAGAAGAGCCAAGGCACTTACAACAACAAAAACATATTCATTTGGGAATATTGGATGGTCTTGCCTCAACCTTTGGGCTCTACGAAGGGTGATGTAGCATAAGAAAAAGGCCCAATGAAGTGAACCACTCCATATCATTTTGGAAGAATAAGAGCTAGGTATTGGTGGGGAAATAGTGCTAATCAGGGAAGAATTCCCTGAAGAATAAGGCGTGCACATGGGAGATGAAGGAATAAAGATGGCAAGCTAAGCGAAAAAGAAAGCTCAAGTACCTCCACCTCTACTTTTGTTTATTGAGGAAATGTAGTACCTCAATGTTAGGATCTTGCTCCACCAATAGAGCACATATGATTACTTCTTGTATTAGCAACTAAACACGGAATTTAACCATAATCAATAAGTAACTAGAAATATGAAACAACACAGGAATATGAGAGACAATACACAATTGTATTAATAATCACTCAGAAGAATATACAATAAAGAAGATGCCACTTCTTCCACCTTAAAGGTTCACCACACCTCAAGACCTTCTTCCCTCTCTCTCTCGGTCCCAACAATCAACTCCAATATAGAATTGATGTTCACCTCTCCAACCAGTCAGTAACACGCTGCCAGTACACCAAGTACACAACCATACTCCAAGTAGATCTCCTGCTCTCTGCTGCTACCTGCAAATCACTAGACCTTACTCACCATTGTAGATCTCCAAAAGAAAGCCATGCTCACCTGCTGACTAAGATCATACAAATATGAAGAACCCTTATGATTCTCCAAACCAGCACCCACTCTTGGTACTGTGGCACTAAGAGGAACACACCATTGCTCTCCTCTCTTAGAAGGAGCTTATTTGCTCTCTTACTCTCTAGCTACAGTTTACAATACAGCCCATGAGTCCATATATATATCTCATGCTTACAATAATTAGACTATCTTAATTACAATAATTAGACACGCAACTCAAGACTTTAATTAGCCTTTACATGCAAACTCTCAGTTCAACGAACTAACTGTCTGTGCAACGAACAGTTTAAGAATCGCCACAGGTGACCGACGTCGATCCCTGTCTGCCTGGAGGTGACCGACGTCGGCCGACCTTCTGTCGATGTCGGTTGTCTTCAGCTCACGCCTGCCAATGTCGATTTCCTTCTGCACTGCAATCCGCCGATGCCGGTCTCCCTAGAACTCAGCAACCTCCTCCATGTTTGCACCAGTTAAAGCTTTTAGCTCCACATCCTAACACTCAAGATGGTGTTGCACACCAAAAACTGAGTATCCAATGTGCCCACCTGCACTATCTTTGATTAAAATCATCAATAGCCAAAGAATGAGGTAGAACTATAAAATGATTATAAATTCAAGCACCAAAACACTAGGAGTGAGTTAGTTTAGGACTTGAAGATCTTCAATGCCTTAGATTTTGATGGCCTTTTTCAACTATTTAACCTCCCCTATTTTGGAAAGCTTATAGAAGTGGTTAAGTTTTTAATCTCTTGTGTTTATGAGGAATATGTCTATTTTGTTGGGTGCCAAATAAAAATCATGGTTGAAAGAATTAATAAAGTATTAGGGTTGTAGTGCTCTGGTGTGGACCTTGAATATGATCTAGAAGACTTGATAGAGATAGAGAAAACAACTATCATGTATGAGTACTATAAATAAGGCCATGCTATGCATATAAAAAATCTTCAAGGTTTCGCCCTCTAAGTGGTCACATGCATTATCATGATGAAGGTTGGTTATAAAGATAGATGGAAGGAAATGGACATGGATGACATTTATGTTTCACACCAAGTCATCAAGGGGTTAAATTATAATTGGGTGATTTATTTTTCCAATTAAATTATAAAAGATACGAAGAAGGCTCATCGAAAACCCAACCATAGGTTCCCATGGGGCATGTTCTTATTACTAATAGTGATCGATGAAATTGGTGTACCTAAATACACCTCTAGAGAATTGAATTGGTTGTATCCACCTGAGCATAAGTCCTATGCAAAGTGATACAAAACATTCACCTGCACTAGTCAAATCACTCTAAACTATAAGCTTAAAATGAAGTCGTGGTATGATGGGATGAAGGAAACCTTTGGGAATGAGTGGTGCATTCCAAAGGACTTGCCTACACAAGTTGGAGATCAAGCCAAGTTTGTTTTAAAACAACACTATTTCCTCACACTCATCAATATGGACTTGTTAGTAATTTGACTTGTCAAGGTCAAATTACTACCTGTATTATTTGAAAGTTTCTTAAATCTCACCAATATCCCTTTGCAGCAAGTCAAACTAATCAATTTTGGCCTAAAAGCATTAATTTTGGTAAAAAACATCAAAAATGGATTGTAAATGGGTCATTGTATTTTCAAAAGAGCATTGTCAAGTTCAAATATGCATAAAATCCATGCATAGGGATCAATGTTGAGAGAAAATTGAACTTTTTGGGAGCTACAGGTGGTTTCAGGACCTTGATTTTTGTACACAAAGTTATCATGAATTTAGGAACCTTATAAAAAAAATTCATGGCCATTGGATGAGTGGCGATGCATGCTATTTTGTAATAGTCCTTAGTATGTTCGTTGGAGATCACTATTGGAGTAGGCATCGTTATGGAGTGCTACAAAGGTTTCTAAGCCCAAGTAAAAGTTTAAAAATCATGGGATTATATTTTTACATCATAATCAGACCTTTAAATTGTTTCAAAACTCTAATTTTAATCAAACCATGTTTATATAGGCTTTTGCAAGCAAACAAACATATAAGCCAAAAAGGGTTTTTTTGAATTTTTAATAAAAATGTGATTTTATAGTGTTTTAATAGCATATCAAAGAATAAATGATGATTTTTTTATGCATTGGGAATCAGGTAAATATTTATTTTTATTTTGGTGAATTTTTCATTTTTTGCAGTTCTAGGCACCCTTCCAAGCCTCTTGTTCAGATGCTCATATCTTTCACCATGTGTGGAGTTTGGATGAATTATATTATTATGTTTTTAGGACCCATATTTAATTATAATTCATGAAAAATTGAGACTAGTTGATGAAATAGGCTTTATTAAAAATCATTAAGAGTGTAGGTAGCTCAAAATGCAGTCAGAACCCCACAGGCAGATTTCTCCATGTGATAACTTTTCATATATTTGGAATGTGAACCCAATATTTTTAGGGATGTTAGGAGGTTATTTTTATACACATAAATAAAAATATTTGAGGATTTTTAGGTATGTGCTTCATGAACCATAATTTTGAAAATTTAGGTTCAAAGCCTGCCTAAACCCTAAAAAAACTAGTTTTGAAAAAAGATGATTTTATTGACATAAAATCATATTGTATCAACCTAAAAACTTTTCAAATGTCAATTAAACTCAGAGAGGATTCTATAAATGTCAATTTTATGCATGGAGATGTACGGATGAGTGCAAAAATCATGTTTTTTGTGGAAAAAAATGTAAAATGAAGTACATAACACTTCAATGAAATCCAATCAATGGATATAAAATATTAAGACTTTTTATTCATCTTTAAATTTTAATTTTTTCTAAATTAATCTTGAAATTTTTCCAACCAGCTTGATCAAAATGGCCAGTCTGTAGGAAAATGGTGCAAAATGGGCCTAGTCAACCCTCTTGACTAAATGGCGAAGGTTTTCACATCAAAATCACATTTTTGGTGATGAATAATTTTTATTTCAGGTTTAATTTTTTGTTTTTTCAGGTTTAATGGCTTATTTTTTTAGGTTTAATGGATTTTAAAAGTCACAGATTGGCTTTTAGGCTTATCTGGTCTAATAGGCCTAGTTGGTCAAATGGTCAACTTGAAGAATTACATTAAAAATATATCAAATGAATTAATTTTGGATTTTTCACATGGAATATATATATTTTTAAGTTGATATATCATTCTCAATTCAATCCACAAGTTTCAATTCATTCAAGTTGAGCTCAAGTTGAGTTAACTAGTCCTTAAGGGCCAAATCTCTTTGGTTGACTAGTTTGACTAGTTTAATGCATCTCCCATGATTTTCATGCAAGATAAAGTCTTTAAAGAACTTAGAATCACTTTCAAGATGCATTTATATTCTAATTTATGACATGTTTATTATGCAAGGAAGGTTGACAAGTCAACATGGGCCCACCACTTCTCAATTCTATGACAAAAATGAAGAACATGCAAATTTTGAAGAATTAGAAGATTTTGAAGTCTTTATTTACTTTTGTAAAAGTATTTTAGTGTTATTTTAACCCAAAAAAGACTAATCCTTCTCTCCATGTGTATTTGGCTTTATTCAAGGTTTTGGACTTATATATTGGCTTTTTGAAGCCATTTAAAAAAAAATCCTGAAGCAGAGAAGAAATTGTAATTGACACCATTTTTTATCAAATAAAAGAAGATTTTTTTTTCATATGGTTTTGGATCAGAATAGAGTGTAATTTAAATATGTACCAGCATACAAGTGGCATATACTTTCACTTTTTGTAGGTCCTTTCCACACCTATTGTGAAAATCTCATCCTCTACAGGCCATTTGAAGAGATAGAAATAGAATTTTGCAATCCAAAATCTTTTCAATCCTTCATCTAAAATATTTATGTTTAGGAGAAATCTAAATAATTATTATTGATTTATGTGTGTCTTAATTTCAATATATTTTAAAGAATACTAATCATTCAGGTGCATCACCCCTTTAATGCAGATTTCTTTTCAGTTTTCCCTTCTCCTTTTCATCCCAAAAAACCATAGTAGTCCAGATATAATTGATAAATCTAAAGGGAACCAACCCTCTCTAGAGGTTCTTCTCAGTACAAAGTCACCCACGCTCTGAGAAGATCCAATTATATCATCTGGAGTGAGGGTGTTTTGTGCACATCTTCAAGCATGGTGCATTCCAAATTGATAACATGACCCATTTGGAGAATTTTCTACTTGTTTAAAGTTGCCTTTTGCTTTCATGATGCATTACTTTATGAAATCTATCAACCAAATAGACGATGAGTGGTCATTCTTACTTAAAGTTGAATAAATTAAATCTAAGGTTCACCCTCTTTACCAAATGTATGGATACCCTAAGAAAAAAACTTATAGAGAAAAGATTGAGTCGAACAGAACCAACATCAAGGTGCATCAAACCTTGGTTGGGGATTCCATTCATACTCTTTTCTATATGTTGAAACCAAAGAAGAAATCTTTAGGAAGCACAGAGCACGAGAGAGAAAAATTTCAATCAGTGCCACTATTAGAAAATAAACATAAGCATTTTAGGCATGATGCTAGTATAAGTTTTCAGCCAAAACCTTTGAAAAGGCAAAGGATTGCCCATGCATTACCAAAGATGGTTTATGTTCCAAAAAGGGATCCAAAATAAGTCAACCAGAAGGCCTAGTGCAACTATACAAACTATTCTTTTGGAATAAGAGACACAAGAGCCTAAGGATGGTGATAAGGAGGAGTTAGAAGAATTATTATAGCTCCAAGAATTTGAACGAAACCACCAGTGTTTGGTAGGGTGTTTAAGAGGCCAGAAGGCTCAGGGGTTCTATGGGCTACAGGGGGTCTATAGTGGTTATTTGATTTTCTAGCTTGCACCATGTTATAGATATACTTATAAACCAAGATGGGGCTAGTACGAATGAGTGCACAAAGTACATTAGAACCTCTAGTAGATCCAACCACAGTAAAACAAGTGGATAAAACTATACTATGGATTGCATACACAATATGAAAGAAACAATACTAAATGAAATGAGATAACCAATGCAATGTAAATCTAGAGATTAAGGTGCTTTGAGGCCAAATGAAAGATGTTTCATGCAACAAAGATGTTTTTAGGCAAGGGTTCAGGAGCATACCTATTCTAGATTTGATTTACCTTTCCAAAGCAATACTATTGTTTTCTATCAAAGTAATAGTAGTATTTTCTATCAATGCAATATTTCTAGTTTTTGCATAAGTTTTCTAGTTTGTTTTGAGCATATAGAATTTTATCATGTAATGAGAGATGTTTCTAATGCAATCATAACATGTAATGGTAAATATTTCAAGCAATGAAGATATCTTATAACCAAATGCAAATACATAAACTTTATAAACTATTCTAAATCATGCATAAAATAACTAAATTGCTAAAAATAAAAAACCTTGGCATGTATACTACTGCAAATAAATAAAGAGTTTTACTTTACAAAGCAAAGTGCCCTCATATCAAACTCAATAGAAATGTGCAAAATTTCTACCGACTGATTATCCAAGCTAGGAAGCAAGAGACGAAGAAGATCAGGGTGTGTGTAGGCTGAGTCCAGACCAAGAGCCAAAAGCTATGGAAGAGATCAAAGAGAAGCCACCAATCTGTGAGAGCTAATGTAAGGAACACAAATGCTAGGTGTAATAGAGTCTTGAGGAGGCAAGGAATAGTCCACAAGCTTCAAGAATACTATCAATAGCAAAGAGAATCACCAATGGAAGTAGCAACAAAGCAGGCATCCCTTTTCACAAAGAAAGCAATTGTGCCAAGCAAGAATCAAGAGAGATTCAAGGAAGCAGCGAAGCTTTCAGTATGAATGACCAATGGAGAATATTAGAGCAGAGATGCAGAAAAAATGGAGTGAGAGTGAATAGATCAAGGCTCAAGATAATCTAGAGTCAAGAGAAAGGCTTAAATGAATAAGAAAGAGGCATATATCTCAACCCTAATCCACCAAAAGACCAAAAACTAGCCGTTTGTAGATGTTTGGAAAAACAGGGCACTTTTGTATGCATTCAACCCAGGCCACAACTTTTGTGAAGGAAACATATGGCTTAGGCCATGAGTTTCCTCCCTAAGTTGTGGCCTAGGTCGAAATGCCACCTAAGGTGGTCAACAAGCTCCCAAAAAGGCCCCGAGGGGTGCTTAAAGAGCCCATATAGCATGCAAAAGAGATGAGATAGACTAAAGATGTATAGGGGATGAGAATATCATGCAAGAGAGGTCTAAGCGAGTGGCCTATGACTCTAAATGGGATAACCAAGGCCAGTAGTCTGTATGTGAGCTGATGTGTAATCATAAGGAGGAGTAGGGTCACAAGAAGTATTATTACATATGCCCCTGAGGTATGAGCAGTCAGTGTTCGAATGAATAAGGAGTGTTGTAAAGTAATTAGAATCCACACCAAGGCAAAGGAAAGCAAATACTAATAAGATAACATAAAACATTACCTACATTTATCAAATAAGGATGATGGTAGAGGAATGTCAACGATGCGATGCATAGGTAAAAGTGTAAGTGTTGCATAATCCAAAATCCAACTCCTACAAATAGAGAACAAAAGTGATATCAAATCAAATCATTCTATCTAGAATGACATTCACCAAGGTGTCAACCCTAGTGGTCTCCATGCAAAGGATATGGGTGAAATAGACATCCTCAAAGAAGGGGAGTAAATCACACACTACCTCGAAGAGGGGGAGCAACTCAGAGCTAATGATAACCTGGACATCGGTGAGTTGAGACACAACTAAGAGTGAGTCAGAGAACAATTGCACATAGCACATGCCTAATTCACAGGCATCAATTAGGGTGTCAATGATTGTGTGATACTCGGTGGCATTATTCATCTGATTGATCAAGATATGACTACCTATAACAAGCTCATGGACACTCATATCATCAATAACCTAAGCCATAGTTGTAGGTCCTAGGTTGCCCTGATTGCCACCATCTATGTGAATCACCACTGAGAGGTGCACCATGATTTGGGGTAAGGATACAAGACTAGCAAAGATGGAAATGTTATCTCAATGTAGAATAAAGTAAGTGAGTTTCCCAAGGGAGTCAAAAAATGCAACCAATCCATAACCAAAGTGGTAAACTAACATAAGTCATAGAAAGAGGCAACTAAGGAAAGTAGGGGGATGTTCAGAGAAGACGAAGACCAATCGGCAAAACCAAAACAAGTCTTGAACCACTACAACCAACTAACACCATCAACCTACAACCATGACAAAAAAAGAGAGAGGGAGTTATAATGGATCGACTACATGAATGCAGAGAAATGACTAACTAGAAGAAGTACAGAAAGTAACTTCTATCCCTGGGTGCCAATGAAACTGGGCACAGGCTTGGGAGGTCAACAATGACCTAAAATGGGTCTTATGGATGAAAATGGGGCTAGATAAAGCCTAATGAAGTCTCATATTTAAAAATGGAGGCTATCAGTGTGATTAAAATGTGCTAAAACCCTTAAGATGAAGGTCTCATGATCTAAAATGCAAAAAAGGGCCCACAAGGTGCATCTGGCAAGTAGTGCATGGGCTTGACAGGCCAGAGGAACTAGGGGTATAAGAGACTAGAATGGTTTTAAAACACACCCAATGAGGCCTCAAAGAGAGAAAATGACCCTACCATTATGTCTAGAATGTGTGAAAACCTCTAAAGAAAGGTTAAGGGATTTTGGGAGCAAAAATGAAGCCAAATGGAGGCCCAAAAAGGGCAAAAAGAATTTTGTAGGTCAAGCTACAACCTACCTAGACAAACCCATGGCTTGGACCACTACCAAGCTGAATAATTTGTAACTTAGCCTAATACCAGGTTTTGGTTTAGCCCAAAAAGCCACGACTTGGGCCAAAAAGGGCATAAAATAAGCCTAGGGAGCCCGAAAAGGCCGAAAATTGGCCCAAAAAGGAAAGGCAAGAGGGGAGATAAGAAAAGAATGTTTGTGAGCATGTCAAAACATACTTTTATTACTTCACTATGCATACAATTGATCTAGGGTCATGTTTCTCTCTCGTGCAGATGTGAGGAGGAGTCAGAGTGTTAGAGGCAAGAAAGGCATCTCAACCAGTAGAGTTGTCACCACTATGCGGGACCAAATGTGAGAGAGTGACTCAATGCCAACAATAATGAGAGGTGAGGAGGGGTGGTACGAGGCCCATGATAGATGAATACTAGCTAGGGAAGGCTAGATCAAGTCACGAACAACCACAACCACTAACCCACACCACCTATAGGCATTACAAAAAAGGATAGAGGGAGTTGGTAAAGGGCTAGCTGCTAGCAAGCAGTAGGCCTACCAACTAAAATAAGCAAAAGACTCTACTTCTATCTTAAGGTGCATCTAAAGAGGAGTGTATAGGACAAATAACTAGAGATACTAGCAAGGGTCTGATGATGGATGCCACGAGAGAGGTAATCTATCAAATGATGACATGAAGAGTGTGTTTCCTAGTAAGCTTTGAGGCTCACTAAAGCACCAAAGCCTCAAGCTTGGGCCTACCCCCAAGGGTAGGCTGCCACTTCTCCTTAACTAGAGGCTAACCCCTAAGTTAAGCTATTATTTGGCCTATAAAGAGGCCAAATAATAGGGAAAAGGTGGGAAGGAGATGAAGCATCCATATCCTTAGGTTCACCAAGCATGACCTAAAATACAAGAGTGTCAAAGGTAGGGTCGTTGTAAGTGAATAAGACCTCTAAACCCAAATAAGTAAGAGGATGGCAGTGCATCTGATGCACATACATGAGCTTCTTATAAGCTATCCTCTCATTGATTAGGTTATGTGTTATACCATGGATGGAATAACACTTGGACTCAATGACTCTAACAATCTTTGTGGGAGATGCATATAGAGAGCCCATACTCTAATGGGAGAAGTGTGATGAGAAGGAAAGATCAACATCTGGGGAGACATCTTATAAGAGGTCTCTGAAAAGAGATGATCTAGATTGACATCATGAAGTAGAAGAGGGAGTTGACAAATGCATGCCATACTCTGAAGGAGTGAACGTTGCTCGATACTCAACCGGATCACAATGCTCATCCTTGAGAAAATGAGATTCAATAGTAGGGGGTGTGTGGGCACCCAAAAAACCCCATGAAGAGATAACCAAAGCCTCACCTAAGGGCTTTATCTTTAAATTAAGCAATACCCAGGGATTTGGTTTAGTCTTTATGGTGTGAACCTCACCTTCATGCATAAACTACACCATGTAAAATGTGGTCAATGTGACAGCCTGCATGGAAACAATCTAAGGATGGCCAAGAATCATGTTGTATGAAAGATTGAGATCTAACACCCAAAACTCATTTTAGACTAACTTAAGACCAAACTTAATGTAGAGCTTCAGATTTCCCACTGGCATAACTCCATCATTATTAAAACTTACACACCTATGGTGAGAATAAAAAAACTTCTGACCAATCTCGAGCTCATTGAATACACGCAAAGGTATGATATTAAAGGTGACTCCTTCATCGACAATGCACCACTTAACATGATAATCATCAACAAAAGTCTCGATATAAAGAGGGAAACAAGCCCTCTTTACCAAAATTGAAGCATCTAGCAAGAAGGCTAGGTTGAAAGATAAAATAAGAGGATGAGGGTGCTTAGGTGTATTAGAGTTAAACAACACTCTGACATCATCCTATAGCAGATCCTCATGAGAAAGACCAAGCTCATCAAAGATGATTCCCCTTTATTTAAGACAAAGGTGAAGTAGGTCTCAGATGGAGATTCCAACCAAGAGGCCCTATAATTCCTCTATGATGGAGTAAGTACGCTATCTAGCCTAGGGAGGGATGTTACTTCAGAAGTCAAATTTGACTTTGGGATTCCCTACCCCTATGGGCTAGATGAGAGGCCCAACACCACTAGTATCTCCAACAAGGTCGGTATCCCAACTTGAATGCATGTTGACAAAGCACTCATAACTAGTATGAGCAATGACAATAGCAACAATGACCTTGCTACTCTTGTACTTGGTTTTCCCTCTTAGATCAGCCTGAGAAGAGGAGTTAGAAGAGGTGGAAGAGTAAGAAGGATAATGTGGGACCTTAGCCTTTGATTTCTTCTTTTTCTTCTTATCTTTCTTCTCCTTGTCATGGTCTGGTATAGGCTCCTTAAATAAATCCAACTTGTGGTTGGGCTCTACAAGAAGAGAAATCTGAGACTAAGGTGAGGCTTGCCCACCAGACTTTTGGGTGGTATAATTGGCATCATCATGCCCCTTCATCCGATGGTAATTACAAAACTTGGTGGGGTTATAAGGAAACACCATTCATTATTTTATTGGACTAGATTCAGAAACCTTCTTTTTAGTTCGCTTCTTGCTCATGACATTCACTTTACAAGTTTCTTTTTTGTCCTTCTTCTCTAGAGGAGAATCAGTGATACCATCACCAGTCACATTGTGGTTGTGATCATGTGATTGGGATGACTTTTGCGAAGGTATGGGCTGCATGCCCATATGTACCTCAAATACTTTGATCTTTAGGCACTCATTAATAATTTCACTATAAGAGGTGGGCTCATTCTTGAGGACCTCAAGGTGAACCTCCTACCTCAATGCTTATGTGAACATATCATAAAGCTTGTTATCTGAGAACCTAGTTCTACACATATAAATAGTTGAACACCATCTATGCACAAAATCAAAGTTTAACTCACCCCTGGCCAATGCCATGGAGGTGAGTGACTGGATGTCAAGGTTAAAAGGTCTATAAATATCAAAATATTGGAGGAAATCATCTAGAAGGAGCTGGAAACTAGAGAGAAAATTTGGAGGCACATTCTAAAATCAGACAAGAGCTTTAACTCATATAGAATGAGCAAAAATCTTCAATAACATGCCTTCATCCTATTCCCAATTGATACATGCCATCATGAATGTCATAATATGCTATGTAGGATTGGAGTCTTGAGTCCCATTAAACTTTGGTAGTTCAGGGATAAGAGTAAGAAGGGGAATGACATGCACCCAAGGGGCTAGAGGATTTTGACAAAGATCCTCATAAGCACAGTTAATGGTAGGATGGTGATGAGCCCCAAGAGGGGGCTTGTGATGGTAATAATGTTTCCTATGCTTACAGGCATCATAAAAACCATTGCCGTGAAGAGCATGATGCCGAGGTGGTTCTTGATAAGGAGGCCAATCATAACAAAAATCATCTCTACCATGAGGTGGATAATGGCCATGGGAAGTGTGATGATCCCCATAGGGCTGATGGGAAGACATGGCATACTCATGAAAATGGTCATGATGACTAAAATCTTTATGATATTGGTCACATGCCATCAAACAAGGATCAATCGATGGTCATTGAGACTCTCGATACTCATCCAATGGATCTCAAGGCTATAAATGGCAATCAAAATCAGCATGCTCATCAAAAACTCTAGAAGAAGGGCTAGGAGGATGGGAAGAACCCTTATGAAAAATATATCTTCTCGAGTGGAAATACTTATAATCCATATCATGGACCTACAAAATAGTTTCCTACTAAGAAAGAGGTGGGGAACTCATGGGGGAACTAGTTGAGGCACTTGACATTGAATGGGTATGACTTCTATCTCTAGAGGATGCACATCTTCAACTCTTAAGGGGAGAAGGATGCACTTCATTCACCTGAAGATGTTTATGACATTCGTTAATGATTGCACATAACTCATCTAGTCCTAACTGGGTAAGAGGATCCTCATCACCTTGAATAGGTGAGTGAGATGTGGTATGATTATGAGCAAAAACATCCTTAGATGAATAAAGCTTAGATTGGTGAAGAGGAGTTTGAGTTCATTAGTTATAGTCCCACCAATCTTGTTACCTTTCGAACATGAGAGGGTGTAGACTAATATGTTGGGTCAAGGGAGGCTTCTGGATCCTACGGTGTTTATGACATTCCATTGCAGCTGTGACTTACTCATAAGTGAGCTTAGGGATGAGACCCTAAATTTGATGGGAGTGACATCCCAAGGGTGGGAGGTCAGCCATGGATGCAATGAAACAAAAGCAACACAAAAGACAACAAAAAGGCAAACCTAAGGAGAACCAATAAGGAGAATAACACGAAACCAAAGTAGAATACAACAACTAAGGTGAGAGCTGAAACACAACTAAAAGCAAATTCTAACAGGTAATAAAGGGGAGTTGGCTAATAGAGCTCTCAATGGGGTATAACTAGCGTGAAATCGTATGTGAGATCCCATCAGGTGTGCTAGTATGTAACTCCAAGAATCTAACTGGAACCACCAGTGTTTGGCAAGGTACTAAAGCAAACCACTAAGAGGTTAGAAGGCTAAGGGGTTCTATGGGCTAGAGGAGGTCTATAGTGGGTATCCAATTCACTGGCTTGCACTAGGCTATAGATAGACTTGTAAACCAGGTTGGGGATAGTACAAATGAGCACACAAAGTATTTAGGAACTTATAATGGATCCAACCACAATAAAGCAAGTGGCTAAAACTATACTATGGATTACATACATAATATGAAAGCAACAATACTGAATGAAATGAGATAACCAATGCAATGTAAATCTAGAGTTTAAGGTGCTTTGAGGCTAAATGAAATATTTTTTGTGTAATAAAGATGTTTTTAGGAAAGGGTTCAAGAGCATGCCTATTCTAGATTTGAGCTACCTTTCCAAAGCAATACTATTATTTTCTATCAATGCAATATTTCTAGTTTTAGCAGGAGAGAGAGAGAGAGAGAGAGAGAGAGAGAGGGTTTGCATAAGTTTTCTAGTTTGTTTTGAGCATATTGATTCCTATCATGTAATGAGAAACATTTTCATTACAATCATAACATGTAATGGTAAATATTTCAAGCAATGAATATATCTTGTAACCAAATACAAATGCATAAACTTCAAAAACTATTCTAAATCATGCACAAAATAACTAATTTTCTTAAAAAAAAAAACCCCTAACATGTTCCTACTGCAAATAAACAAATAATTTTACTTTATAAAGTAAAGTGCCCTCATATAAAACTTAATAAAAATGTGCAAACTTTCTACAAATCGATTATCCAAGCTAGGATGCAAGAGAGGAAGAAGATCAAGGTGTGTGTAGGTTGAGTCCAGACAAAGAGTGAAAATCTATGGAAGAGATGAAGGAGAAGCCACCGATCTGTGAGAGCTAATGAAAGGAGCACAAATGACAGGTACACTAAAGTCTTGAGGAGGAAAGTAATAGTACAAAATCTTTAGGAACATTATCACTAGTAAATAAAATCACCAATGAAAGAAACAACATAGTAGGGCATCCCTTTTCACAAAGAAAGCAACTGTGCCAAACAAGAATCAAGAGAGATTCAAGGAGGCAACCATGCTTTCAATATGAATGACCAATGGAGATGATCAGAGTAGAGATGTAGCAAAAGTGGAGTGAGAGTGAATATAGCAAGGCTCTGTAGAAAGTAGATTCAAGAGAGAGTCTCAAATGAATGAGAAAGAGGCATATATCTCAACCCTAATATTCCAAAAGACTAAAAACTAGTTGTTTCCAGTCGTTTAGGACCAAACATGGCACTTTTGCATGCATTTTGCCCAAGTCACGGGCTAGGCTATGACTTTGATGAAGGAAACATGTGGCTTAGGCCATGGGTTTTCCTCCCTAAGCCATGGCCTAGGTCCAAATGCCACCTAGGGTGGTCAACAAGCTCCCAAAAGGGCCTTAGTGGGTGCCTAGAGAGCCCGTCTAGCATGCAAAAGAGTTGAGATGAACTAAGGATGTTTAGGGGATGAGAATATCATGCGAGAAAGGTCAAGTAAGTGGATTATGACTCTAAGTAAGATAACTAGGGTTTATATTTTGCATGTGAGTTGATGTGTAATCATAGGGAGGAGTAGGGTCATGAGAAGTATGATTACAATTACTGTTGAGTTGTGGAGCTAAAAGCTTCACTGATGAGCTAGATTGAGGTTGCTGAGTTTACACAATAACCGGCATCGATTACACAGTCGATCGGCATCGGCAGTATCATTGACATCGGTCAGGAATAGACATAGGACCGATCGATATCAGTCAGGGTTTAGTTGACATCAGTCACCTGTAGACCGACACCGACAACTATGCATTTGCATGCGTTTTTAGAATTAGATTTGTTCTAATTTTAAGAGAATAGTTGGTTTGCATGTAAAGACTAATTTTAGTCTTGAGTCTATTTTTCTAATTATTGTTTGCCTTGGATCCTATTTAAGAGACCCATGGGGCAGTATTGTAATTAAGAAGAAAGAAAAGAGGGAATAACAACTCGATTATTGAGTTGATTGTAATTGATTGAGAGAGAGAGAGAGAGAGAACTCTTGAGAGAGAAATACTGTACGCCCAAGAGGTGTGGGAAGAGTGAGATTTCTTCATTGTATTCTAAAAGAGTTTAATGCAAGATTGGTTATTTTTTGTATCTCCTATTATTTGCTATTTCTGATTTCTAGTTACTTATTACTTCTGGATTAATTTCGTGTTTAGTTGCTTATACAAAAGTAATCAATTGTACTTCAAGTTCCTAACAAGTGGTATCAGAGTGTGTTAGTGTTTGTTGATTACAGAATTCACTCACAGGGGTTTCTGATTGAGTGGAAGTAAAGCAATGGCAGAAGAAAGTAAACTAAGAATAGAGAAATTCAATGGCAAGAATTATCAATTCTAGAGGTTGCAGATAGAACATTATTTGTATCAAAAAGATCTGTACTTACCGTTGGGTGGGGTTGCAAGCAAGCCCACATATATGGAAGATGAAGAATGGAATGTTTTTGATAGAAAGGCTCTTGCAGCTATAAGGCTGAGCCTAGAAGCTTCTGTGTTTTCAAACTTATCACAGGCAAAGACAATGATAAAACTAATGGATACTTTGGCAAATTTATATGAAAAACCCTCAGCTTCGAATAAGGTATATCTTATGAAGTAATTATTTAATTTGCAAATGCAGGAAGGTGGATCTGTATCTAGTCATCTTAATGATTTCCATGGAATTGTAAATCAGTTAAATTCAGTTGAAATAGTTTTTGATGATAAAATTAAGGCTCTCTTATTTTTATACTTTTTACCTGAAAGCTGAGATAGCTTGGTAATGGCAGTTAGTAATATTGCGTCTACTTCAAGTATCTTGAAAGTTGATGATGTTGTTAGTGTAATGTTGAATGAAGAAATTTACAGGAAAAACACATGGGAAACATCAGGTAATGCTTTAAGTTTTAAAAGTAGGGGAAAGCAAAGAGAGAAGGGCAAGCAAGAGAAATCTAGGTCAAAGATGGAAAGAAGATCCAAATCCAAAAATGGAAAAATAACCTACTGAAATTATGGAAAGAAAGGGCATGGAAAGAAAGATTGTTGGTTGAAGGATAATAATGAAAATCAACATGAAGGTGATAAAGAAGCAAAAGTTGCAGGTATTGTTGCACAAGATGCTCTTATATTTTCTTTGGATAATAAAATAGAATCTTGGGTTTTAGATTCTAGTGCCTCTTTCCATGCAACTCCAAATAGAATTTTTTTTAATGATTATGTCCATGGAGATTTTGGAAAAGTTTATTTAGGGGATGATGAGCCTTGTCAAATTGTTGGCAAAGGAAAAGTGTAGCTAAAATTGCAGAATGGCAACACATGGGTGTTGAAGGATGTCATGCATATACCCATCCTGAAGAGGAATCTAATTTTTACAGAAAAGTTGAGTGATGAGGGTTGCACAGTAACTCTCACAGCTGAATCTTAGAAAGTTTCCAAGGGTGCACTTGTATTAGCTAGAGGTAAGAGAGTAGGCACACTTTATCTATCTACATTATTGATTATTCTCCTTCTATTTTATCTACTTCAGATGTAGATGCAACGTTGTGGCACTACAGGCTTGGTCACATGAGTGAGAAGGGAATGGATATTCTTAAGTCAAAAGGTAAGCTTTCAGATTTGAAAAGCATAGATCTAGATTTCTGTGAGCATTGTATTTTTGGGAAACAGAAGAAAGTGAGGTTTTTCAAAATTGGGTCAACAAAGAAGAAGCACAAGTTGGAGCTTGTTCACACAGATGTGTGGAGACTACCTCAGGTAGCTTTTATTAGAGGATCATAGTATTATGTTTCTTTCATTGATGATGCTACAAGAAAGGTATGGTTTTATTACATAAAGAGAAAATCTGATATTTTTAACACATTTAAGAAATAGAAACCTTTGGTTGAGAATGAAACATGTTTGAGATTGAAGTGCCTTAGATCTGACAATAGTGGTGAGTACTACAGCAATAAATTCAACAATTACTGTTTTATGAGTGGAATACGTAGGGAAAGGATGGTTCCAAGGACACCTCAGCAAAATGGAGTTGCTGAAAGGATGAATAGAACAATAATAGAGCATGCATGGAGTATGAGGTTGCATGTTGGTTTGCCCTTACAGTTTTGGGCAGAAGTTATATATATTTTGGTTTACCTGATTAATAGAGGACCTTCTACTGCACTAGATGGTGAAATTCTAGAAGAGATGTGGACAGGTAAAAAGGTAGTTCTTTCATTTCTCAGAGTTTTTGGTTCTGAAGCTTTTGTGCACGTTGATAAAGAAAATAGAAAGAAGCTGGATGCTAAATCTATGCGGTGCACTTTCATTGGTTATGGTTTTGGAGATTTCGGATTCTGATTGTGGAATTTAGAAACTAAAAAAATTATTAGAAGCCGAGATGTAGTTTTTAATGAGAAGGTGATGTACATTGATCAGCTCAAGAGGCTGAATAATTCTGAGCAGGGCAATCTTGATTTGGAAAACGTTATGATCCAAAATGAGCTCATGGGTAAAAATCATCACTCACAGGAAAACACAAAAATCGACGTCGATCAGGTGAAAATCGACGTCGGTTAGGTAGAGACTGATGTAGGTCAGGAAATTGATGTCAGTCAGGCAGAGACCGACATCGATTAAGAAGTTGACATCGGTGACCAGGAGGAATTGATGTTGGTCAGGTACAGACTGACATCGGCCAGAGATGACCGAGATCGGTCACTGATAGAAAGAAATTTGGGCAGACAACAAGCTGTTAGTGAGTCTCAAATGCCCATAAGGAGGTCTGAAAGGGTAAGTAAACCTCCAATTCATTATTCCCCTTCTTTATACTACTTATTGCTCACTGATGGTGGAGAACCAAAAAGTTTTGATGAGGCAATGCAGGTAGAATCTAGGAGACAGTGGGAGCATGGCATGAATGAGAAAATTGATTCCTTGGAAAGGAACCATACGTGGGATTTGGTTGAGTTGCCAGCCAAAAAGAAAACACTGAAAAATAGATGGGTTTACAGGTTAAAAGAAGGAAAGAATGGACAAATGAGACATAAGGCCAGGTTGGTAGTAAAAGAATTTGTAGACAAACCAGGTATTGATTTTGGTGAATTTTTTTCTCCTGTAGTAAAGATGACTTCTATTCAAGTTGTATTGTCTTTAGTTGCTATTGAGGATTTGCATCTTGAGCAGCTTGATGTTAAGACAATGTTTTTTCATGAAGATTTGGATGAAGAGATATATATGGATCAGCCGAAAGGTTTTGAGGTCAAAGATAAGGAGAAACTTGTGTGCAGGTTGAAGAAAAGCTTATATGGTCTTAAGCAAGCTCCAAAATAATGGTATTTAAGGTTTGACAGGTTTATGACAGAGCATGGCTTTAGTAAATGTCAATCTGACCATTGTGTTTATTTTATCAGATTGGATAATGGTAGTTATATTATCTTTTTGCTATATGTAGATAATATGCTTGTTGTTGGTTCACACATGCAGAAAATTACTGAGCTAAAGGTTAAATTAGCTCACACATTTGCCATGAAGGATTTAGGAGTAGCAAAGAAAATCCTTGGCATGAGTATTAAGAGAGACAGAAAAAATCACAGTTTGATTTTGTCTCAAGAGGATAATGTGAATAAGGTGTTGGAGAGGTTCTATATGTAGGATGCAAAATTGGTAAGCACACCTATGGCTAGACACTTCAAGATGAGCAAAGAACAGTGTCCTAAATCACACGATGAGGTTGAGTACATGAATAACGTTCCATATGCTTCAGTAGTTGGGAGCTTGATGTATGTAATGGTATGTACTAGACCCGATATTGCCCAAGCAGTGGGAGTTGTCAGTAGGTTTATGGCTAATCTGAGAAAGGAGCACTGGAAAGCAGTTCAGTGGATTCTTAGATATCTGAGAGGGACCAGTAGTAGGCATTTATGCTATGGAGGGTCAAACACTTCTCTACATGGGTATGTAGATTCAGATATGGCAGGTGACTTGGATGGCAAGAGAAGCACCACAGGATATGTGTTCACTATTGGAGGAACGACGGTTAGCTAGATTTCAAAGTTGCAGAAGGTTGTTACCTTGTCTACTACAGAGGCATAATACATTGCAGTCTCAGAGGCTAGCAAGGAAATGATTTAGATGACTCAGTTCATGGAAGAGTTGGGAAAGGAGCAAGAGAGTTGCAGATTGTACGATGATAGTCAAAGTGCAATTCATTTGACAAAGAATTCAGCCTTTCATTTAAGAACCAAACATATACAGCTTAGGTACCACTTCATTAGATAGGTATTGGAGGATGGACAGTTGAAGCTAGAAAAGATCCATACGGATAAGAACCCTGTTGATATGTTAACAAAGCCAGTAACAAAGGAGAAGTTAAATCTTCATTCAACTTTTGTTGGTCTTCAAGATTGAACTTGAAGATAGAGAAACAAGCCAAAAACAAGCTAGAGGATGTTGTTGTACAAATATAGGTGCAGTTGTTTATCTCCAAGTGGGAGATTGTTGAGTTGTGGAGCTAAAAGCTTCACTGATGAGGTAGATAGAGGTTGTTGAGTTTACATAGTAATCGACATCGGTTACACAGTCGATCGGCATTGGTAGTATCACCGACATCAGTCAGGAATAGACACAAGATCGACTGACATCGGTCAGGGGTCAGCTGACATCGATCACCTGTAGACCGACACCAACAACTGTGCATTTGCATGCATTTCCAAAATTAGATTTGTTCTAATTTTAGGAGAACAGTTGGTTTGCATGTAAAGACTAATTTTAGTCTTGAGTCTATTTTTCTAATTATTGTTTGCCTTGGATCCTATTTAAGAGACCCATGGGGTAGTATTGTAATTAAGAAAGAAAAGAGGGAATAAAAACTCGGTTATTGAGTTGATTGTAATTGATTGAGAGAGAGAGAGAACTCTTGAGAGAGAAATAATGTACACCCAAGAGGTGTGGGAAGAGTGAGATTTCTTCATTGTATTCTGGAAGAGTTTAATGCAAGATTGGTTGTTTCTTGTATCTCCTATTATTTGTTGTTTTTGATTTCTAGTTACTTTTTAATTCTGGGTTAATTCCGTGTTTAGTTGCTTATACAAAAGTAATCAATTATACTCCAAGTTCCTAACAATTACCAGGAGGGACTTTAGAGGCAATCGAAGTAGAATAAGACATTTATTTAGAGAAGACACTCTTCTCAGTACAAGAGGAAGAGACCACCCTTGAGGAGACACAATTAGAGATTGAATATCCACTTGGTGAAGAGAGGGATGGATTTGAAGCAAAATGGACTGAATGACATAGACATCAATACCACTTCCTAAGAGTAAGACACATATGTCAAGATATTTGAGCAAGATCCCATAAAATGGAAACAACCAATTGACTCCATGGTGATAACACTAAGGTCTGATGTAGCCATCAACCTCTTCACCTAATACCAAATAGGTATCCCTAATAAGTTGTTGTATCTATATTATCATCTTCTTCAGGAGGATGCATCTGTCTAAAACCGACACAAGATTTTATTTTTCTTGACATGTATAATGAAGAATGCCATTTTGATATGCTTTCTGATAGTCTTGTATTATATCCACAAGCGATGACACTAGTCACAACTCTTTGAGTAGACCCCCATCAATTTACTTCTATAGAAGCTAACATGACACTCTTAAAGTATCATTTGAGGTAGCATGACAGAATGTTCTTGCATAATTTAATGTGCAATAGGTTGAATAGAAACATAACCAGGTGGTGGCATTGTTTAATAAGGAGGTCATTGCCCATACTAAATTGAAAGAAGAAGTAGTTAAGTTGAAGCACTGGTTGGAGGATGAGACAACCACCAAGGTAAAACTATTGAATATTTGTATGGCTATTCTGAGCTAAGACTCGACACTCTTAGATGAAGTCCTTTTAGAGGGTGAGGTAATTGAAAAATTGGAGACCCTTATGGACCTCCTATTGAAATGATGTGAGGAGTAGCTTGGGCTAAGAGATGAAAAAGTATGGGTAACTAAATTTGTTGTCAAAGTAGTGGAGGTGTGCAAGTATACCTTGCACAGAGTTGGGGATGTGATTCCTATTCTAGATGGGGTTTTTAAGAAGCTGACATGACCAAGCAAAATTTTGGAAGCTCGACTTCAAGTAGAAGAGCTTCAATGCTGATAATTGGTTGATACAATCCTATTAATAAAATATGACACTGAGCGCATGAAGGCATTCAAGGATGTCAAAGTTATGAAAGAGACAATAAGCATGCATTAATAAGAAATAAATTATAACTTTGTGGCACTCTGAGGATAGGTTATAGCTGAGGTCACCATGATTGAGGACGTTCAAAAGGATGCTTCCACATCTCTTAAATGTTTGGTCAATAAAGTAAGTGATTGTCTTGACCAACCTAAAGAGACCAAAAATATGAAAGTGACCATTAAAGAAATAACCATAAAGTTTCTCAACAACTTGTCACATTGGGAAGGTGCTAAGAAGTAGATCAAACATGTTGGTCCTAAATTTTTGGTCAAAGCTAAAAGCGGTGTTTAGTTTAGGATGGACTAATAACATAGTGTGGGGTGATGTTGGACCCCAAATTTTAGCTAAGTATTTTGGTAATAGTGTGGAAGATGGATGGCATGAAACAAGCATGACACAAAAGGAGCATTGTGCAAAATTTATACAGGTATGAAAGACTAAGAGATCATGGTGCAAGAAGACCCATTTAGAGGGGATGCATAATAAATGGAGAACTTGAGAGCAAGAAGACTAGGGAGTATGAGGGAAGAGGGAGATAATTAAGGAGCAATTAACAAGGGTAGAACAAACTTAAATGACACATGAGTTTAGCACTGACCTGCATGAAGGTAGACACTTGGTGAGTTAACCTTTTTAGGGTTTAATTATGTAAAACCTATGTTTCTATTAAAGGCATGAGATGTCTAAATTAGTTAAATAATATGAAATAATTAAGCATTGATTTGTTAAGAATTTAACCTTCTTTGAGTTTCTAAAAATAACAATAAATAGGCATAAATATATACTTATCTGAAAAGAAATTGTCGCAAATGATCTAGGTTCTAAAAGTTGAGTTCTAGATAGTTTTGAGTGTCGTGAACAAGATTTTGGTGTCTATCTACTCACTGGATAGTAGTACCCCATATGGATAGTAGCACCATGCTTGTGTAGTATCCTCAATGTGGCGTTAATGTCCCCTTTGTGGGACTACTATTATTTTTTGGAAGCACTTGCACCTATGTTTTTAGGTCTTATTCATGCATGCACAAAACCTGGAGCTTTATGTTATGCCTAGAAAACTTGATTTAGTGTCCAAACCCTAATCCTCCTTGAAATTATGGCATGATAAATAATTGTGTGTCCGTTAGTAGAATAGGATGGACATGTTCAACACCCCACTGTGAAGAGAGTTGCCTACATACCAAAACTCCGAAGAGTGATCAAGCCTGATGTAGTTCTCCCACCTACTTCTTAATGTAAGTGAAAGTGAATGCTAGAATGAGAGTGGACTTTGATGCCTTGAATGTAATTGAACTTTGAAATCTTTGAAAACTGGGCTTAGGACTATTGTAGATTATAATATCCATAAGTATGGTAGAATAGGGATCAAATAACTTAATTTTGCTTATCTTTAATTTGAATGTGTTTTTGCATCTATTTTCCATCTAGTGAATAAAGGTCATTTAGACTTGTATTTATAGAGTTATATAGCTTGTGTGGATAATAAAATATGCTTAGGTTGACCTTTAAAGGGGCACACATTTGAAAAATTATCCGTTGGGAAGAACTAGGGCTAAGGATAATAGCGCCCAATTAGGGACACTAACACCACGTGGTTGTAGTGTCCCAAATGTGGCGCTAATGTCCACTTGGTAGACTGCTAAGTAAGTTGGATTGGGATTTGAGATGATAGTATTGGGACTATGTTTTGATTAACTATAGGTGATTATGGTCTGTATAATGACTGAAAATGTGTGTCTAAGGCTTTAGGATAGGTCTAAGGATAATCTAGGAATAGGGTCACTCAAGAGACACTCATGGCATCCAATTACCACTTTTAGGTGGTTACACTTTGCAATGAGGATCCAACACCAAACAAGAATATAGCGTTGCAAAGGCTTGGGTCCTTAGGGAAATAATGTAGATGGCTGTCACGACTCTTAGTCCACTAGAGATTGTTGGCTAGTCATTAAGAGTGTCATAACTATTGTAACTACTTGGTCGGGGAGAACCAAGTATAAATAACCCTATTTAGAGCTTTGTAATGTTGTTGATCATTGTTGTATAATGTTTGATTATTGTTGAATGTCATTCCATTGGTGTTATCATAGATATAATTATAATCTTGTTAATGTACTCTAGTTTATAGCTAATTTGTGTCAATGAATTTCACTATACATTTTTTCTGTAACTTAGGGATCTATTATAGATATGATGAATATAATATATATTATCTAAACAAGATCAATCTGGAATCTAAATATAATGGTGATGGTCATTTTAATTGTGTTTTTTTATTTAACTAATCTTAGGCCCACAACTGTGTATTTCTTTTTTGGTTAGTCATTGAATAAGGTATATGTTTGAGCACCAATATATGGCAAGTACACTTTGATTCAAAAAAACTCATGAGAGCCAATTTCTTATTGCATGCTTTGGGTGAGTGCACAAGAACTCTAAGTCTTGCATGAAATGCCAGTGCACTAACTTTGTTGGGTCTTAGTAACTTCAACATGTGCCTAGGAAAAGGTCTAGATATAAATTAACCCAACACTCCTCAAAAGTCAAAAGTTGAGGCATGGAAGCATGTGTCACAATTCAGATCATGACATGAAGTAAAATGTAACTTGTGTATACAAATATTTTATGGGAGTTTAACCAGGGTGGTCAACCACCTACTTCATAGATTAGGTGCTCTTGGTGGGGGTGTTAAGGCATGTGTTAATATTACTCTAGAAATCAAAATGATATTGGAGAAAGAAGAAGAACAATCACTAGCTAGAAAACACATTGTTGCACATAAGAAACAAAGAATTCAAGAAGAAATTTCTAGAAACACATCGAAAAGTTTTTCTACAAGCATTTCATCTTCATTTATGCCGTCAAACACTTGTAGAAGTAAAAAAATTCCCAAAATTTGGAAATTAGTACAAAACAAGATGTGGATGATACATTGGCTAATTATTTTTATTCAAATATCATTCCATTCAATGTGGACATGAGTCCATTCTTTATAAATGCAGTTAATAAAATCTTAGAATTTAGCAAAGGATACATTCCCCCTAGTTTTGAGAGGCTTAGGACCACTCTTTTGGAAAGGTCAAAAGAGATGGTGACTAGAAACATGGCAGAGGTTAAGGCCTCTTAGAGTGTAATAGGTTGCAATATATTGAGTGATGGTTCGTCTAACATGTGTCAAAGGCCATTGATTAATATCTTGGTGTATTACCCTCAAGGTGTATCTTTATCAAAAGTGATAGACACCATGAACCATAAGAAGACTTCATAATATGTTTTCAAAATCTTAGATGAAGAAATTCATGAAGTGGATGAATAAAATGTAGTTCAGGTTGTCACCAATAATGCCACAAATTATGTAGGGGCTGTAAAAATGCTAAAGAAAAAATATCCACAAAATTATTGGAGCCCTTGTGTAGGACATTACCTTAATTTGCTACTTCATGACTGTTGTCACTTAGATTTGCACCCTTTGAGGAGATATCTCAGCTCTGCTCATCCAAGTGGCACAATGGAAACACCCCTAAGTTGTGGGTGAGTCTAAGAATGAGGTGAATCTCTAGATAGGGCTAGCTCCCTTGATGTACCACTTGTAGACCACTGCTACACCTAAACTTTGTGAGGGAAAAGGGAGAGAGAAAATTGAAAACAAATTATCCTAAGGGGGTGATACACCAAAATAGTTGATGACTACCAACCAGCTGCATGTTACACATGAGAACAAGGGACTAACTCAACATACACTTCTCCAATATGCATCTTCTCACATCAATATTTCATTATGAGATTATGAATGAATGTTTAGGCTTCTAAGACTAGACAAGAGGTATAAATTGACACTATTGAATATGCTAACTCACTCAACCTTGACACTTATTAGAACACTTCACATGACCTACAAGAAGAAGCTTTCCAACTGCAAATAGGTGGGAGAATGAGACAACATGCGAAGGAAACAAGAGTCATCACTAAGAAAGATGCATGATCTAATTAAAACACACTATGAATAGTCATGTAAGAGGTAAAATTCAATAGTCTTATTGAACAAATGATATGCAAATGAGTAGGGCTTCACCATACTCAACCGGAGCATAATATAAAAAGGCCAAAATTGCTAGTTCTTATAGAACTTGAGAGAGAGAGGAGAAAATAGAAGTCCAAAGGTCATAAGTACACTTGTCAAGCTGATAAAAAGAGTTACATATGCATGAGAATAAGATGTGAAATGAACCATGCAAGGTCAAGAAGCACAAGTGTCACCCCAAGTCATGAAACTCATGGAAAGTGGCATGAAATTCCCTTTGCTGGCTCAAAAAACTACCTTCATGATTTAGCCCTATTTGAACATCTGAAAATTGACTAGGAATATGAATGATTTTATACATGCCTTTCGATGCATTGGTTATAGTCCTACTCATCTGGAATAACTTGGAAGTGAGCCATCACTGCCTATAGTCTAAAAAAACTCCTTTTTCACTCACCCCTCACACTTGGCCTCAAAATTGGCTTAATTTTTCCATGAAAATCCATGGGAGGGAGTGGACAACACTCAGTAAGACTCTCCTTGGCTTTAGACTAATCAGGCACACCTTAAAAAACCATCCACTTGAAGTTTCCATACTTCTCACCATCATGCTCACTATGCCAGTTTTGACTAGTTGAGATGAAGTAGTTGGTAAACACACTTAAGAGTTTTTCCAAGGCATTAAATGGCCATATAGAGTTATATTAAGTCCTAATCTTTCCCCCAAACTTTATTTCATCTCTTGAATGTTCTTAGAACCTACACAATGAACAAAATAGTTAAAAGAACCCATTTTGTACCCTATCCATACAAATTATGTACAACTAATCTTAATGATAGGGAGTTTTATTGAGTCTTGTACAATGTCAAATCATCATTATGGGCAAAATATTCCATTAGAGTAGCTTCCCATCCTCATTTCCTTCATCGGGTCACTAGCAAGGGTTTTGGTGAGTCTAGGCCTATTTTACCCTCGTAAGCTTCATTCATAAATATGGGACATTTAATTTTGAAAAAAATTCTATAATATAAATGTATAGGACCATTTTCAACTTCTCCAATCTTCTTAGGTCCCCATGCAAAGCACCAAGAGAGATATGAGCATTCAAACTTGCCATATCAAGCTCTTTCCTTTCATCTACACAGGCCTAATGTTGCCTTTGGGCCACAAATGATTTCCTTGTGGTTTCTCATTCACTCCAAAAACTTTATCACCTATTTATTGATCTCAAAAGAATTATCCAAGAGGTAAAACTGCATATCTAAGGCTATAAGTGTGAATGACTCCCCATTTGGACACTAGGCCTAAACCTTGCCTAATAGGCCTGAGTTGTCTTAGAGCCATAAATGACATTTTTTGTACTTATTATAAATTATAATAGGTTATACACGTCCAAATTAATCATATAAATATGATTCAATAGGGTAGAAAGCTCACTAAGGGCTAGAAGTGAAGTTGGACCTCCAATTGAGTTCTAGGTTTTAAACAGACTTGTTTGCATACTCAAGGTTTTGGAATACCCTGGTTAGTTATCTCCTTATATGAGATGTTTTTCATATTTTATTGGGTGTGTTTCAACCTTCCAAACCTTATTTTGATGTCCAAATAACATTTGGTTCATTCCTTTGTTACTCTTTCTCAAACCTACTAGTTTATGCATGAAGGGAAGTACCCTTTATCTGAGAGAAAACATAGGGTACTTCCCCTATTTACTCAAATAATTTGAAGGTTATATGAGATTATTCAAGTCATAAAGAGGTATTTTACCAATTTTTATCTTTTAATCAAGTCATTTGACCCCCAAATTTATTAGATCTCCAAGGCAGACTATTTGAAGACAGACAATGTAGGGTTCAACCATATGGACTGTATGTTACTTGATTGGAGCTCTATCTTCCCTATTAAAAATCCATTATGATGGTGTCATTAGAATATTATGATAATTATGAAGGTGTTTCCATCTCCATTTATTATTCCAAATCCCTACATACTCCTCATAGTCTTTTCTCAGTCAAGACTGTGTGCAAGATTTGACTATATTCCCAATTTTCCTCACTTAAGGGTGACCACTGTAGATGCATAATTACTTAATTGGAATTTGATTACAATGTGTAAATACCATTATTGAATATTCAATATCACCTATAATATGTTAGACTTTGGTATTCATGTTTGGACTAAGTCCACATCAAGAATCTTGTCTCTCTTACTCTCTGCCCCTCACAGTCAACTACAGTTGACTATGTGGGATCTTATAGCTACAAATATATGATTTAGGATTTGCTTTATGGATTGAGATCCATCTTAAATATCTCTAAACCATGATATAACTACACTCATTCCTTCTATGTTTGGAGTGAGGTCTATTACCAAGGTAATCAAGCCCTGTCCTCATTATAACCCTACACCCAGCGTATAGGTTGCATTTTATAATGAAAAGGGGACCTGTAGGTGTGAATAGGACCCCAAACAATCTATATCAACATTTTTTAATGATTACGTGATCCTTGAGATGCCTTTCACTTGAAAAGGTCATTGATTTATGAATAATATGCCTTACACTTTGGAATGCTAAGGTCACATGAATACTTCAAAACCTTTAGATACTACTGCCAGAAATCAATACATCAAAGTGAAATTTGGGGCCTTTCAAAAACCGTACTCCTTAAGTCATCCATCCTCCAAATTTTTTAGATCTTTTCTCTCACATGGAGGCTATAAGGTTTATTTATTAGGATGCATCAAAAGTCTTTATAATGATTGTAATATGACCCTAACAAAAGCCTCAAACCTTTGTTTTGCACTTTTGGGGCTTAGGTCCCTGAATATAGTCATTGTGTCTTTGAAAGGTTCTCACTTCCTATTTTGTCAATATTATTGGGTGAATATTTTGTCGACCAGCTAACTGGTGAGCAATATAGTTCCTATCACCATAGGATAGGGAGATTGGTCATCCAGGTGTGCAGTTTTACTACATCAACATGGGACAAATCTCTCCTCTCCTCAAGGGGAGGTTCCCTATTAAATATACAGAGGCTATATACTATATATATAAGCAGAAAGTAAGACACATGGGTGGGATAAACCATCCATCTCTCTTTTTTAGAGATGATGCTATCAAACAGAGGAGAAATCTTGGGTGATTGGTGAAGGTAATTCTCTTCTTTCAGAAGTAACATTCAACCAAGAGCCAGATCCCTTCCTAGATAGTAAAAATCCTAGTGAAGCAATAGAAGGCACTTCTCTTCTTTTAGAAGTGCTTGTTCTTGCAAACAATAGAAATGTTTTTGGTAGGATAAGTAACAAGGTGCCAAGGGCGTAGCAACCAACAATCTAAGATGTAGCATAAAGTCTCCACCTTGACTGCCCAAGAGTGAGATACGAAGAACAATGGGGGCACAAAGTCATCCTAAGGTCCTTTACACAAAAATAGAAAATAAAAACACACTAAAGACAATTGCAGATAGCACAAAGTCTTCCACAACTAACTTCAGGACACCTTCGTAATTACTTCCTCTAGTTCTGCTTGTTAGATCAAATAAACAAGAATGATCCTAGGAAATAAACATAAGAACAATTTACTAAAATAACACAAGCTATAACAACACAATGTCTGGAAGTAACTTGCTTTCTCATTCAAATAAAATAATATGAAATTACAATCTAAGCTCAAAGTCTCAGTAATGCCTTTCAATTTGGGCAGAGTTTCACTTCTGGTAAGAGGAAGATCTCGTTTACTAATGAGAGAAATTACAACCTTATAGCAACTACGCAAGGCTTGGCATTTTTTCCCATGGGACAGCCCATACTGCAGTTAGCATCTTCAATGCGCCTTCAATTTTTGTCTGGAGGGACCATGCTGGGAACAATGCATTGCCATAATTATGGTGTGTCCATTCCTCTAATATGTCTCTTCTTAGTATAGACTATCTGGTCTATCTCCTCTGACGTCTGCGTAGCTATCCCTTTGTCTTTACTTCATGGAAGGAAAAATAAGTCGCGTCTTTAATTTGCAAGCCAAAATACTTGCTCAGTGGACTATTCCACCTACTAAAATTACTTCTATGCAGATATTTCAGGCTTTTCCCTCTTTTTGCATTTATATTTTCTAGCTTTGTCTCTTCCTGCTCTGATTTGAGCTATTAGGTTATCTTTTTGGTCAGTCGCTTGATTCTTCCTTTAAATTTTGTGCTTTATTTGAATTTCCACGGATATTTCTTTACTTTAAATTTGACATCCACGAGATTGTCAATGGTCGCCAGCTGCTTGAACCATGTTAAACCTTGAACCTGTTAACCTATGAAAGTTCATTGGTTCATTGGTTCATTCTATCTCTTTTGTTACATCGCTTCCTGGTTCAATCGCTTTCCCGCTCCTTGGTTGAACCATCTGTTGAACCACATGTTTGCTGCTTTTTCCCTTGACTGAGGCTGCCCTTGAACCTTTGAACCTATGAACCATTGAATTTTGAACTCTTTTAGTTCAAGGTTTAATCAGTTCATCAGTTCATTCTGTGTCTCATTCAATCATTGCTTTCTTTATCTTTTTAAGTCCCTCTGAGGCCCTGAAATATTGAACCTTCGAACCAATTGAACCATTTGTTTAAGGTTCAACGGTTCCATCCTTGTTCTTTGAAAACCTTCTTTGTCTAAGTTTTTTGGAAGGCTCTCTTCTACGTCTTCAAGTTCCCCCCGCAAGGGTACCTACCCTTCAGGATTTTTTTTGGGCGGTCTTCAGGCTTTAACTTTCCTGGCGGGTTCTTGCTTCTTCTGCGGGCTTTTGGCTCTCAGGATTTTTTCGTCGAGCTTTTCCTTCAGACAAAAAGTCAAAAGGAATTCCTTCAGACAAAAAGTATGAAAGAAAGCTTTTTTTCCTTATCCATTTGTTCCTTTCAATTTCTTCAGGCTTTCTTCCTGAGTGAATTCCTTCGGCCTTCTTCACTTAATCATTTCCATCAGACAAAAAGTCTAAAAGAATTGTTCCTTTTGGGCCTTTGAACAAATACAAAGGAATTATGTCTTTTCTTTGACCTTCAAACCAATGTTGCCTACCCTCCGCAAGGGCACTTGCCTCTTTGGCTCTGGGGCAGCCCCTTGAACCTACCGATTGAACCAACCGATTGAACCAACTTTGGTTCAACGGTTCAATAGTTCAATTGGTTCATTATTCGTTATTTAGCTAAGTCTTTTTGATATTTTGCACCAAGCGCATTGAACCAATTGATCATTTAACCTGTTGAACTCACCTAAGTGTTAAGAGCTTGCTTCTTTCCTGTAGAGTCTGTAGAAATTAACATGCGAAGCTTGTAGAACTTGGCCTGCAGAGTCCATAGATTTTCTTCCTACAAAGTCCGTAGATTTAAGCCTACAGAGTCCATAGATTCAAGCCTCCAAAGTCCATAGATTCAAGCCTGTAGAGTCCGTAGATTTCTAGAAAATCTTTGAAAAATGAAGAACCCAAATGCTCATAACAATTTTTGAAAGGGGAAGAGAGGATTTTGGTCTGTAGGACCAAAATAGTTCAAATGTTGCGCCCCAAAAATGAGTCATATTTTTGGGGGACAACAAATATCATACCTCAAATAAGGTCTGATATGTTCTTAATACATGCTAGAACTCTAAAAAGGATTTACCATGCTCCAAATTATCTATGCAGATACCTTTATATCTCTATGAATGCCACGTATAGGTGGTCATTGTAACATACAGGCAGAGAATGCAAAACTAGATAATATACAAGATGTGTGATTTCCAATGAAGTTTTATCTTTTTACAAAGGTTTCAAATAGAATTTACTCACTATCAAAACCCTAGTCAGTTCAAATGCTCCTCTTCAACATGCTTGGTGGATCATGAAGACATGTGTAGGTAGGTATTATGAGTTGCATATGGATGGTAATCTTGAAATGGTCCATATGCTCCAAGGGTTTGCTGGAATGGTCAATTTATCTCATCTCATAGTATTTACATGAAAACTTATGATGTTTTATATCCTCAACAAACTCACACACCTCATTTTCAATGTTTAAACCTATTATATGACCTGTGGGTGCATGCTAATGGTAAGAGCCTGAGTAAAAATATTGTATATGACTGCTGCAGTACTTTCCGTATCATTTGGAAACTAAATTAACTACCTCATATTGATATAGGATATCTAACATATTTTAAACTTTCATGACACTTTTGAGGACGTTCTCAAAGCCTTTACAAATCATAACTAAGACTGAGGATGAGCTGGGAGCTGACTGTGCATGCCAATGGACTTTGACCTCAATGATACTCACCTTGGAGATTGAAAATTTTAAAATAAGGACATTAACATGACCATTGAAATGAGTTAAATTCCATATTACATCATATCAAATCCCTTGCAGAGAAAGAGACTTTTTGTAAATGGTGGAATTTGAATGTAAGTTCAATCTCAACACCCTCCTACAAAGTGAGTTGTTTGAACAATCAAATCCTTTCCAAATGTTACAAAAATAATGGAGAACATGAGAGAAGGGATTTAACATCATCTATAACCAATCTTAGTAATTGTATTATATGGAATCATCCAAACAAGAGCAAAACTTGCAAGGTGTACAGATTAGCAAGCAAAAAAATATAGTCAACTTAATGAGGATGGTTCATAAATCAAAGGCCACCATTATTAAAAATAATGTTATAGAAATTAATTTCTTTGAGTGTAATTTCACCTCCCAAAGGTGTTTTACCTAGAAGTTCTCTAACTGTCCATACCAAGCATAAACCTACTGACCGGTTCTGTGTCTAGAAGGGTGAAGAAGGATTATAACAGTTTTAGTTGAATTTTGACACTTATAGAGTAATTCAAGCATGGAAATGGATTTGAGGAAGCTGAAGAGTCATCTCATTACGTTATCCCATGTGTCACACTCCCTTATGGGCCGTACAAGTGCCAAACTCTTCCCTTTTCTAAGAAAACTGCCCTTTCTTTTGAAGAACCTACCACTTTTCAGTTATGAATAGTTGATTAAGGCATAATAGGACACATGGCATATGAAATAACCCTTTTTAAACCTTCACACTTCCCAAGGAGGCTGTACAACTCATTTAATGCTCTATTAATGACCTCAAAATGACTCAAAAGGACATATTGACTAATAAGACTAGTGACCAAGGCTAATAAGACCTAAAATGACATCAAATGACTTATAATACACCTTATGAAATAATATTAGACCCCTTATAAACCTTTAATGTCAGGATTTTATCTATAGGGGTCCTAATTTGACCTACAAGGTTAAATTTGGTCAATAATGACCTAGCCAATTTTCCAAGTGTACATGAAATAATTCAAAAGGGGAGGACAACTATAAATTTCATAAGGGAAAACCACCTCACTTTGATAATTTATCGACAACATGAATTTAAGGAGTTGTTGAGGCCTTGCAAAACAAGATTTGCCTCTTTTTATATCACTCTAAAAAAAATGGTCAAAGAGAAAACAATAATAAGGTTATTTATTTGTTGCAATGAGTGGGAAATATCTATGCTTTCAACAATCCATAAGGGAATAAAACCAAAAAAAATCATTTAAAAGCTCAACTTTTGGGAAAGTACCAACAAATTTCTAAAAATATGTGAGCCTATGTTGATGTGCTTCACACGGTTGGTGGTGACACCCCTTGTCTTAGCATGCTTTGTGAGGCTATGGACCGTTGTAGGAATCCATTCAAAAGGAATTCAATGATGTGGAGATAGAGTAAAAATATATATGGGATGTGATTAATGTTAGATGGAAAATGATGCGCACACCCTTGCATGTAATGGCTTATTAACTACAGCCTAAGCTCTTTCATATATAGAGAGAGTGATTTTGAAGTTATTAGTGGACTTTATGAAACCATTGACATGCTTGTCCTAAATCCTAAACTTGCATGTTTAATTAGAGGCCAAATAAGGGCATTTTAGTCATAAGAATGGGTATTTACCATTAGGGGTTAAGTATGATAGGCCACATCTTGAATTTTACAAATGGCAAAAAGCTTATGGATCAAGTGTGTAACAACCCCATTGGGTTAGACAAAGAGATACGTGTATTTTTTTTAATTAAACACATATAAAAAATATATATTTCACCTCAAGAAGCTATAGAGACCATAATAAATACACAAGGCAATAATAACAACAAGCATAATACATCACATAATACTGATCTCTAATATCATGAGTGTACATGTCATAATGCAAATATAGAGAGTAATTACATTAACTCAGCTACAACTGAAACAAGTCTAAAACCATCGATGTTGATTTAAAATAACAAGTAACTACAACTCTTCATGACAATACTCAATGATAAATACAATACAATACAATGTACATATAGATACATGTTTCCCTAGAGCATGAGTTCCCCAAACTCTCAAGTATTTATGGCTATCTCAAGTGTCATCTCAATAATAGTACTATTGTGGGGAGGGAGAACATAATTCAAGCACTTTTCTACACCAAACATGGACCAATGATTGCCTGCACTAATCCCATCAGGGAATGGCCCTCCCTTCATAAATGAGTAGATAGTGACGATGCAAGAATCTAGAGAGATAAATAATTACCTATGTGTTGTATGATTTTAAACTAAACGTGCAGTGTATCATAGAAATTTATTCTATTACAAGATATCACACAAACATGTGAATCATACTCATGAAATGATAATGTTTCACTAAACATACTTTGGCCCAAAGTTTTAAAATAATAAATGATAATGATCTAGATCAATCAAATTCATACACACCACTTGATCAGATTGCCTTTATCTATCATTGTGAGACTAGTAAGCCAGTGAAGTCTATCTCACTCCTTACTCTGAATCAACAATGTAGATTAGTCAAATACAATTCAACCACACAATTCTATTAATTTACATACTAATCAGACATACAATGAAATTAGATGCTAAACATATAAGTAACCAAAGCATACATTTATTCTATCAAATATATGAATAAATCTTACATTATTTCTATCCCACATTATAAATGACTATAATTTATACCACCCAGGTAAAATATGCATAACTGTATATTTCACCACCTTAATTTATTTCCAGACATACTACACCTATGATAACCCATATTACCATAATCTAGTATTCTAAGACATAACTGCTAGTTTTACCAAAAATAGTCATAAAAAGTGATCTTAAAATCATGGAACATAAGCAATTACACAAGTATTTATATACAATGAAGCAAGTCATAGTTCTCATAGAACACAATAACATACCAACACAACATTCGTTAAACTCCCACAAATTGCATACACGCATGCACAAAATCTTACTGATTATTACAAAACATGCTATCCACATCAATAACCAACATGTATAAAATAAATCAGTCAAATGTAGATACAATTTTAGGCATAATAATTATAGTATATACCATTCGGGTATAACATACTTTTATATCATAATACCCTATGATATCCCATACTATCATAGGTTCCCAACTACATAATAACACATAATCTAAACTTATGATCTTCAAGACTCAACCGATCCATGTAGATAATAATAAATAATAATACAAAATTATACCACCCTGGTATACCCTAAATTAATTTTCATACAAGCATTCAAAGTAACATAACTAAAAGCATGCATCACAATGCATCATTACATATAATATATAGACAAGCATTTCTACAAATTAGTAAATCTTATAATATATACTACACTTAAGTATTCAATGCATATAACAAATAGTCAATCATTTATTTGTAGAGAAATAGGAGCCACATAAACCCATTATTCGTTATATATTAAATGGATATGATCCCATTAACCATCCGAGTCAAAACATAAGATCAAGAGCATATATCTCTATAAAACATAGTTCTTTTGTTTATAATTTCCTGAATAACAATAGTTTAAGAAACACACTCCAATCTAGGATAAGCTAATAAACAACAATAAACCCCATCCTTTTTTTGTAAACATTAATACATGGCTCTATATAGTTTTATATTTGTACAATGAGTTTTGTACTCCTAGTTATATAAAAAACTTTCCATGGTTTATTATCATAATCCTAAAGGTAATCATATAGGGTCTTGATAAATGTAAAATAGTAAACTATAATCTAATTATTATACTATCATTTCACTATAGATAAGATCTTATTACAACTCTTCTATTCTGCTACTTGCAATCACTAGTCAACCGCAATTAACATTACAATATTACTAGAAGTAAATGTAGCATGGAGTAGATGAATACATTATATAAATCTTATGTATACTAGAAGATTTGTTTCCATAATCTAGATTTATATTCTGATTATCACCCTAGTAATTGTATCCAAATAGTATACTATATCAACATAATCAAGAGTTAGTATAGAGTATAGTAAGTACTATTTACTAGCTGATAGAAAATTAACATCTATATAATGATAAACATATATAACATTATGTTTATTGGCATATTATAGAGTATTGTGATTACTTACCGTTCTATGAACTCAAACACATAGTTGTGCCCAACTACGCCTATCTTATGTTTAATTAAAACCCAGAATGAAATAATTTACTTATGCAATTAAGTATAGTGATGTATGTATAATTGATACCATAGCTTTGATATTTTCAATAACAACATTGCTTGTCAATTTACATGCTTGGTGACTTATCCCCAAATAATCGGTGACTCGATTATTCATTAAAAAATCCTATGTTTTGTTTTCCAGTGACACGTTAAAGAGTGTTATTTACTACTTGGATTCAACAATTGTTGTATATATATATACTTATGAGTTTAAAATTACACTTTGATTTTTATTTGGATTTGGTCAACACCACATGGAAAGTATTTTGATGGAAAGTTTTCGGAGATCTCCTAAACCATGGCGACTTCATTATTTAACATGGATGGTTACATAGTTTGACATAGTAATTTGCTATTGAAACATTTTATACATTATTTTTCCATTAAAATGGCTGCATATAGCTGTAACAATTATTATCAATATCATAAAACATAAAAATAAACTACTTTATAAGACTATATTTAAACTATGTTAAACCTTATAAAACATTGTCTACATTACTTCTACTTTTTTGCCAATATCTAATATTAAGTATTTTTAAACCTTGTAATGACCTAATATTATTTATTAAATCATGAAGCCCCGATGATGCTTATTCATAATTATTCTTGAAAAATCCTGAATTTAGATAGGTTTAAATAAATGCAAATTCAGAATGATTATTGTGGAAATATTATGATGAATATGACTAGTCTGGACTTATTAAATCATTAAACCAACTTCTGCAGCATTAAAACAATGACTCATTAAATTAGTGTTGACTTCATGCATGCAGTAATAATAGAATAAAAATTACAGTGACTTATACAACAACTGCAATTTGGTTAATAGCTTAAATAATAATATATTCATATAGAAAAATAATTACATGTAAGAACAATGATTTGGTTAATACATAAAATAATAAAAACTAACTTAGATTTCTCCGCTAAAATACATAAAGTAAATAATATTAATGTGATTACTCTCTATAATATTTTAGCTATTATCAAGTTACTATATTAAAATATCAATTAACTATACTTAGATATTTAGGATATTTAAATTGCCTCAAAGGTTAGTGACTATAAATCTTAGATTTCATATATTTTAGATTTGAGGAATCACAAGATCGAACAATGGTATTACTTGGTGTGAAGTTTCAATTGTTCAATCGGTAAACAAATCCATTATCAACATGAATAAATGCAGGTCAACAAAGAATGGGTAAGTTGAAAACAAGTAAGACAAGTTGGCTTCAAAAAGTTATTCCACTTATGTCTAAATATAGTCTATATATTCCATGGTAATTAGTCATTATGCTACCTTGGTATGCCTACCAACCATATAAGCAAATAAACCAATCGCTTAACATACATAATAATCAAATCTTGAGACTTTCGATCAAGAACAAATCAAATAGTTAAAAAAATTGAATACAAACCAACCTGGCAAAAAACTTTGCTTGATATTTTCCTTTATTTCCTTGTCTTTGTTCCTCTCTCTTCCATTCTCCTCTTTTCTTTTCTTTTTATGCCTTTCTACCTCTTCTTTTAATTATTTCATAATAATTCCTTTCCTAATCTCCATCGAATAAAAAGGGGCGTAGTTTTCTTTAAATGATTTCTATTTTTTTTAAAAATTTTTGCTTTACTTTCCTCTTTTTTATTGTTTAATATTTTTCTTCTTCTTTTTGATTTTTTTTCCTGAATTTAGACTTTACATTTTTTTGAAAATTCTTTATTGCCTTTTTCTCTTTTTTCTATTCCTTGGCAAATTCTATTTTTCTATAAGTTTTCTTTATTTCTTTTCTTTAATTCCCTTATTTTTTTTCCTTTTTGATTCTAATATAAAATGCTTGATTTCCTATTTTTAAAAATTAAGTTAGCATTTGAACATTTCCAAGCAATTCAAATGACAAAAAGGTAAATTCATAAATAACCCACATTTTTTTCAATTTACTTTGCTAACAATTGCTCCTATCATTATTAATGTCTAAAAATGGAAAGGAATTTACTTCTATATTTTACCTACTCTGGTAAACCATAGAAACAACACTCCAAAAAAGTATCAAACACACCATAATCAATTAAATGCATTACTACCATGACCAATTACTCTGTGTGTGTGCAGGGTTTTGCCTACTCTTTGTAGACCTTCAACACCTCCATCTACATCACCCTCTCCGATGATGCTCTCCCTCTGGTATGCTCAAGGAATGAATTCTCCTACATCCACCTCACAATATGTAGGTAATTAGATCATATCACATGATAATAATAAAATAATATTATAACTAAAATTATATATTTATATGCTCAAAACATAAATGCATATATTTACCAACCCATAGTAAGCAACCATGTATCATCATCTAATTGAGAAATGTTTTATTATCCAATAATAGCGTAAATTTCAACCTTAGAAATATAAACCAATATCATACGTGTCCACTCTGAATATCCATGAATAGTCTAGCAAGTTTGCTTGGTGAGGAATCAGGATGTAATATCCTTCCCCCCAAAATCTAGTCATCACCCCCAATGACTTTATTCAAACATAAATTCTAAATTAAAACATTATTTAGGAAGGCAATAACATGGTATACAATATCAATTTATGTAAATAAATGGAAAATTATCTATTGAACTCACTGTAGTTCCTTTAAATTGCACTATTCTTGGCATATAGGTCCCACAAGACCCCACTCAATAACATTTCCTTTTATGAAAATAAGGTTTGTGAGCATTACTTACTTTGAATGTTCTTATTATGACTACCATGGGGTCGAAAACTGTCAAACATGAGTAGCCCATATACATAACTCAGTGAAAGTTGCAGACTTTCCAAAAGCACATAAGATCATCATATAAGCCCAAAATAAATGATTAGGGAGATTTCACAAAATATTCTATCCCTCAACACATCTCTCTATTTTAGAGAGTGTTTTTCTCATTTCAGAGAAAAATAATTAGGGAATTTGGCAAGAATAATGTGTATAAGTTAATACTATCATTACTCCACGTAGCTTTTAATAAGTATAACATGTCAATATTGTCACTACTCCATAGATATCTTGACAATTATGAAAATGACTAAGAATTGAAAATGCTATATTTCCAATGTATTCAAAATCATAGAATACCCATTCACAGTATACATGTGTATGGCCATATGACTGAATTTGACAAGTTCTGCCTATCAAATCCTAGATTCGACAAGTCTATATGGCAAATCTAAGTTAGTAATAATTGAGTTAATATAAGGCTAAGTAGGATACCATCCTATCACTTAGAAATCATGTTCCTAATTCACCATTCGTCCCTTAGGTCTCTACAACTGAATGATCTCTAAAATATGCACAATGTTTGAAAGAATGATAATTTTATGTTACCAAATCATAGAAAACAATAATATAATTCTAGATGTATCATCATACATAAAAGAGAAGTCATACAATTAGTCTGTAATTGTATTGAGTTACTATTGACCAAATTTGGTCTACATACTAAAAATGTGCCTAGTCCAAGCATCTAGTGGAAAGAGCAAGATCCTGATTGAAGAGTGAGCCAATGTCACAAGGAGTAGGTCTAGAGTTGCATAGACCTTTTAGAATATGAAGGGTGCTTGTAATGAGTATTGAAATGCATGGCTTTCATCTAGTCATTCATTGTGTTCATCTAAATATCTTGAGTCAAGTGGAAAAAATTCTAAGGAGGCACTTTGCTAATGTCATAATTGCCACACATGGATGTGTTAGGGAGAATTGGTCATATGGGTTTATTAAGTTTGGTCCCTAGTTGATATATGCTAAGTTTTAGATCATCTACCAAAGTGTGGTAGAAGTTATGCATGTTCAATGTTGGCTCTTTAGTCATATTTCGCTAAGTTTCCCATAACTAGCCAAATGAGCTAGACCATCATCATGACGTCAAGTAGGAATGAATAGACCAATCAACTTAAGAATTTTATAGGCACACTTAAAAATATCCTAAGACCAATGGATCAAATGGGTTCATTCCATTTGGCCTCAATAACATCTCCTAAAAATTGGTGCCTTCATGACTTTTACACTTCAAGTTATAGGCCTTCAAAGTTGGACATGTAATATAAGATGTTTGTGCTAATGCCAAAATAAAAACACTGCAAAAATATATCTGTACTTAAATTTAATGGTCTGTTAGATGTCAAATACATTCTATGAGATGTCAAATATGATATGTAGGAAATTAATTTTAAGCTTTGTAAATTAACTGTCAGGGTTCAAATAGTGGGTCTCAATTGATCTAATAATCCATGTTCGATTGTACATTTAGATCTAACGATGAGTAGAGGTCAGTAAATCTCAAGAGTAAATGCATGCATGATAAGTGTCAATAACATGTTCAACTAGTAAAATATCAACGGTTCATTATCATCTATGCTTAAGAAGATCAATGGAGCAAGCAGAGTCAATAAATCAGCATATGTATGTAACCAATAAGCATAAGGACAATTGGGTACAATGTAAACAATATGAGTTAGGAATCAACAACAAATAAACAAAAACAATCTCAATACATTTTCAATAAAAGTTGAAGAGGTTATTTTGAACCCAGGTAAAGTAAATGACAAAGAGTCAAGCTTGAAGGCGAACCAGGGTCGCATTTCAGAGGCCAAGAATTACCAGAAGAGCTTCATATAGGTAGAATAGAAGTTGTTGGACCAAATATAGAGATCAAGGAACCAGTAATTATGAAGCAAAGTCAAGCAATTTGTAGGTTTTCATGAATGATTGTGATTGTGTGAAAACCAATGGTCAAAGATTGGTTTTTTGTCTATAAAATAGACCCAGATTCGAGTTGGAACTAGTACATAAATGTGATCATAGAGAAGTGTCTCGCCTATCATTAGAGTCATGTTTTCAATAAACATGTATAGATGGACACCTATTGTAGATGTGGCACAATTTAGTTAATTCCAAGACATGATCCTCATCAGTAGATCATTAGATGATATCATGGAGTTGCAAAAAAAGACGTGGTAATTGGATAAGGGCAATGGACATTTAATTCTTCTACAAAATTTGTTCCTTGTTGATAAGGTTATGAGTTATCATCCTTGAGAGTGCTAATCCATCGAAAGTGGTTGAGCCTTTTCCATTGCACAACTCTCTCTCTCTCTCTCTCTCTCTCTCTCTCTCTCTCTCTCTCTCTTTCTTTTTTCTATAAATAGAGGCTTTTAAGCCTTAAAATAGATCCCTCTGTCCCTCCTTTTGCTATGACCAAACTCTCCTAAAATTTGTATTGTAACACCTTCTGATGCATTAAAGACTAAATTCCATCATTTTCTAAGCTAGATTGAAGTGTGTTCCATGAATTCATGTACTTAGGTTAAGTGAATGTATGTTCCTTGCTTATGTCTAAGTTTTTTCTCCTTCAAGAAGTGTTTAGCAATTCTTACAGGTCATCATAAGTGCAATTTACAGTTTATTGTCTAAGCTTGAAAGTGGATATTTGGCCTCTCTTGCTAATTTGATGACTTATTAATGCCTTATTCTAAAATATTTATATAATATTAATATTATTTGGTCTGAAAAGTGTCTCATAGTGTGCATTGTGTGAGTTTAAGTGATTAAATCATTGGTGCATCACCTTTTTTTACATGCTTTCATAAATTATCATCAAAATTTCTCTCCCTATTCCAAGTAAGTGCTAGTTTAGGTTTAATGTAGGTGATAGATCCATAAGGAATTTGACCTTCTCCAGAGGTCTGATTCATTATTAGGATACCACAAGCTAGGATCAGTCCCATATTGGACTAGATTTGTGTAGGAAGATTTGAACAATCCCCTTACTCAGTTAAGGTACAAATCTAGAACACCAATAGTTTTAGCACACCTAGTAGGACCAATTTTTTTTGGTGTAATTGAATTTTGAAGATCGAGAAGAAGGAATTGCAGCAGTAGGAGAGATTTACCATCATTAAAAGTTGAACATGCTTCAAGTTATAGAGCTCGTAGCATTTTCCAGACATTATTTTCATGCGAAAGGTTACAGCAAGATCATCAAGTAAAGGTACTCCTTTTGTACATATTGAATTGCCTTCTACTTTTTATAAAAGATCAAGATTCAATAGTACAAGACCTTATCCTCCAAAATAAAATTCATCCTTTGGTCATTTTATTATTTTAGTCTAATCTATTGTCCCCATAATCAAAGTCCATTTTGGCCAAATGGTTATCAGGAATCAAGTGTTTATCCCATTCAATAGGGCTAGTCCCTTGAATTTAGCCCAATATGATGATATTATTATGTCTACCATAAAAAATATCCTTTCTTCTCCAGAGAATGGGATAAAACTATTTCTATTGAGCATATCCAAGATGTTGTCAATCTATGTTTTGTTCATAATATTACTCAAGATAATGTGGCTATCAGATTGCTTACTGCTTCCTTCAAGGAAAAAACATTGTAATGGTATAATAATCTTCCTTTGACCTCCATTTCTACTTGGGATGAGTTAAGTGTAGCCTTAGTTAGGCAATTTGAAGACAAGTCTGATCATTTATCTTTTGTTGAACAAATGACTACCATACAAAGGTAACCTCATGAGTTTATGACTGGTTTTAATATTAGATTCCAAAAGACATGGACTAATATCCCTACATTGGTTAGACCATCCCTAGAGTATGAATTTTTGTACTACCTTAAGACCCTTAATTTCTAATATAATTGTCATGATATAGTCTATGGGTGGTAATACCTTGCCAAATGCCTATGAAATTTCCATAAGGGTAGAAAATAGCTTAATACAAGTTGGTAAAAATGCTCCAAGGCCTCTAATTCCCATATTATTAAAATTACAACTCATTCCTCATCCTCAAGTTCCCTAGATTCTATTTATAACCCCTATTCCATTCCCTAAAGTCCAAGTTGTAGCTCTTCCTAATCAATCTAATGAGATTGGTCATCTAAAAAACATGTTACAAGCTTTTAGAAATGAGATTGTTCAACTCAAGAGGAAATAGTACCGAGGTAGACCTTATCGTCAACAAAACTAGAATACTTATTAGTCTTTCAATAACCAAAGACCTCCTTATCAAGGTTTCAAGGACAATAGGCAACCTTATCAAAATCATAGAGCCATAACCCAAGCTAAGCCATATGCAGGACTTGATCCTAATATACCTTCCATTTCAAAAGCTATTATTCCCCAAAATAACTTAATGCAAGATACAGGTTAGTAGCCTTCCAATCCAAATGAGACTCAAAATCAAGCCTTGGTATCACAAGATATTGCCATGCCACAAATGACACAAAAATAGTTCTCTCTTCAAGGTGGTCAGTATCAAGACATGAATATGGTATTTCAAGGAGAAGCTTAACAAATTCCAAGATATCCTGATGGCATCAATGTTAATTGTTAATTGGATAATCACATTGTATTCAACCAAGTTGGTGAAAATAACAACACAAATGGTCAAGTAGAAGATCTGACTAGAGTTAAAAGAAGAGTAGTTGAGGAAGCTCAAGATGTGAGCAATACTTCTAGTGTTCTTAGTTTTATTTCAAAGGGTGTCAAGGATCAAGTTGTTGTTCCTATAGCATAAAAGATATAAAATACAGAGACAATGAAAGTTCCCCAAATTCCCCTCACTAGAGAATAACCAATGGTTTAAAAGTTACAACCAAAGGTTAGTGGAGCATCTTTTAGAATAATTGATCAAATGAAGAAATCAAATGCTAGAATTAACATGTGGGATTCCCTTGCCATCCTAGGTTAAAAGAATATGTTTATTCAAGATCTTTAAGATCTTAAGGTATTTAAGGAACCAGTTGAGAAATAGGGAGCTGTCTTGGCCAATTCAGAACAACAAATCAAGAAACCTGATCAATAGATATATAACATGATAAATTTGGACAAAACCAATATCAAATCAAACAAAACCCCTCCATTTTATCTCTCTTGGATAGTAGGTGACTGTTTAGGCCATAATTGTATGGTAGATAGTGGAGCTAGTAACACTGTCATGCCCAAACAAATTACAGACAAGCTTGGTCTTATCTATGAGCCAAATATCAAAGGAGTATTACAATTAGATGGCTCATCAACAAATATAATAGGTATGATCAAAGGCCTAAAACTGAGATTACATGTTTTCCCCAATGTTGTTATTTAATAAGATGTAATTGTAGTGGACTTGCCTCCATATTTTGCGATGTGCTTGTCAAGAGATTTTAATTCAAAGATTTAAGGATATTTGTTTGCTGATTGGACCTATTTGATATTCAAAATCATGTATGGCACTAAGTTAACAATATGTTTTGAACCTATTGTAAGATTTCATTTAGAGCCATATATGCCAAGTATGGTGAACACTAATTGTGTTATCTCAAACAAGGTACTAGAAAATAGTGAGGTGGAAACTGAATCACCCCTATATGGAGTTCTAGATCTTTTCCTTGATGAATGGGCCTCAGATTTGGATGAACATGATCCCTAAAATTTAATTGAAGAAGGACTTAATGTATATTGTCTTCATGAAAATGATGCACCAATTCGAACATTGATGAAAGATGATCAACCTAGTGATGGACTGTGGTAGCTATATTTTGATGGATATAGGAACAAATGTGGCATTAGAGCTGAAATAATGTTAATTTCTCTAGCTGATCAAAGGTATTAAGGTTCTCTCAATTTTTAGTTTGGTTGTTTCAATAATGTTACTAAATATGAAACATTAATGCATGGTTTGCAATGGGTAAGAAAGATGAAGGTCAATTCCTTACAAGTCTTTGAAGATAGTGAACTGGTAGTTCACCAAGTAAGAGGACTTAATATATGCAAGAACCCACTACTGAGGTCTTTTAAGCATAGAGTATGGGACCTAAGTTGAAGACATTCAAGCTTTCAATATCCAGGCCATATCAAGGTATAAGAAAAAACATGCAAATAGGTTGGCTGCTATTGGGTCATAATTCAGTATCCTAGATGACATAAAAAGGGAAAATATTCAATCATATATCAAGGTGGTTATGAGACCTTCTATCCCAGATAACCATGACAATTGGCAAGTATTTGAAGATGATATTTAGATTGTCAGATTCTTACAAGAGGAAGCTAAATTCTCCTCAAAGAACCAAAACAAGCATTTATAGCAGTATGATGACCAAAATTTGTAATTGAAGACAAACAAGTTGCCTAAAGGGTTGGTCACCCTTGAAAACATATTCAACAGAGATGATGAATTAAGAAAATAAAAGTTTGCTTTATCAACCAAATAAGAACACTAAGCAAATGTGGAGATTGCCACTGGAAAGAGTTTAAAGCTAGGCAAAGTTTATACATCTTTAGAGAAAGAAGGTTTTATTCAGTTATGTTCAGGATCTGTAGATGTCTTTGCATGGCAATACATTGACCTTAAAGAATTTGATCCAAGTATAGCTTAACATACCATTGAGTTAGAAGATGAGACCAGGCCAATCAAATAGAGAAAACTCCAATTAACCTAAAGCTTGAACCTTTGATGAGAGATGAACTACACAAGCTCATTGAGTCAGCTATAATATTTCCAATTAAACACTCAACTTGGGTGGCAAACCTTGTTCTCGTATGGAAAAATAATGGTGAAATAAGGTTATGTGTTGACTTTCATGACTTGAACAAGGCCTATCTTAAAGACCACTATCTATTTCCATCAATGAAACAAATTTTATAGCTAGTTGTAGATTCAAAAAGGTTCTCTTTATTGGATGGTTACAGTGGATATAATCAGATTTTAGTCAAAGAAAAAGACCAATTCTAAACAGGCTTCACCATAAAGTGGGGGACATTTTCATAGAGAAAGATGCCTTTTGGCTTATCTAATGCTGGAGCCAATTTTTAGAGGGATATGGACATGGCATTTCTAGGTCTCCTTAATAAGTTTATACTTATTTATTTGAATGACATAACAATGTTCTCTAACAATACATATGAGCATATGATTCATCTCAGATAAGTGTTTGAAAGGTGCATGGAATTTGGAGTGTCTTTGAATCCAAAAGAGTGTGTTTTCTCTATTCATGAAGGTAGGCTTCTTGGACATGTAATTTCAAATAATGGTACAAACATAGATCTTGATAAGATAGAATCAATTCTTCCATTTTCATTGCTTAAGCATAATAAAGCCTTCCAAAGATTTTTAGGCAAGACTAGTTTCATAAGGAGATATATATTAAATTTTGCTACTTTAGCCAAGCCACTCACAACTATGCTAAAGAAAGGTCAGAGTTTCAGTTGGTCCAAAGGAGTAAGAATTTGTGAAGAGATTAAGAAAGTTATAGCCAGTTCTCCTAGACTCTTGAATCCTAACTTTACAAAGGATTTATTCTTATACAACTATGCTAACATTGACACAATTTCAAGTATTCTCATGCAAAAAAATAAAGAGACTTTAGAGAATCTAATAGCTTCTTTAGTTAAGGCTTAGAAGAGTATGAAATAAGGTATTCTTTTGTTGAGAAACATGTTCTTTCAATCATAAGGTCTCTTAAAAAATTTAGGTACTTGCTATCCAATAATAAGATACATTTGATGGTGGCACATATAAGTGTCAAATATTTTCTTCTAAACAAAGATATAAATGATAAAAGAGGTGGTTGGATAACCAGGATCATGGAATATGATATTGAGAGAAAGATCACAAAGCTGGTGAGAGGCAAAGGATTTTGTGAACATCTAGCCTAAGACTTGTAAGAGACTAATGAACTGGTTATGATGTCAAATGATGAAGAACTTGCAAGTGATCAGGACTCACCTTCCAGCTAATTATAAGATATGGTAAGATATCTACAAGATGTTGTTTATCCTTCTCATGTCACTCCTTCAAAAAGGAGATATTTCAAATTATAGTCAATTCCTTTTCTTCTTGTTGATAATGTGTTGTTCAAAAAAGATATCAATGGCATATTGCTAGGATGTATAGAACCAGGTCAAATATAAAGGTTGCTTAAGCAGTTCCATGATGGATATGGTGGAGGACATTATTCAACAAGGAATATATCCCATAAGATCATGAGAGGTGGGTATTATTGACCAAGTTTATTTGGTGATTGTCATACATAGACTAGGAATTGTAGATAGTGTGGCATGTTTATTGGAAAGGTGAAGTTTTCAGCCTTACCTCTCTTACTAATTTCAATGAATCGACCCTTTTTCTAGTGGGGATTGGACTTTATTGGTCTTATTAACCCCCCTTCAAGCTCAAAACACAAGTGGATCCTAACTGCCATAGATTATTTTACTAGATGGACACAGGTAGTAGCATTAAAAGAAGCCAATAAAACTAGTGTTTTAGACTTTTATAAAAGTTTGCTTACCAGATTTGGGGTCCCTTCAACTATAATTTATGATAATGCCATAGCTTTCATAGGATCTAAGATCAACCAGTGGGTAGTTCAACATAGTGTTTTCTTTAGTACCTCATCAAACTATTATCCACAAGGCAATGGCCTTAATGAGTTCACCAATAAGAATTTGTTGAATATCATTATGAGGACTATTGAAGATAATCAGAGATCATGGCCTCTCAAATTGAAGTTAGCTCTGTGGGCTGATAGGATCACCTATAAGAGGTTCATAGCCAATTCTCCATACAAGCTAGTATATGGTAAGGAAGCAAGAATGCCTATTTCTCTTGAATTTTTTTACTTTAAAATTGATGCATCAGCTTGAGCTTTTAGATAATAATCTAATGGAAATAAGATTTTCTAAGCTCATAGAGCTAGAGGAGACAAGGTATCAGTCAATGTTGGCCATGGAGGCCCGTCAAGCAATGGTCAAGAAATATTTTGATAAAGGGGCTTCTTCAAGAGCTTTCTAAGAAAGAGATTTAGTCCCCAAGTGAGATGAGGCCCAAGCTAAGTTGGGAAAGGCACAAAAAATTTGATTCTCTCTAGAGTGGTCCATTTATAATCTCCAGCTGTAAGTCCCATAGTGCTTTCCAGCTCACAAAGATGAATGGTGAAGAGCTTCCTATCCCAATCAATGGGATGCATTTTAAGTACTGCTATTGAGGAAGCTAAGTCCCCTATACATAGTTTTTCTTTTTCTCTCTCTAAGTGTTATTCTAAAACATTAGTTTCCTTTCTCTTATCCCAAATAAGCTCATCTATTTGCATAATTGTTTAGTAGTTTAGTTGCCTTTGTTTTATTAGGTTAGGTTCCCTTTTAGTTTGTTTTTTGCCTTGTTTGTTGGAATTCTTTTGTCTTTGTAAGTCAAGAGGTTGCCTTGCAGTCAATGTAAATGGTCCATGTATCTATTATAAGTCATAAGTCATGTAAATGATCTATGTTCTTGGGCATAAAAAGCATGTTGCCTAGCCAAGTCGCCAAAGATGTTGACCAAATTTGGTCTACATACGAAAAATGTGCCTAGTCTAAGAGTTTAGTGGAAAGAGTAGGATCCTGATTGAAGAGTGAACTGATGTCATAGGGAGAAGGTCTTGAGTTTCAAAGACCTTTCAAAATGTCAAGAGTGCTTCTAATGAGTATGGAAGTGCATGGTTTTCATCTGGTCCTTCATTGTGTTCATCTAAGCATCTTGAGTCAATTGGTAGAAAGTTTGAGGAGGCACTTTGCTAATGTCATAATTGCTACACGTGGATGAGTTAGGGAGAATTGGTCATATGGGTTTGTTCAACTTGGTCCCTAGTTGTTACATGCTAAGTCTTAGATCATCCACCAAATCACAATAGAATTTATGCATGTTCAAAGTTGGCTCTTCAATCAAATTTTGCTAAGTTTCCCATACTTAGCCAAATGAACTAGACCATCGTTAGGACATCATGTAGGAATAAATAGACCAGTCAACTTGAGCATTTTGTAGGCACACTTGAAAATCTCTTGGGACTAGTGAATCAAATGGGTTCATTCCTTTTAGCCTCAAGAACATCTTCAAAAAATTTGGTGCCTCCATGACATTTGCATTTCAAATTATAGGCCTTCAAAGTTGGACCTACAACATAAGACATTCGTGCTAATGTCAAAATAAACACACTTTAAAAATATATTTGTTTTTAAATTTGATGGTCTATGGGATGTCAAATATGTTCTTTAGGATGTCAAATACAGTTCATGGGACATAAATTTTAACCTCTGTAAACTAACCATTGGGGTTCAAATGATGGGTCTCAGTTGATATAATGGTCTGCATTTGATCGTACATTTAGATCTAATGGCAAAAGAAGGTCGAAGAGGTTAATGAATCTTAAGAGAAAATGCATGCATGACAAGTGTCAACAATATGTTCAACTAGTAGAAGATCAATGACTCATGGGCATCCATGCACATGCAGATCAACAAAGTAAGGAGAGTCAATAAATCAATGTATCTACAAAAGCAATAAGCATAAGGATAATTGGGCACAATGTAAATGGTCCTAGTTGGTAATTGAAAACAAATAAACAAAAAAAATCTTAGGAATTTTTTAATGAAATTCAAAGAGGCTATTTTAAACCTAGGTAAATTAAATGTCAAAGAGCTGAGCTCAAAGGCAAACCAGGGTTGAACCAAGGTTGCATTTTAGAGACCAAGCATTACCGACAGAGCTCCATATAGGTAGAATAGAAGTGGTTGGACCAAATACATAGATCAAGGAACCACTAATTGTGAAGTAGAATCAAGCAGTTTGTAGGTTTTCATGAATGATTATGACTATGTGAAAACCAATGGTCTAAGATTGGTTTTCTATCTATAAAATGGACCTAGGTTTGAGTTAGAACTAGTACAGATGTAAATGTGATCATATATAACTATCTCTCCTATCATTAGAGTCATGTTTTCAATAAATAGGTATAAATGGCCACCTAATATAGATGTGGCATAATTCAGTCAATTCCAAGACATGATCATCATCAACAAATCATTAGATGATATCATGGAGTTTCAAGAAGAGACTTGGCAGTTGGATAAGGGCAATAGAAATTTAATTATTTTATAGAATTTGTTCCTTGTTGATAAGGTCATGAGTCAACATCTTTGAGAGTGCTAATGCATTGAAAGTGGTTGGGTATTTTCTAATGCACAACTCTCTCTCTCTCTCTCTCTCTCTCTCTTCTATAAATACAAGCTTCTAAGCCTTAAAATGATTCCCTTTATCCCTCTTTTTTGTATGACCAGGCTCTCCCAATTTTTTTATTGTAACACATTTTGATGCAATAAATACTAAATTCTATCATTTTCTAAGCTAGATTGAAGTGTGTTCCATGAATTCATGTACTATGGTTAAGTGAATGTATGTTATTTGATTATGTCTAAGTTTTCTCATGTTCAAGAATTGATTAGTAGTTCTTATAGGTCATCATAAGTGCAATTTATAGTTTATTGTCTAAGATTGAAAGTGGATATTTGCCCTCTCTTCCTAATTTTATGATTAATTAATGCCTTATTCTAAAATATTTATGTGAGATTGATAGTATTTGGTTTGGAAAGTGTCTCATATTGTGTATTGTGTGATTTTGAATGATAAAACCACTGGTGCATCACCTTTTTTACATGATTTTATAAGTTATCATCAAAATCTCTCTCCTTTTTCCAAGCAAGTGCTAGTTTAGGTTTAGTGTAGGTGATAGATCCATAAAGAAGTTGGCCTTCTTTGGAGGTTTGATCCATTATTCGGATACCTACAGCTTAGTATTAGTCTCATGTTGGACTAGATTTGAGTAGGAAGATCTGAATAATCCCCTTACTCAGCTAGGGTGCAAATCTAGAACACCAACAATTACCACAAGTCAAAGATAACTAACATCCTTTTCACAACTTAACCTATATTATTACATTCAAATTTAAGAGGAAATAATGTTAAAATTAACATATCATACATAGGTCAAGGATCACACCATCCTTTTAACCTTATAAGGGAATAAACAAAACAATCTTTCCTTGCTTGTTCAACTAGAATGCAACAAGTTAAAAGTTTATCTCAACCCCTAGATTGATAAGATGTTCCACACCTCCTATACCCTACATGCTTCCAGTGAAAGGTATAAAAATATCTCTTTAAAACAACAAGATTTTATCAAAAGAGAACAATATCAATCTAATCATGGGTGTATGATATCATACTATTTATGATCAACTTATAATTCTTAATATAAAATTTAATATATATATCTCAAGGTTGCCACCCATCTAGTCTTAAAATCTCAAGTTAGACAAAGTGGTGACTCTAAAGAGTCATAAGTCAAAAATAGAGAACTATTATCTCAAAAAATATTATATATCCTCATAAGATAAAATAAAAACACCACAACTCAATGTTGCCAAATCATGACCTACTTACCAAATTTGTAAGTATGGTATCCCAATCTATTTACTCAATTGAACAAAATAAATTACTATCCACAAGAGGTATCCATCCATCCAATTTAACATATTCTCTCTCATCAAGATTCTAAAACATTTTCCCACCAACTTCAAGGGAGTACGATCAAACAACATTCAAAAACAAATTCTCATTTAGGAGAACATTAAAAATAACAACATGCAAATAATATTCCTCTTAGTAGCATCATAAAAATGTCAAAGGAGAATGAGATAATACAAACTCATCTCTAAGATAACTAAGAGACATGCCACTCCTTCCTAGTCCACTTTACTTAAGGGTGCCAACCAAAACAAGCTCCTAACACAAAGGGAACTTTTAGTCACACTCACAACACAAAACATAAATGGTGAAGATGACTTGATAAATCAATACCCTATACAAATAAAAAGGGTACAAGTACTCCTAAGGGTACGCAATAAATTATTCCCACACACATTACATGAATGTATCAAAACTAACAATAGTCACCAAGCCATACTAAATAATCTATCAAGTCTCAAAAGTCCAATCATAGTGTAACATAGTTCTGTACTGAGGCACCACAAATCCAAATACCAGTGCAATACTTCATGCCATTAGGTTCACACTAGTGAATAGAAAGACATGAAAGCACTAATGGACTCATTAGGTCCTAGAGTTTGAGCCAAAACTCTGATATCACATGTAGCAACCCTACTGGGTTAGACAAAGAAATACGTGTAATTTTTAAAAAATTAAACACATATAACAAATATAGATTTCACCCCAAGAATAAATAGAGACCACAAGAAATACATAAGGTGATAATAACAACAAACATAATATATCACACAATACTAATCTCTAATATCATGAGAGTACACATCATAATGCAAATACATAAAGTAATTACATTAACTTAGCTACAAATGGAACAAGTCCATAACCACCACTGTTGATTTACAATACCAAATAACTACAACTCTTCATGATAATATTTAATGAAAAATACAATACAATACAATGTACATATAATATATACATGGCTCCTTAGAGCATGAGTTCCTTGGATTCTTTAGTATTTATGGCAATCTCAAGTGTTGTCTCAATAGTAGTATTATTGTGGGGAGGGAGAGCATCATCCGAGCACTTTTAAACACCAACCATGGACCAAAAATTCTCCACACTAATCCCATCGAGGAATGGCCCTCCAATCACAAATGAGTAGATAGTGACAACACAGGAATCTAGAGAGATAATCAAGTACCCATGTGTTATATGATTATAAACTAAACATGCAGTGCGTCGTAGAAATCCATTCTACTACAAGATATCACACATAATTGTGAATCATACTCATGAAATGATAATGTCTCACTAAACGTACTTTAGCCCAAAGTTTTATAAATAATAAATAATAATGATCTAGATCAATCAAATTCATACACACCACTTGATCAAACTGCCTTTATCTGTCATTGTGAGACTCTTAAGCCAATGAAGTCCATCTCACTCCTTCCTCTTAATCAAAAATACATATTAATCAAATACAATTTAACCACAAGATTCATTTAATTTACATCTTAATCACACATACAATCAAATCAGATGTTAAACATAGGAGTAACCAAAACATACATTTATTCTATCAAATGTATGAATGAATCTTACATTATTTCCATCCTATACTAGAAATAATAACTAAAATTTATACCACTTGGGTAAAATATACATAAATATAGATTTCACTACCATAATTTATTTCTAAACACACTACACCTACGATAATCCATATTACTATAGTCTAGTATTCTAAGACATAACTGCTAATTTCCCCAAAAATAGTCATATAAAGTAGTCTTAAAATTATGGAATATAAGAAATTACACAAGTATCTATATATAATGAAGCAAGTTATAATTCCCATGGAACACAATAAGGTACCAACATAACATTCATTAAAATCTCATAGATTGCATACATGCATAGACAAAATATTACTGACTATTACAAAACACGCTATCCACAACAATAATCAACATATATATAATAAATCAGTCAAATGTAGATATGAGTTTAGGCATAATAATTACAATATGTACCATCTAGATACAACATACTTTTATACTATAGTACCCTATGATATCTCATAGTATCATAGGTTACCAACTACATAACAACATATAATCTAAATTTATGATTTTCAAGACTCAACCGATGCATGCAGATAATAATAAGAAACAATACAAAATTATACCACCTAGGTATACCCTAAATTTAACTACATATAAGAATTTAAAGTAACATAACTAAAAGCACACACCATGATGCATCATGAAATACAAAATATAGCCAAACATTTATACAAATTAGTCAATATCATAATATGTACTACACTCGAGTATTCAATGCATACAAAAAATAGTCAATCATTCATTTTTAGAGAAATAGGAACCACATAAACCCGTTATTCATTATACATTAAATGGATATGATCCCATTAACCATTCGAGTCAAAACCTAAGATCAAGAGCATATATCTCTATAAAACATAATTCCTTAGTTTATAATTTCCTGAATAACCATAGTTAAAGGAGCACACTCCAATCTAGGATAAGATAATAAATAACAATGTACTCCATCATTTTTTCATAAACATTAATACATGACTCTATATAGTTTTATATTTGTACAATGAGTTTTGTACTCCTAGTCATATAATAAACTTTCCATGGTTTACTATCATAATCCAAAAGATAGTCATATAGGGTCTTGATAAATATAAAATCAAAACTATACTATATTCTTATATCTTTAATTCTTATACTATCATTCCACTATAGATAAGATGTTACTACAACTCTTCTACTCTAATACTTGTAATTACTAGCAACCACAGTTAACATTACAATCTTACTAGAAGTAAATGTAGCCTCAAGTAACTGGATATAATATATAAATCTTGCATATACTAGAGGATTTATTTCCATAATTTAGATTTATATTCTAATTATAACCCTAGTAATTATATCCAAATATTATACTATATCGACATGATCAAGAGTTAGTATAGAGTATAGTAAGTATTATTTACTAGCTGATAGAAAATCAACATCTATATAATGGTAAACACACACACACACACACACACACACACACACACACACACACACACAACATGATGTTTATCAGCATATTCTAGAGTATTATGATTACTTTCCCTTCCATGAACTCAAACACATAGTTGCACCCAACTAAACCTATCTTATGTTTGATTCAAACTCATAATGGAATAATTTACTTATGTAATTAAGCATAGCAATTTATGTATAATTGATACATCTCTGATATTTTCAATGATGACATTGATTGTCAATATACATGCTTGGTGACTAATCCCCATAATAACTGATGACTTGATTTTTCATTAAAAATTCCTGTGTTTTGTTTTCCAGCAATACCCTAAAGAGTGTTATTTACTAATTGGATTCAACAATCACTGACAATAATATATATATAGAAATCACCCTATATACTTTTGAGTTTAAAATTATAGTTTGATTTTTATCCGGATTAGTCAATACCACATGTAAAGTATTTTGATGAAAGTTTTCAAAGATCTCCTAAACCATGTGACTTCATTGCTTAACATGGATGCTTACATAGTTTGACACAGTAAGTCACTATTGACATAGTTTATACATTATTTTTTCCCCATTAACATGGGTACATATAGCTGTAACTATTATTATCAAAATCATCAAACATAATGCAAATAAACTACTTTATAAGACTACATTTAAATGGTGTCAAACCTTATAAAACATTGTCTACATTACTTCTATTTTTTTCCCAATAGCTAATATTAAGTATTTTTAAACATTGTAGGGACCTAATATTATTTATTAAATTATTAAGCCCCGATGATGCTTATTCATTATTATTCCTAAAAATTCTTGAATTCAAATAGGTTTAAATAAATGCAATTTCAAAATGATTATTATAGAAATATTACGATGAATATGACTAGTCTGGACTTATTAAATAATTAAACCAACTTTTCTAGCATTAAAACAATGACTAATTAAATTGGCGTCAACTTCATGCATGCAATAATAATAGGATAAAAACTACAGTGACTTATGTAATGACTGTGATTTGGTTAATAGCTTAAATAATAATGTATTCATAGAGAAGAATAATTACATGTAACAACAATGATTTGGTTAATAGCTAAAATAATAATAGCTAACCTAGATTTCTTTGTTAAAATACAAAAAAGTAAATAATATTCGTGCAATTACTCTCTATAATATTTTAGCTATTACCAATTCACTAACTATATTAAAATATCAATTAACTATACTTAGATATTTAGGATATTTAAAATGCCTCAAATTTTAGTGACTATAAATCCTATATTTCATATTTTTTAGATTTGAGGAATCACAAGCTCAAAAAATGGTATTACTTAGTGTGAATTTTAAACTGTTCAACCAACAGACAAATCCAACACTAGCATGGATGTGGGTCAAAAAAGAATGGGTAAGTTGAAAACAAGTAAGACAAGTTGGATTAAAAAAGTTTTTCCACCTATGTCTAAATACGGTCTATATATTCTATAGCAATTAGTCACTATGCTACCTTGGTATGCCTACCGACCATATAAGCAAACAACCCAATCACTTAACATACATATTAATCAAATCTTGAGACATTCAATCAAGAAAAAATCAAATAGTTAATAGAATTGAATATAAACCAACATCATAAAAACTTTTTCTTGATCTTTTCCTTTATTTCCTTGTCTTTGTTCTTCTCTCTTCTGTTCTCCTCTTTTCTTTTCTTTTTACGCCTTTCTACCTCTTCTCTTATTATTTTCATAATAATTCCTTTCCTAATCTCCATCTAATAAAAAGGGGTGTAGCTTTCTTTAAATGCTTTTTGTGTTTTTTTGCTTTACTTTCCTCTTTTTCATTGTTTAATATTTTTCTTCTTCTTTTTGTTTTTTTTTCCTGAATTTAGACTTAATTTTTTTTAAAATTCTTTATTGCCTTTTTCTCTTCCATGGCAAATTCTATTTTTTATTAAGTTTTTAATTAATTTATTTTTTTTAATTCCCTTGTTTTTTTCCCTTTCGGATTCTAATATGAAATGCCCGATTTCATATTTTTAATAAAATCAAGTTAGCATTTGAACATTTCTAAGTAATTCAAATGACAAAAAGGTAAATTCATAAATAACCCACACTTTTTTAAATTTACCTTTGCTAACAATTGCTCCTACCATTGTTAATGGATAAGCACACAAAGGAATTTACTTCTATATTTTACCTAATCTAGCAAACCATAGAAACAACACTCCAAACAAGTATCAAACACACCATAAGCAATTAAATGCATTTCTACCATGACCAATTACTATGTGTGTGTAGGGTTTTGCCAGCTCTCTATAGACCTTCAATGTCTCCACCTACATCACCCTTTCTGATGATACTCTCCCTCCAACATGCTCAAGGGATGAATTCTCCTGTATCCACCTCAAAACATACATGTAATTAGATCATATCACATGATATTCATAAAATAATACTATAGCTAAAACTATACATTAATATGCTTAAAACATAAATGCATACATTTTTCAATCCATAGTAAGCAATCTGTATCATCATTTAATTGAGGAACATTTTATTATCCGATAATAGCATAAATTTCAATATTAGTCATAAATATAAACTAATATCATATGTGTCCACTATGAATATCCATGAATAGTCTAGTAAGTTTGCCTGGCAAGGAATCAAGATGTAACAAAGTGCAAAGGGACTGCAACACTTTGGTATTTGAATTTTGAGTCAAGGAATAAGTGAATCAACGTGTGAAAGGAATTAGATTTATTTTGACCACATTCAATCCAAGAAAACAAATAGGTTAGTGTCTAGAAAGTTAGTAGATCTTGTTTATGTTCATAATAATTTGTAGATGTGCATGAACAAAATGATAAAAGAATCATCTTCTTCACAACCCCAACCTATTGTAACTAATTTGGATGACACAGATTATCCTAACTTCATTTGTGATGAATCTAGTAATGATTATTTTGATGAGCCAAGTGTTCTTGATGATATAGAACTTTTTGATGTAGCTCATAGCCTATAAGGCCATAGAGTGTAATGGCTTTTGATGATGTAATTTTTTTCGATGTATAGTTCAAATAAAGCTTAAGAACTTAATATTGTATGTTTGAGACAATTATTTTTTCAAGAAGTATATTTAATACTCTCATTTGACTTATTTTTATATATTTCTTATGGTTTTAACTTAATGCCATTTTTTTGTAACTTTATCCATTACCAAACTTGAACCTAATTTTATACTCATTAGAATTGAACTTAAATTTGAACCTTATGACTTTGAAAGCTAATCTCTAATTACCACCATTCAAGTGGCATCTCAAGTTAGCTTTAACACCTCCCAAGATGTGTCATCTAAGTTAAAACTGAATAAAATTGTTATAACTTTCCCAGATTTTACACAACAACAATGTTCCATTCTTAATTAGCAAGGTTTAGGAAATAATTAGTTGCATGTTTTTAGGATCAAGTATCTAAAATATTATCAATTTTTTAAGTTGAAACTACCAATTGGTCAAGAATTTCAAATAGATAGTTACCTCCTAAATGCCTACATCTATAAGTAATTTATGGGCTATATTTTGCTTCAATCCCTCGAAGCTCACTCCTACACCTAGGATCACCATATATTTTATGAGCCCTTTCCAAAATTACCATTTTACATTTAATTAGATTAAGGATCAAAATGATTTCCAAAAAACATATATTTTCACAAAAAGTTTTCAATAGAGCTACAAGGCATGATAAACAATTGATAAAACCTAGTCGAAACCTCTATCATATAGATAAAAGGCAATGAAAATAAGCTAAACCATGAAAAGCAATGTATTAAAATGAGTGGCCAACCGATACAATAATGAAAATTTTCATCATAATCTTAATGAGAATTATTTTCATATGATCAATAAATATAAGATATAGCTTTTGGGATCTTCAGAACACACATACTCGCCTTGAAATACCAAAACAAGAAATAGAAAAATTAAATACTATAAAAGTAGGAAAATAAAAATCTATGTTATATTGAGTGCCCTTTTAGGAGGAATAGGGAAATACAAGAAAAATTCAAGGGAAATAATATTTTAATATGAATATAATATTGATGTGGGTGGGTAAGGACAATACACCAAGGGGTGGGGATGCATTGTTGCAGTTCATAGATTACAAAGCAAAAAAAGAAACCTTGGATAAAAGACTCTGAATCTTCAAAATCTTAAATTTGTTCCATTCCATTTACTTCCAAATACCTCCCCTTAGTAAAAAAAATATATAAGAAAGGAATAATTATTAGACAGAAAATAAACACACAAAAATAAAATTCAATTTGATGCAAGTTGCTTGAGTTTAGAATTACTCTACCAATTAAACATGCTCCCTCACCAATAATTGAATTAAAATTTGAACTAATAGAATTGGATGCTTTATTTATTTATTTATTTTAAATCTTAGAAAATTTCCTCTTTCAAAGCATAGGAGATACATATTATAAGGGTCAAAGTCATGTCACTGTCATAATGGAAAGAAGCTTCCACACATTCTCCTTAGGCCCAAGTGAAACAATAAAAGATAGTTGTATATACCTAAACCTAAAATTTAGCGAATAAAATCTAAGTGGGAAGTGAAGTAGAACATGTCCTTTGAAAAAAATATGCTACATCTATTCCTTGGATTACTTGAAATGCTTCTAATGTTGATATCTGTATTCATTCACACACCACTAAGGAGAGAGAAAAGGCCCTCCAACTTCTATGATCTTCAGTCAGATCCATGTTTCCATCTTGGTCAAACTAATTTTTCACCCCCATAACTATATATCATCGAACCACATTTGATATTTTTCATCAAATGGTTCAATGATGTATGATAAACCATTAAATACATTGCCTAAGACTTAAATTTTCCCAGCAAAGAAACAAAGTTAAATGAATCTAAAATATGATTTACCACTAGTCAATGCTATAATACCTAAGCAAAGACTTGATCCAATCATCAACATGATAGAAAAACTACAAACTAAACCATCTTCCACCAAAGGAGAAGTCTGTTAAAGTAGTCACTCATATTTGGATGCCACCAAGGAAAGTTTTAATCCTATCCATGCCTACTCAGAAATCCATGGTCCATGCAACTAAAATTGGATATTAGATATTGAATTCTCTCCATTGAGAGATAAATCTCCCCATTTTAAAATATCATTGCCTAAAATTTCCTCCAATTGACTATAAGTGGAACATAAATGTAACACATTGAAATATCTTCTACACTTTATGAAGACTATGCATTCTAAATTTTAAAAGTTCAAATTGTATGGCATAGTTAGTAGAAACAAGATACACTAAATGGTAATTTTTTACTATGCTAACATAATAAAATATCTTGAATAACCATCAAATGATAAACAACATATATCAAAGCCAAATTTATGAAAATTACATGTAAGAAAGTATTGAAAGTTTAGTAAATAAATAACACGAATAACATATATCAAGGTTGTTGGATAGTATGAGATCAAGTGATAAAACATTTGTGTTTCTAAAGTGGTCCCCAACTTCAAATCCTCAAGAGAGATAATAAAGTATTGAATTAAATAAAATACCTATTTAACTATTTGGTTGTGAATACCCCAATGGATGAGGCTATATGAAGTCCTAGTTGAATTTGATAGAAGAGATACGTTGTAGTTATGGCAACTAAGACACTTGAATTAATTTGATGTAAGATACACCCTTAGTCTAATTTAATTTGATGGAAGAGAAATCTTTGGCAAAATTTGATGGAAGATATATCCCATAATAGATGGCATCTATGTTAGTAAGGTAAATTTGATAGAAGAGATACCCCTTCGTAGAATTTGATGAAAGAGATACCATGTGATCCGGATGTTTTAACTTAGATTACGACAAGCGTAAGAAAATATTATATAATTATTATGTGTTCTTAAAAGACAATCTTTTATTTTTTAAATATATTGTTTAATTTGTAAGCATGTTTCCATCCATCATTTACACTCTTATTAATAAGATTTTGTTGATCGTAGAGAGGAGTACTTCTATTTTAAAAGGATCAAAGTATAATTTAAAAACTAAGAAATAAATATAAAATATTACAAGTAATTCACCAATGAGTTATTCACATGATAATCCTTATTTAAATTTTGAACTGAAGTAGTGGTACTATGTTATTCCAACATGAAAAAATCTATAATATCAATGCATAAGGACACAACCAGGTTTTCAATGCAGTCTTGCGAATGTGATTTTGTTAGTAGTAATAATGTCTTTTAGTTTTCCCACAATATCTCACATTAATTAGACATTAAATATTTGATAGAATGTGGATGTAATAGCTTGAAATAGTCATTATGGTGATAACATTCACGCTTTAGGAAACTGCTTGTGCCCATTCACAACGATCGAATAGGTTGCGAGTCATTTAAATGTATAGTGGCTGAAAGTTCTGTTTCTTGAAATGATGTTGTATAACAAATAAGTTCAAGGAGGGATACATTTTGTATTGAAAAAATAAAATCTAAAAATAAACAAACTATATATCTATCTAAGTTTTGTTGTTTCAAGACTTCAATTTATGTCATGATTATCAAATTATCGGTATAATCTCATTTGTGCACTTTAAATTGTTACTTTTTAATGCATTGTACATTTATTAAAGTTACATATGCATTGTATAACAAGTTAAAAAATCTGAATATATATATATAAACACACACACATATATATATTTATATTTATATACATATATATATATACATATATATATATATATATATACATATGTATATGTATATACATATATACATAGATATATGCATGTATATACATACATATATATGTATATATACATATATGTGTATTTATAGTCACGCTCTAGGAAACTACTTGTGCCCATTCACAACAATCGAAGAGGTTGCAAGTCATTTAAATGCATAGTGGCCAAAAGTTGTGTTTCTTGCAATGATGCTGTATAACAAATACGTTCAAGGAGGGATGCATTTTTTATTGAAAAAATAAAATCTGAAAATAAAGAAACTATATATCTTTCTAAGTTTTGTTGTTTCAAGACTTCAATTTATGTCATGGTTATCAAATTATCAATATAATCTCATTTTTGCGCTTTAAGATGTTACGTTTTAATGCATTATACATTTATTAAAGGTATATATTCATTGTATAACAAGTTAAAAAATATGAATATATATACATATATATATACACACATGTATATACATACATATATCTATGTATATACATATATACATAGATATATGCATGTATATACATGTATAAATACACATATATGTATATACATATACATACATACATACATACATACATACATACATATATATATATATATATATATATATATATATATATATATATACATACATACATACATACATACATACATACATACGTATACATACACATACATACATATATATGTATATACATATATACATATTTATGTATATATATACATAAATATGTATATATGTATATACATATATGTGTATTTATGTATATATATGTATGTATGTATATGTATATATATGTATGTATATACATATTTATATATATACATAAATATATACATACATACATATATGCATATATATACATAGATATATACATACATATATGTATATATATAGATACATATACATATATGTGTATAGATATATATGTATATATACGTAGATATCTCTATATATCTTCATATATATATATATATATATATTAAATTTCTCACACCTCTCAATACCTCTGTACCCCTTTTTTTTAAAATAACATCCATGCCCCAGTACCCATCTCCGGTACATATCCCAGTCTCCTGGTGACACCGATGAAAACAAATATGATGCACTAAAATGAAATATATGTTCCTAGAAAAATGTTGTATGGAGGAAGGAAATGATACAAATGAACATGTATGTGATGTGTGTTCATAAGTTACATTAGGAAATATAGCCAATAACTATTATAATGCCTAAGTGAGGCATCCTTGTGTTAAGAAAACGTCTCTCAAAATAGTTGTGTAGGAAGAGTCAGTTATACAAAATACATCAATTATGTCAGTTATGCAGTAATAAACTAGTACAACAAAAATATTTTAGTTATATCCTACAACAATCATCAATTATATTTCAATTACTCATCTGTTATGTAGTCATCAATTATTCTTTCATTTACTCATTTGTTATGCGGTCAGTAGTTGTGCAGTGTTACCTATCAATTCTGTAGTAAGTTACTTATCAATTATGCGTACATCATATGTAGTAAGTACAATAAATTGATTCCACAAGTAGCAAAAAGAATATAAAGTTAATTCACTAAGGCCTTGTACCTACATGAGTTATAAAAAGGCTTTGAGCCTCTAACAAAAAGTTTATAGGATTACAAAGGATTGTCTATGGCCAGGTTCAACACTCATATTTCTCTTGGAATGACCCTGAGTTGGCACCCATACCTTTTCAAAAGCATTGTATATTTGAGGTTGTTGCCTTTTTTGTTGAAGCATTATAGATTTTACTTTCCACAAAAAATTTAAGCTGTAATTAAAGAGGGAAAAAATCAAAAGTTCTATATTTTTATCTATTTTTTTTGTTCTTTTTATCCATTCCAGACCTGAATATAGTAATAAATCCATATATCAATTTATTTTCTTTTTTTATAAAGCGTAAATAATATATTATCAAAATGGGGAGGAAGTTTGACAATTACATTGAGAGTCATGCGACAATTTTCAAAACTTGTTTGGATAGCAAGAAAAAACTCTCAAAAACTCGCTCATAATTGTTTTTACTTTCTAGTCCCACTTAAGCATAATTTTCAAAAGGAAAAATCATGATTTTTGTATGATTATGCTTTTATCATACATGTTTTTTCTACATTCCTATGAGTTATAACACATCTTTATTTTACACCAAGAATATAACTTTTCTAAAAAACCTAACTTTCTTTTTGTTATATTTCACTAATCCCAACTTTGCCTATAGTTTATAAAAAACATGCATGTTTTTAACATGATCTTATTTTTTCCATAAATGTTTATCTTAACAAGTATACATGCATTAAAAAAATGCATGTTTCTTAGTATAAACTTGCTTTTATAATACATGTTTTACCATTAACAAGCAAGCATGTATGAAAAAATATGCATGTCTTCTTCTAAGAAGAAAATCCTATCCCTAAACTAATAGAGAATAAAACCCATTACTTTTTTACATGGGATCTCTTTTATGCCCCTAAGTTTATTAAAATAATTTGGAGTTGCAGTTCTTGTCTACATGAAGGCAAAATACACTCAATAGAAGAGGGGCTTCTAAATTATTTTTTCCTTTTAATTATTATTTTGTGCCCCTAATATAAAGGGGCAGCTTTCTTCTCAGTAACAATAATATTTAAATCCTTCAGATCATGCATGCATTGAGCTTCCCCAAATTTTTTTGAGGAAGAGCATGTTTAAAAATTGAAATTCATCAGATTTTACTTTGTTGGATATTTTATAGTTCAATATGTCATGGATATATCACTATTAGTGTGAGTATGTGTAATTAATATTAAGTTGTACATGAATTGTAATTCACCTATAGATTAAAGTGGTAGAAAGATTGTAGGGATTTATAATAAGGCTAGCTCCACGAAAGTAAGAAATTACTAGCTTATATTTAAACATATATTATTAAATAATTAAAGTTTTTCTTATGATAATCTAAGAGAAAATCTAACATTAGTATGAGATGAGGTATGAGTTTGCGAGCATTAATACAAGACAGAGCTACAATACTTCTTACTTACCCCTCTAATGGAGATAATTCTATGAGAAGAGTTTACTTAGGTAGTTTGTAAGCATTTCTAGTGTTGAATAAGGTATTTATATGGAGCTTCAACTCTTTTCATGTCCTACCATCTAAAAAGCATTCATGATTAAGGTTTTGTCACTTATCATTCAATGTGAAGAACAACATATCTCTCACAGTGTGCAGACACATCCAATGTTCACATGCATCTTTTGTGAGTTTTTGATTCTTCCTTGGTGCTCAACCTAATCCATTCCTTTCATGTTCTACCGAGTTATCACATTTCTAAATTCTAAAGCCCCACATTCACGTTCTCTCCATGTATAGCTATTGTCTCAATCATTGAAGGGTGATCAATCTATTATAAATTTTTTGTAGTTGTCATTTATACTGTCAAAATTTGTGTGTAGTTTATCACGATTTTGAACACTTGTTAGGATTTCAATCTTCATACATATCATCAATCTGTATTCCACGTACACATATTTTAAATCCCATTTGAGCATGCAACCTCTCATATAAGTTATCAAATTGATACGCTCTATAATAATAGCTTAAGCTATATATATATATATATATCGTATTTATGATAAATTGTTAAGTTTATTTTCTAAATAGGGATTTTAATGCTATTAAATATATTCCAAATTTATGTATAGTTCTTAGCTTTTCCAATGTTGTAACTAATATATTATGTCTTGAGGCTAAAATACTCTGTTTAGATTTAGATACAGATGAAGTGATGTTTATAGTCAATTTTGTTCTATGTTTTTTAAGGGGTTTTGTCATTTAGATAAAGCCTTATCAAATGCATGATTATTAGTCTTACTATTTTTATAACCTATAGGTAATAGGTAATATGTTATTATGTGTTGTTTTTCATGCTATCAAAGTCAAAACATATTAAATTTATTGATTGTATGGATGTATTATCAAATAAACTTTATATCTATTCTATGGGGGGTATATATACAAGAATGACATGCAATTGAGCTTAAAAGTCAACTTTTTTCCAGAGTTTAGAGTAAGGATATGCTTCAACAACCTTGAGTTCACCACTAATTTAGAGACTATGTACTATAATAGTGGTAAAATAACTGTGCCAATTTGATTAAAGCTGAGATCGGTTTCTAAGTGGAAGTGATGATTATCTTACACTATTCATAATTAGGAGGCAGTGATTATTAATGGTAGCTACTAACACAATAATGAGGACCTAGTCCTCAATTCTTATATTTTATGCTCTCTATTTTTATGTAATCAATGATGATGTATTCATGCTATGAATATAAATAAGTGTATACTAATGTATATATATGATTGTGAACCAATGGATGCATAAATTATATAGTATGGAAGGATGAAAAGTACCCAGTAACTTAGATAGTTGAACTTTAGAAGGTTGAGATGTTCCTTGATCATATTTGGATGGTGAAAGTTTGATGTGTTCCCTATCCATCAACATTTGTGGTTGATGAAAGGTCAAAATGTTTCATGTCCATTAACATTCATGGTTGATGAAAGGTTAAAGTGTATCTTGACCATCTAGAAGTTTGTGTTGCATCACATGTTCCAAGTAATGTATATTGGTTAATTTCCCTATGTCTGTACCAAGGTGGAATGTTTGATATTTTATAGTTTAGTTCATCATATATACAATACTATTAGTGTGAGTGCATGTAATTGATATTAAGTTGTACGTTAGTTGTAACTCACCTATAGATTAGAGTTGTAGGCACTTAGTTTTGGCTACTTTTGTGTCTAAAATAACATTCAATTCAATTTCTAGCAGATAACATAATTTAAGCCTAGAAATGACCTAAATTGCCCATATTCATCCACATAAGGGATTAAATTGCCCAAAAATGTGACAAGGATAGTTTATTATGCATATTATTTTATATGCACCAAAAACTTAGTTCAATTTTATCCCTAGTCAAGTTATGACCTAGTAATTTGACACTTTTGGCTTATCAAGCTATTAATTCATAACATTTAAAATAATTGTCAAAAGGTAAAAAACACTAAGCAAGATTAATTACATTACAAATATTAATTAACTTGCCTAAATAAAATTTTCAAATCAAATTAGTGAATTTTATGTACCAAAAAAAGAATTTTTAGCCAAATATGAAGTTAAAGGTCAAAGGAACTAATAAAGTGATTTATTATTTCCTAAATATTCCAAAAATATGAGTCACAACCTCATAAATATCTAAAATGAGTTGTCATGCCTCACAAATATCTGAAACTAAGGTGTCAAAATTTCATGAGTGCTTTGACCAATTCTAGGGTTAGCTTGACTCAACCTAGATTAATTTGGACTCAACCAAAGTTAGAATTTAACCTAACCTGCCAAGGGTTAGATTTAGTTCTTAAAGTTATAAATATAAGTGCCCACACCATATGCCAACAAGCTTTTATGTGTAAGGTTATTTTGTTGGAATACCTTTAAGGAGCTTTTGAGAGTAGTGTTATAATACCCAATTTATGTCAAGCTTTACATTAAACTACTAATGATTATTGAAGAGATGCTACCACCATGTAAGAGCATTGATATAAGGCTCTAATTGTCATGGGTCGAGCATAAACATCCTTATACCAACAAGTATCAAATTTATAAAAGGAGGTAAGATATTGTAGTCATGTAAAATGCAAAATTTGGTTACTTTAGTGTGGCTAATGACACCTATTCCATAAGTCCTCCTACTTGCTTGCACAACCCTTATAGGCTTTTCATTCACTAATTTCCAGTCATCGACAACCATCCAGATTTAACCCTTATAGACCTAGGTAGTTATTTCAGGCCCAGATCCATCCCCCCAAGTCTCATTCCCTCTGGACAACAACACCTAACTTAAATAGGAGTGCTCAAACCCAGGGTGTCCTATTTTTGGTGCTATTATCCAAGTGCAAATTTGGTTCAAACAGTCATTTTATCTTGGATCCTTATCTTAATTCATGTCAGCCTAATACAAATTCATTTAACCCATGATCATTAAATCCCCTATAAAAGGCCATTCAAAGTCCATTTAGAAGGGTTGGCACTCATTTACAAGAGAGAAGCAAGAATACAAGCAAGTACACTCAAGCACTTTTCCATATTCTTTGCATATAACCTTCCAATATTATTCCAAGCCTATTCAAACCCTTAGGCTAGTCCCTAGCCATCTAAAGTACACTCAGTTTCACATCTACTTGCATTTTCATACACAATTGTACCAAACACTTCAATGGGATAATTACATTAGCTTGATTCCTCCTCGGAGTATAGTTATGTAGGCAATGTGCCCACATATAGGGTGTGAAGTGCATCCAATGTATCCTTTACACACTAACCCCTTTTCTCTCTTTCCCAAATTTCCTTTCAAGTTTAAGTACAAAGAGCTCCTAGGGATTTTAAAGATTAAAATAGATGCACAATGAGTTCTACAAACTTTTGGACTTTGATATTTCATTGACAGAGTAACACAAACCTACTGAGTAGAACCCATAAAACTTAGATCACTTGGAAAATAGTGCCTAACAAGGACTACAGTGCCAAACAACAAGGTGTCCCAATTTTAGTGCTCCTATCCAATTAGAAAATGAAGTTTAGGGACCTATTTTTGACACTATCCTAGTCCTGTATCTGAATTCTCAGACCCTGTCTCAGACCAGACAACATATAATAAGCTAAGTTACATTTCTCCTTGCTCTCTTACTATTTTTAGAATGCTCAAATTGCAATTAAAATTTCACAAATCAGTAGCTATAATTAGGAATATTATTTACTAATTTTCCCAACTCAGACCTGTTTATTAAATAAGAATAAAACTCCATTATTTCCAAAAATAATAAAACATATGTTTACATTATTTTTATCTCTATATTTTGTGATCTTGCTTCTTATGTTATGCTTCCCTAGTTCTTAGGCAAGAGTGTTTAGTCTTAGTGTATTTTTATGCTTGATTTTTATCATTTGGACTAACAAGGGACTAATCTACATTTTGTTTACTCTTTGAACATCTAAAATACATAATGTCATGCTCAATCGGACCACACATCTTATATGGCCAAGGAGCATGATATGATAACCTTAGTTTTTCTAAAAAATGCATTTAATACTTCAAGTTTAAATTTTTAGCCTTGAATTAATGTCATTCTATTTTTAGTAATCGATAGCTTCACCTTGTGTAATAGTGGATTTAATAGTTGTGTGTTTATTTGCGATCTTTATGTATGTAGAAATGACATATTTAAACCTCCATCTTTGACCTGCTAACCAATAACCTCGCTCTACCAATTCGATAGCTTTGACCCTACCAAACAATGACTTTGCCAGGGAAATTTACACTATGTCTACCTATTTTCCTATTATTTTTGATGGCTTCACCTGACCTAACCAATGACTTTGGCCTATTAAATGATGGCTTCAATAAAGTTTCCCTTTATGTCCATGTTTATAGGAAAATAATGGCTTTGCCCTGCTAAATGGTGGTTTCATTATGTGTTTTTCCAAAACTTGAGAGTTTGAAATGGATTATTATTTACTCATTTACTTTTTGGCTTAAAGACAAGCAAACCGTCTAACATTTTTGTAATAACTAAAGTTTAGAGAGAGAGAGGCTTAGGCATGGTTAAATCTCACATACACTTTTATTTGGTGCTTAAAATCTACTTAATCACACTTACCTTTTAGTTTTTAAAGTTTTTACAAGTGCAAACAAGGCTAAGGGGCCAAAATTTCAACCATACTTTGATTTAGTGCTATTAAAAAGAACATACATTTTAGTTAGAGATCTTAAGAGCTTTTCGCTTTATGTTTATCTTTTGTTATTAGTTAAAATTCAAAGTTCATAGCTAGATTTCATTGTTTGTCACAAATTAGAAACTATTGTGTGTATGCTCTCCCTCTGTCCCTTTTAAGGAAGTTAAGAGACCAAAAGTGTTTAGTTTATTGCCTTGTTTGTTTGGTCTTGTCAAAAATAATGTCATGTATCCTCTCCCCAAGCTCTAAGTGACTTGGGTGACCCATAAATGACCTCTAAAATCTTTATATTTTATTTTATTGCATTTAGCTTGTGGACGAGAGCCCATTTCTCCCTCACAAGTTCTCTAGGGGTGCATTGACTTTGGGGTTTCATCTCCCTGTATCGTACCAACTCCACTCCATGGTGGGGTATATAAATTGGGCATGTGATACTAGGATTTATAGGGGGTTGAGTAGATAGCCTCTCTGATCTTAATGAAAATTGATGTCAGGTCTTGTTAAACATCAAACTCTACTAAGAAGTACATGGCTAGAGTCACTTTGCAATGGAATAGACCCTTGCATAGTAAGTCAGTAGGTATGAACCCAATTGACATGATTTTACCCTTGTGTTAGTCACACTTAGGACTATTTGGTGCACACAAAATTTATAGATTTTTATTCAACCCCACTTACTATAGAATTTCTTGACAAATGTCGAGTGCTCCTCACTCTAATTTCATGCTACGTGCTAATGCTTGAGAGACATAGGGAACATAAAAAATCTACCTATACTTGTACTATAATTTTTAGATTAACACTTCATTCCTCATAAGTATTAGTATATTGGTGAAAAATTTGGCAAAATATATGCACAACCAAATCAGTTTTAAATATATGATAAATCATTAGTTCTACTTCTAATTTCTTTGATTTACACAAAAAATATTTGTTTGTAATGTCACATCAAAACAAGTCCAAAACATCACTTTGTTTTCACACCCTTTCAGCCTAAGAGGTGTTACTTTTTCCTTTTTATTTCACACTTTTTATTTCCAAAACCATTCATGTGTTTCTTATTTAAATAAGGCCTCATTACACTGACCGTTTCATTTCAAATATTTACCTTGGATATTTGAGTCCAAAACCATTGTAATGACATTTATTTGAAGGAACATCGTTACATTTCTTAAATCAAATTTAATCTCTTATAATTTTAAAAACCAAGTTTAAAACCATTATTATACCTCTCTTATTTCAAATGCACAATTAAGCTACCCATTTTGGTCTAGCCCTTTTGACTTAGAAAATTCAAGTATTTTTGCATTAAATTTGAAACTCAATCTTTCAAAGTGCAAATCTTAAACTAATTGGGTTTATGCAAAAGCATCATCTAATTTGGGATTAGGTTGTCTACCTTTTGTGTTTAGATTGTATTACTTGGGTTGATTTCATATCTGATCTAAAAGACCCCTTGCCTAGACCTAATGATTATTGTTTTTTGTGTACCTTGTTTGAGAGTCCTTTGAGATAAATTTTTGCCACATGCCTTGTTTGAATTTTTTTGTGCCAAATTCTGAATGTCCTAGTTCCATTGTTTGAATAGTCTCTTATGAATCAAATATCAAGTCTTAGTGAGCTAATTACCAAGTGTCATCTGAGCCAATTGCCTTAGTTTAGTTTGTTTTTGAGTTCTTTGTTTCTTCGTCTAGCCTTATTTTTCATACAAACAATTATAACTAATTTTATGCAAATCATTGCTATCTTTTGATCCTAGTTTGTAATTATTCTACTTTGTCTAGTCACTTTTATCATTGATTGTAACCATCTTTGGGAAAATAAATACCTTAGCCATAAATAAGCTTTGAGATTTTGTGATAATTTTACGACTAATTATAACCACCTTTAAGCAAATCAATATCATTTATTAGATTGTTTTTTTTTTTGGCCTTTGCCTAATTTAGTCATCTTACCTTTTGTGCTTCTTTTATAGAGTTAAAGGTTCTTTATTTTTAGACCTTAGTTGTTTGTTACCTTTGGACCTTTTGTTTTTAACAAGACCTATCTATAGATCTAAACATGCCTTGTTACATAAGTAGTGAGACCATGTATAATCTGGACTATGAGAGCTTTGTGACTAGTGGCCTTTTTATTCAAGAGTTGTATGATGATGTAGCTTATGAGATGGATCCCTATCCATATTATAACATTCTATATGTTGAATAGAGTCATAAACCATTAACGTAGTATATGGTCAAGAACCAAAATAAATGGCATAGTACCTTGCTCAAACTATGCCTGACATTGAACAAAGTCAACAATAAGATACCTACTATGTGATGATGCCAAAATAGATAAGCTACGATCTGTTCTTATTTTAACATCATTTATTAGAGAATAAAGATTAATTTTTCATTAGAGCTATCAAAATAGGATCCAAGTTGCTGTCAAACTTGCCACATGAAGTCTTAGTAGTTTGATTAAAAATATTAGTAATGCACCTTCTTTAACCATTCAAACATGCATTGACTAGTTATAGTCAAGTTTTAGTCTAAATACTATATCAAAGCCAAAGTAAGCTTATAAAAGGGAAAGGCCCTATGGATGAAAAAATGGAATAGGTACATCAAGTGTACCAAAACTATCTCAACCTAACTCACAATTTGAATGCAAGGGTTATTTATAACACACTATTTATTATGATAGCTCCATCAATGGGGTAATAAATAGATGCTTTAGGCTATGCAAGCCAAAATGTAGACCCATTTGGCTAAAGTATGATGGATAGTGACATGTATAATGTCCCTATTTTGATGGAAGAGACTACCGCTCAAATGGAAGACCTCACTCAAAACATTATGGATAGCATGCAAGTGCATTCTAATTTAAACCAAAGTGGGTCTAGTTTACCACTTAGAAATACACAATAAATTCCTCTAAAAAAATTGATAATGGATTGAAAAAATAGGGGATAGGTATGCCTATATCCTAAATTCAATAAGCAACCTCCACTCCTCAGCCAACTACTTCTTTGAGTGTACAATAGGGGAAATGAAGTAGTAACAAACCAACTTACTATTACAAGAAGTGTTGAACACTATGCCACCTCAATGAGTGATAATGAATGTTCTACCACAACAAGAAAAAACCAATATACTTCATCAATCACAAACATTACCTAACCAATAATATGTTTCTATTGGTCAAAAAGTGCCAGTTGGTCGAAAATAATAGATTCTAAACTCCCAACAATTATCTAACCAATAACAAGTGCCTATTTAACAAGTACCTATTCAACAAAAAGTGTCAATTTAATAAGAGCTATTCAACCAAAAATAAGGTTCTTATGTATAGAAGGTATTAGGTGCCAGACAATAATTAGATTTCATCTAATAGGTATCACATGTATAACAAGGATCCAACTCTCAAAACCTCCAATAATAGGGATTTAGTCAACAACATGTTTCTTATATATTATAGGGTTTGGAAAGTAGGCAAAAAGATCCCTTCCAAACCAAACAATACCAACACATCCCACAACATCAAATGTCATTAACGTAAGCAAAATTCACTAGCCAGGGTTATGTATCCAATCTAAACTATAATTTGTTTCAACAATAGTGTATTATGTATCTATAGTATAATCTCAATGCATGAATATGTATACCTAGTTGTCCAACTAATTTAACCAACATTCCATAATATACCTATCCCAGTCAAGGTAATCCATATTTGACCATGCAACCTCACCAGTAATAAGCCACTCCTAATTTCCTTGCCAAAGAGTTGAAATAGATGAAAGATGTAATTCACACTATATATATTAGAAAACAAACAAACAAATTCAAACTAGATGAAATATGCTTTTATCTATTCAACATGGAGTATCTATAAATACCATTTTTGTTGGGTTATGAGCTGCCTAAACTTGACAAATACAAAGCTAAAGGTGACCCTAAAGATCATTTGAAATAATTGTTTATTGCCTACCATCTAGTGACATATAATGACATAGACTTGCTTTTACTCTTTCCAAGGAATCTAGCTGGACAAGCCTTGGAATGCATATTGAAGCTACCAAATAAGTCTATACTTAACTTTGATGATCTTTCTAAGAGTTTTGTACAACACTTTTCATATGATATTGAGCATGAGATTACTATGGTGGATTTAGGTCAAGCTAAATAAAAGATTGGTGAAAGCTTCACTGCATACTTGTGATGTTGGAGAGCACTAGCAAGCTAATTTACTCACAATTTTCTAGATAAATAGTTGGCCAAAATATTTACTAAGAGCTTTCATAATAAGATATAATACCATATCGAGCTATGATGTGTTCATACGTTCAAAATGATTATAGAGAAAGGAATATACATTGAGAAAGCTTTTCTCAACAAATGGATAATTAAGCTATCATCTTCTAATTAGATCCAAAATTAGCGTCAAGGATAACATAAGCAAAACCATAACTAAGGGCAGAACCATAATCAAAACCTAATTGAAATACTAGATTTAATGCCACCTCAGGATAACAACAACAAGAGACTTAAACCTTATAACCATAATAAGAATGTTATTGGCAATGGGGTTATTGAATCAATGATGTAAACATTTTTTGTCCATATACCTCCACCCAATTAGAAACCAATTTATCCATACATTCAACCAAAACCTCCACAAAACCAATCACCATAAATCAAAGCCAATTACAAGCTCCTCCTGCAAATAGAGGATTACCCATTGCTAGATAATTCAGTGACCTTGGTGAGCATATTAAATTTGTGTTCTAAAGATTGGTTCAAGAAAATTGATTAGTTGGCTTCTACCAAAACTATTTCTTAAAGGGAGTCATTTTCCTAATTGGTACAAATAACATGAATTTTATGAGTACCATTGTGTCCCAAGACATCCCATAAGATAGTGTATCCAACTTAGGCATTTGATGAAGAATATGCTGGTAAATAGAGAGATAGAAAGAGACACCCATACTCTTACAACCAATCATAACTTGGGTATCTACCATAATTTATTACACGAACATAATAATAATAAATAGCAATAGTACCAATAATAACAACAATAATAATGATAGAGAACTCAACCACATAATCAACAACAACAATGCCATCCACAACAATAACAATAAAATGGTTAGAACCAAGGGAAAAATGACCAAAACCAACCAAGGAGGCCATCATGCCATTGCATATACCTATTAAAATGTTGTAGGACACATTTCAAGTGATCACGTTACCACTATCACCATTAACCCTAGACCAAATACCAATAGACCTTGACCTTCGCCTAATAATGCCTATCAGTCAAATAATGCCTATCAATCAAATAATGCCTATCAACCTTATTATGTTGGTGATTATTCTACAGACCATGTTTACATCTTGAATCCATACCATCTGAGAATTATCATTCCAAACCTCGTTACCTACCCAATCAACTACCAAAGCCAAGTGCTAGATCGAGATTGTATAATTGCAACTCGATAACCTAGGGTCATTATCAAAGGACTGTAACCAAATACTAAAAATGAACCTAATCGGTCTTCTGTGCCTATCATAAATAAACAAACTGACAAAATTGAGGGGAAAACATTTGATATTATGGAACAACTGAAGAAGAAACTTGTGCACATATCCATCATAGATTTATTGCATATATCTAGCATCTACAAAGATATCTTGAATGAGTATTTGAGCCAATCCCTCATGCCAGATGATATCATTTAATACAAATTCCAATCCATGGTAGGACACTTGGCACTTGACATTTGTCTTACCTTTGACCAAAGTGATATGTCATCTTTGAGCCCTCTACATAATAAATTATTGTACATCAAGGTCGATATAATGAACCATAGATTTAAATGTGTCCTTGTAGACAATGGTTCAAGTCTCAACATTATGTCTCTAAAGATGGTCAAACATCTTGGATATACAATAATCAATTTTTAGCTAGATACCATTGTTATCGAGGCATATGATATTGAAGAATGAGAATCTCTAGGTGTTATTAGCTTGCCAGTGGTTATGACGATTTTGACCCATGAAACTTTTTACCATGTTTTGGACCTGGAACTATCTTATAATATGTTATTGGGCTCATTCTAGATCCATGAAATTAGGGCTATACCTTCTATGTTACATCAATGTATAAAATTTATACATTCAGGAATGAAAGTGACTATACTAGCTGATCTTTAGCCATATTAGTATTGTAAATGCCTTAACGCTGAATATAAAAGTTATAACTACTAATTTGACATGAAGCCTATGACCAAACTAGATGAAGAAAGAGTCAAGAAAGGAAAATCCATTAAAGTAGGCCCAGAAGCTAATTACATTGACCCAAAGAGCTTAGCCTCTACCTTAGCCATTCCTCCATTAGACATTTCTAACCACTTCTATATAACTGACAAAGGTGTCAAAGAATACAAGACCCATAGTGCATTCCATATTGCCAAATTGCTTAAAAATATTAAATCTTATGGGAGGCCTAAGGCCAAAACTAATCGTATGGAATGGGAAACCAAAGGAAAATCTCAGCTGAACAAGTTCATTATTTTCAAACTGGCCTATGGCCTAGAATAGGATCCCTTAACAGAATATGATTAATGGCTCTACACTAATGAGTTAGCTGAGTGTTATCAAAGTGTAAAGTATCTTATTCCTAACTAAATTATGGATCACCTAGCTTTTGAAGGTATGGCTTAGGGCTACATCAAACAAGGCATGATCAAACCAATATCAATGACCAAGTAAAAGGTAACCCATGGTATTAGATTTAAATCATCTAGGGGTGATCCCACACACCTTATTCATATTTTAGCACCAATGACTAGTGATAATGATGCTGATAACAATGCAAGGTCTGATTATAGCATCGACAATGACCATGCCACTACAAATTTATTTAACGCCCATGCTATTTTCAGCATTAACCCTGTTTATCAACCTTACATTTAACCCTTTACCATCCATAATAGATAGACTGGGACCAACAAGAGTCAACAATACCATTAAATGAGTTTGAAAATGATGAGGCCATATATAACTTTCTAGGATTGAGGAGTCACATTATTCTTGGAGACCACAAGCATGGATTTTATATTAGATTGGATCTTACTACCTATTTCAGAGAGTTGGTGAATTTCCCTAACCAAAAACAAAAATAAAATCAAACATTGAGATTTGGAAGTGAAAACTTATTCGAGGTGCTTTCTGACCAGGGAAAAAGTAAAGAAAAAGGCAAGTTTATTGGTGAAAACCAATTTCTTGCACCATTGATGGGGATGTTCACCCCTCTTCCTATGAAGCACAATAGATCTATATCCCAAAGCCTATTTATAGATCGAAGATCAATATCAAGGAGTGACAAAATTTTGCACATATTGTTTAAGAGTGCCTTGAGGTATTTGTTTCATGGATGATGCCAACATTAGGAGTTTCTGATTCGTCTTGCTTAGGAGAATTAGATGAGCCAATCTATTTGGAGGACTTTTCCATTACCAATTAGCTCAACTCCTTACCAACTATATTAGATGATGGTTCTACACTTTTGATGGATCACACTTCAAAGGTGAACATTGGGATTCTAGAGGACCCAAAGTGGATTAAACTAGGCACATCACTTACTAAGGAAGAACATCAAATTTTTACAACCCTTTTGAGAGAATTTGTTGACATATTTGTATGGGCCTATTCAGACATGCTAGGTTCAGACCCTACCTTAGTTGTACACCATCTTGTTGTACATCACGATTCCAATCCTATTTAATAAAAGTTGTGTAAGATGTATCCTCATATTGTTGTGATAGTCAAGAAAGAGTTAGAAAAAATCATAGACACATAATGAATTAAGCCTATCGAATATTTAGAGTGGATTTGAAACATTGTGCTAGAGAGTAAGAAACCATAAGGTATCAAAAACTGCACTAATTTCAAAGATATCAATAAAGCCTACATGAAAGAGGACTTTCCTCTACCTAATATTAACATGATAGTCAACTCAATAATTGGCTATGAAATTCTTTCTCTAATGGATGATTTTTCAAGGTATAATTAGATCAAAATCACATCAAAAGACCAGCACAAGACTGTGTTCACCACTATGTGGGGAATGTTTTATCATTAGGTGATGCCGTTTAGACTGAAGAATGTTACAACCACCTACTAAAAATCCATGAAAATAATTTTCCATGATAAGATGCACAAAATCATTGAGAACTATGTCAACAACATCTTGGGTAAGTCAAAGACTTGTGTCGATCATCTATTCTTACTATAAAGAATCTTTGAGAGACTTCATGAGTACAATGTCAAGCTTAACCCAAATAAATTTCATTGTTTAAAATTTGATAGGTTCACTCCTATCATTTGACATCTGTGAGGATTTATTTGATATGATTGAACCCATCAAATTTAAATTGAAACATAAATATTTTATCATCTTAAATTTGACAGGTTCAACCCCATAATTTTATGTCTATTGAGGACATATTTGATGGGATCAAACCCATAAAATTTCACATAGACAATCCCAAAATCTTTGAGATCTTTTGATGGTTTTACATGTGGCATTCAATTATTAGATCAATAAATTTTAGTGTTTTAAATTTGATAGGTTTTCCCCCATCATTTGACGTCTATAAGGATGTAATTGATGGGACCAAACCCATCAAATATTCATTAAAATGTGGTATCTAATTTATTTTTCCTAGTTAATTTTCTCCCTCTTCTCTCTTTTCCCTTTCTCTATATCACCCATTATTTCCATTCATAACTCTCACTCTCTCTCTCTCTCAGATTCTAGACTCTCACAAGGACTCTTTGATCTTGAAGAGCAGGGGACTCTCTGAGATATTTCAAAATAAATTCATCTTGATTAGGCTAAATCATGTCAAGAATTTTTAATAACTACCTCTTGATGTAGTAAAATACTTTCTTTACCTATCTCTTGTCTTGGATATGTGTTGAGTGAGTTATGCATGATGTCATTATGAAGGAGAATCTTCCTCATCCATTGTCCTCCTTTTTGACCTCTTTTAGGGTGTTTTCAAGTTATTTGTAGGTCTAGGTTAGTGTTATTTCCACCATTTATGTAAGCTCTCATTGAGTCTTAGAACTCCTCTTTATTTGCATTCATTGCTTCTTGAACCTAGTCTATGATATACTTATGCAATTAGCTTTATTTAGAGGTTATGTCAGCTAGTATTGTCTTTTGCACATATAGTGTGGGTTCAAGCTTATGAGAGTCTCACATTTTATTTAAATTGAAATAGAAATATTTTGTTATCTTAAAATTGATAGGTTCACCCACTGTTTCTAATTGTTTTCACTTTTCTACATTCAAAAGATGAAAGAAACTAAGATAATGGTTAGGGGTTTGTACGTACCCGAATGAAGTTTGCACACCATATCCAGATGACTGAAAGAGCTTCTCTTTGGCTGTGGAGGATGACACCTATAGAAGAAAGAGACTCAAACACAGAGATTGTTAGATAGAGATAAGGTGGACTGCCAAGTGATATGCTCGGTCCCAGAAGCGCAAAGACTTCCTTGAGGGATGACAGTCCACTGTTTATAAGTAAAAGTGTCAAAAAAAAAAATGACAAATGACTAGCAAAGATAAAATTAGATAATGCGTACCTATTTCTTTGTAGTCGGTCTGCCATAGTCACCGACGTCGGTTGTTCTGCCGGTGTCAGTTATTAAGGTTGCCAACGTCGGTTAGTCTACCGACATCAGTAGGGGAAATGGTCGATGTCGGTCAAGGAAATGGCCTTGGATGAGTTTTGGACGGCTCTGTGATCAACATAGTGGACTGGGATGTCTGTGGGAGCTTGTGCAGGTTTACAAAGCAATAGATAGGGTCCTAGGAGGGACATGGAGTAGAGGATAGGTTGTCAAAAGGAAGTAGGGATATGGGGAAGGCCTCTAAGCCTCTTAAGGAAGAAAGTTAGGCTAAGTCTGGTCTACAATACTTAGAAATAGTAAAAAGAGAACTAATCACTGATGCTTTCTAAACTACTAAAATGAAAGGGCAGAAGAAATACTTAGCTCTGGTTTGCTGAAGAAAGAGTGTAGAAGACTTGTTGTTGATGCAGCTGATGTACCTGCAATGTCTTTGACCCAAAGTCTGGAGCTATTTCTATAGAGTGCCTATCGCTTGTGATGCTTGGTGTGTGTTTGGGAGAGAGAGAGAGAGAGAAGTTGGATTCAAAGGAAGAGAGTTAGCATTCAGCTCTGTGATTGATTGATCCAGCATCCAGTGCTATGATTTTAGCATCCCAACTGTGATTTAGCATCCTAGGGGGAAGAGAATTCACCTTTGGGTTGTTTTAAGCAATCGACATTGGCTATCCCATCGGCATCGGTTGACTGGTAACCGATGTTGGTGGCTAAAAGATGGGAAAAAGGCTATTTTTAACCTTTTGCCCATTCCTCCAACTGCCAGGGTTAATTGTCATTGGAAAACGGTCGAAGGCGGGTTAAATGAGCGTGAGAGGTTAGTGGGAGAGTTGGAATGATTAGTCATAGGGTAATGAATGAGGGTATCCAAGGGTGAGGAATCCAAGAGTGAGGTGTGAAGGGAGGTGTTATTAATTAATAAGTGTGTTGGTTAAGAATGTGTAGAAGTGGACCAAGGGGACCAAGGGGGGGAGTCGACCAAGGAATATACACGATTTTAGTGTCTACATTTGCCCATTTTTGTCTTGTTAGTTGTTCTGACGAACTGTAAGACAAAAACAAGATTAAGTTGGCCCAGATATGGGATGTAGTTTTTGCCCTGTTGGTTTTTCTAATGAACTGCAGGACAAAAATGAATGTAGGTTGCCCTGATTATGGGATGAGGTATTTTTTGCCCTGTTGGTTGTTCTAATGAACTGCATGACAAAAATGAATGTAGGTTACCTCGATTATGGGATGAAGTATTCCCCCTCAAAGTGGGAATCGAGGGAAGGGAACCTGAAATTGGTTACTGATTTGATAGAGAGTGGATGGATATGGTGAAGTTTGAGTGTGAACGCTGCAATAGTTGAGATTGCACGCATACCACTTCACGAGATGGTCAGGTCAAATTGTCACAGGTCAAGGGTCGAGGAGTGCCAAAATTGAAATAATTGGGCCCCAGCATTTAGTCATAGCTGATTGGGTTATTCAATCCAAGCTGTAGATCCAATGGTCATCGTGTTCCAAGTATCTCAGGCTCAGGAAGTGCTCTTGAAAAAAATGAAAATTTCACAAGTAGTGGGGATCAACTTGCTCGTGATCCAATACTTGTGAGGGTTAAAATGTGATGTGTAGATAATTTTGCTAACCATTCATGAGGTAGCATAAATGCAATCAAAATAACTAAGGTAAAGTTGTCTCAAAAAGTGGTCGTGGTCTAAGGAGATAGTTGCGATCTCCAAGATTGTTGGTCGAGTCGAGTTGAGATAGTTGGTCCATTAGATGGATGAACAAAGGAATGACATGTGACAAAGGAATGACTGAGCTAACTTCAGAAGACCCCATGTCAACTGAGTGCTGCCTACATAGCCCCTATTTGAAGGGCCTCAGGCCAATGTAGTTCTCCCTAAAAGGGAGGAAGAGGGTCGGTTATGGATGGGGTCAGATGAGGTTAAGTCATGGTTAAAAGGTAATATGGTTTGTCCATCAGATAGATGAACAAATGGATGTGGCCGAGCTAACCCCAAAAGATGTCATGTAATCTGAGTGTTGCCTACATAGCCCTTATTGGAAGGGCCTCAGACCAATGTAGTTCAGGCTAGGAGTCAAAGTGGTTGATAGTTGGTTTGAACTAGGTTATAAATGATGAGGGTATGATGATGTTACAGCCTTTTACATATTATGTAATGGTGTATTCTGTAACATTTGTCAAGTGGTCTTTCATCCCTAGCAAGTGTCCATATTAGTGATGGATGTATGCTAAAAATGAAATGAGTCAATTTATGCTTCAGCAAGTAATGGTTTATGCTTAACATAAATTATGTGGTCGATAGTTTCTATGTGTATTGTTGTCCATAGAAACTAGTGTGAATCAGCTATGATAGTGTGAGTGGTCTGAAAATGTTTTGGTTGGTTTGATTCGGTTAGATTGTGACAAAGGTATGGATAAGAAGTGAAAGGCGCATTGCTCTTTCATTGACAAGGACCATAATGATAGCATAGGTAGGGGGTTTAAAAAACAAAAGCCCCGTTCATGCATTACATCATCTACCATTAGTTGTGTTAGAGAAGTAATCGAATCACTTTGACATTAAAATGAGCTCAAAATCCCTTGAGTAGGTGATGTGATATGTTAAGATGGGGTAACCCCTTTTAGTAGGGATAACTTTGCCCCTTTTTATAGGAGACCCTGAGAATGACTATAAGTCAAGTCCATGACCTTTTTTTTTTTGGTAGACTGATCGATGCGGGAAGTCTACATGGGGATGTCATTTTATTTTGTGGTCATTTGTGAAGCTGATTGATGCGGGAAGCTTCTAAGAGAGTGCTATTTGTAGCAAGATTTTGGGTATATCCATCTTTTGAGGGAGTGGTCTATATTCTACTTTATATATTTTTGAGGGCTTTGAATAGCTGTCCTTCGAGGGAGTATATATTTAATTATAGTAATGATGATGCAGCTATCCTTTGAGGGAGCAATCTACATTTATAAGTTGATGATGTTTCAATATAGGCATCCCAATTTATTATTTTTGGTTTTTGACAGAATTTTTAGTCATGGACAAGACTATAGAAGTTTAAGGGCTCCCTTTTATTAGGACAAAGCATCCATATTTTATAAAAGGGTCACATAGTGTTTGTGTAGGGGAACAAGGTTGAAAGAAATGGGGATTTAAATAACAGGGATTGCTCAAGAGACGAGCTCAAGTTAATTGTTGAGTGAATGAGTACTTGACTAACAGTAGAATGGTCGTAGATGCAAGGCATTAAGGGGCTCAGATTCTGGTCGGCCTTTAAGAGAAGATAGATGATAAGTCCTTGATTCATACTTGTGCCTGATGATGTAAGGTCTAAGCCAATTAGGAGCAAACTTGCCTCGTTTACTTCTTTCCATATTGGTCATGTGTTAAAGATGATTAAGAAGTTGGTTGATGTTTGGTCGATGCTTGGTTGGTTGATGTTTGGTTAATGCTTGGTTGATGCTTGGTCGAGGCTTGGTCGATGCTTGGTCGAGGCTTGGTTGAGGCTTGGTTGATGCTTGGTTGATATTTGGTCGAGGCTTGGTTGATGTTTGGTCGGAGTCGATGTTTGGTCAATGCTTGGTTGATGCTTGGTTGAGGCTTGGTCGATGCTTGGTTGAGGCTTGGATGAGGCTTGGTCGATGCTTGGTCGAGGCTTGGTCGAGGCTTGGATGTTAAGATGATGTTTGGTCAATGCTTGGTCGAGGCTTGGTCGATGCTTGGTTGATGTTTGGTCGAGGCTTGGTCGAGGCTTGGTCGGTTGATGCTTAAAGTCAAATTCCCCCACTCACTTATGTGATAGGGAGAATGTCTGACAGACTTAGTTTGAGAGGGCAAGATCTTGATCTTCCACGTTGGAGGTTGGAATCTCAGAATGACTGAAAGTGATGGAGGCAATGGTAGGTAATGATGTGACCAAAGCAGCCAGTGGTTGGGGGTCTTCGAGTTGGACCTTCACTATCTATAAGCCTTTGATCAAGGCTTGATGATGTTGTGGGGAGCTTTGAATGAGGTCATACAAAGATGTCTTCACATAAGTTTGGTGAAGTTGTTTCACCTTGGAGTCATGAAGTGGCTGCAAAGGTGTTTGATGGAATGTGCCCAAGGCAGTAATCTTGGGTTTTAGTTGTGGTGAGGGCTTGATGAATGGATATGTTTGGGGGAGAGAAACCTTATATTTCCCTTGATCCTTCATGATTTGTGATTTAGTGGCCACATTGATGGTGTTGATTTCAAATAATGGGGTTGAAGGCGGTAGAAGAACCACAGTTTGATGATGGGCTCCCAATTTAGGTGAGGATGTTTGAGAGATATGTGATGGTGTCGATGGTTTGTTGAAAGGGTGGTCAAAAGGATCCTTAATGGAAGAGGTGTCCTTTTTGAAGTGTTGATGAATGATAGCTTTAAGAGTGCAACAACGCTTAGTGTCATGTCCAGGTGTGTGATGATACACACAAAATTTAGTGTCATCAAACCAAGATGGCTTTGATTCGAGAGTTGATGAGTGTGATGGTGAAGATGTTTGGGAGACATGGGACGGTGTTGGAGATTTGTTGACAGTATCCCCAACAAGAAGGGTGTCTTTGTCGATATAATGGCGAATGACAACCTTAAGGGCACAACAATTTTTAGTGTCATGTCCAGGTGTGCGATGATATAGGCAAATTTTAGTGTCGTCAAACCAAGATGGTTTTGGTCCGAGAGGTTGGTATGGCTTAATAGGTGGAAGAGTGATGTTAGAGGATTGTAACAATTGGCGTAACAACAAGGTGTAAGAACCTGCTAATGGATCTACACATTTTGTTACAGTAAAAGTTGGCAACTTCTATTTAGACGCTGTTGAGGGAGTGTTTCACACCATCTTTTTGTTTGGCGGTGTGGTCACACGTGTAGATGGCACTTTCATGGTAGGAGGCATTGGATGTTTTGAAGGAGGTATGTTTTTGTTAGGTGTTGGTAGTAATGGAGGTGATTTGTTTTTGTTGGGTGTCAGAGTAGGAAGCACTCCTATTAAGGTGGATGGATGAGGGCCCAAAATGGAGGGCAATGATGACGGTGGGAGAAAAGTTCTCTGATGTGGTTTAGTAGCCTTCTTTTGTTTGGTTTGAGGGCCACTATTATGGGGGGTTAGGTTCATGTCTACCAAATCTTCTTCAGTCGAAGTGGGTGAGGTGGCTAGTTCCTCTCTCGGTGGAGAAGGGATTGGAGAACATGGCTCTTTAGGTGGAAAGAGCATAGGGATGATAATGGCTTCTGCGTGTGGTCGAGGCACGGGAAAAGTATGATCCCCCATTATTGATAAGAAGGACGAAGTGAGGCAGCTGGTGTTGGAGTCGTCAAGGCATCCTCCAATATGGGAGAGGTCGATGGAGAACTAATAGGAGAAGAAGGTTCTTCTACCTGTGGAGGAGAAATGGGAGAAGAAGGCTCTTTTACCAATGAAGGACCAATGGGTGGGCTAACCTCTTCATCCTGTGAGAGAGGTTGGTTAGGCATAAGAGGTGAGATCGTGTTGACTGTGTGTATATTATGCTCTTGGGAGTCATCGGTCATGGTCTGCATGTTGTTTTGGCTAGGGGATGGTTAGGAAAAGGTTGTCTAAAGATGTCAATGTTTTGATTGGGTGGTGCGTTTGGGTTATCAAAGACTAGATCACCTTTATCTAACATGTCTTGGACAATGTTGATGTCATGTCCATTGACACGATGTTAGTTGCAGAAGTCATTTTCCCTGTACCATGCAGGGATAGGTTTTGAGGGGTCGAATTGAGGTGGTCAAATTTGAGGGAGATTGAGGACCCCCTGTTTGATGAGTTTATCCAACACAGACGCATATGACGCTCCTATTGGAGTGTATTGATGCTGCACATATCTTTATTGGAATTTTTTGGTGATGCTTTGAGATATGGAAGGTTGAGATTGGTTGGTTGTTGTTGAAGATGCTGGTTTAATGACTACAACATTTACTGATGCCTTAGATTTGGAATTAGAAGAAGAAGGTTTAGAGGAAGGGTCATTTGACTTGGTGTTGGGGTTTTTACTTTGTAATTTGACCTTATTTTCCTCGATGACACATAGTTCAAGCTTCCTAGCCATCGTGAAAGCTTCATCAAAGGTGCAGAATATTTGGACCCACAAAGTAGATGAAATATGTTTGGCACACGCTTGAGAGAAGAGCTCAATGAGCTCAGGTTGAGGTAAAGAAAAGGAGAGTTGGTTGATTAAGCCTCTCCAACAGGCAACAAAATTGGCTATGGATTCATCATTAAACTGTCTGATAGAGTATAGGTCCGTGATTGAGACCTTTTTGGTGATGTTGATAGAAAAGTGGTCAAGGAAAAGTTGGGCAAGTTGAGTGAAAGAAAAGATAGAGTGACTGGTAAGGGAGCTATACCAATCGAGGGCAGCCCCATAAAGTGACATGGAAAATGTGCGTAGCAATAACGCATCATCATGTGCTATCAGGTAACAAGCATGTCTGAATGCTCATAGATGCTGCTGTGGGTCTTCCTTACTCTAGAAGCAAGTAAACTTGGGAAGTTCCCACTGACTGAGATATGGTCAGATTGGGATAGAGGGATGAATGGGTTCGTTACAAATTTGGTCATATGAAAGGACATTCTTTGAACCCAAAACTAAGGTCTCAAGATTAGATATTTTGTCCATCAACATTTTGATTAGATCAGTTGATGAATTTGCAGATGGGGCACCCCCTAGATTGTAAGGTGCTTGGAAGGTATTAGGAGGGGCGTATGACGTAGTTGGTTGTGCTTGTATAGGCGCAACATATTGATAACTAGTCATGGGGACAAAAGTGGAAGCCAAGGGTGGTTGTGTTGTGAAGGTGGAAGGCATGACTAGGCTTGAAGTCGCTAGAGGTGGTTGGATTGTGGCAACACTAGCCAAAGGATGAGTAGCCACCCTGGTGTTGATGGGGGCAAGAGTAGGCGGGATGGAGACAACTAGATTTTGGAAAGGGGTAGAACTTTGTTGAATAGTCTGTGATTGATGGGGGGTCGAAACCCCAATGGAAGTGGGTCCAGAGATAGAAGGAGAAGCCACACTTTGAAGATTAGTCATGGTCTGGTTACTAGTTGAGGCGATGGCCTGGGTGTCTATGGGTTGGACTATAGATGCTGTTGATATGATTGTCATCTCAACTAAGGAGGTTGGCATCCCGTAAATTGGGTTGCCTAAAGAGTCTTGCATTCGACTTCTCATGAGATAATGTTGAAGGGCCTTAACATTGAGGTCAAGGAACCTTTCAAAGTCTTGGTCCCCTTTAAGGACAATAGGGGGCTGAGTCGGGGTTGGTTGGGTAGGAGTTCATTCAGTCTCTGAATGATACTCCATTAGAGGACTAGTTATGAAAGGCGAAGGTGGAGTGGTTGTTGCCTTGCGTGGTCAACAAGAGTTTTGGCTTGACTATGTGTCAAAACCATTTAAGGCAAAAAAAGGATCAGGTTTTAGAAACTGTGTTTTTCAGTCTCAAAAAACTAGAATGGGTGTTGGACAACAAGAATGTCGAGTTTTAAGCTTGCTATTTTGAAAGAAGTTTTTTGGACTGTGACCGACGTCGGTGGAAAAAATGATGTCGGTGAAATATGTTGCCGATGTCGGTCAGATAACCAATGCCAATGAATAAAGTTGTCGACATCGGTGGAAAAACCGATGTTGGTGACTGTGTTATTCCAAAAACTCAGAAAATTTGAAAGTTTTTGGAAGAAAGAAGAAAACATCCTTATTAGCTCAAAAAACTAGACAGAAATAGAAAAATAAATGAAGACAGGCAGACCCTAAATGTTAAATTCTAAGAATAAAATTTTAGAATCATGTCAGCTTATGCTTTAGAGTGTGTTTGGGAAGTTGGCTTTTAGAACGGGTCCTAGAAGAAGCAGTCTAAGGCTGGTTTCAGGTTAGTTTTGATGCTCAAAGTCTGTATTAGGTTTCGTACGTGGCCTGGTACTAAAGAGCAAGCTCCCCTCACTTCACGAGCCCAGAGATAAGCTGGGTCACTTAGCCAGTATATACTTCCCCTAGAGTTTATACTCTGCCAGAGAACAGAGTGGGCTCTCCCCTTGGTAGTGAAGTCCAAGTGGGATTACCAGGAAGGGTAAGGTATCCGCTAGGTGATGAAATCCTAGTCAGACCTTATCTCAAGTATGTTTAGATGTTTTGATTTGTGAAAGTGGTCTGGTCATGTAACATAAGTGTGCTACGATTTATTCATAATGCGGTTTAAATTACTAGATGAGCTAAAATGCATTCAAGCAGGAATGAAATGCAATAAGTTTTTAGCTTAAATTGAAATGTGTGTTTGGATGCAAACAAGTTGAGAAAAGGTTAAGAGTATGAACTCTAAGATGCAAGAAGGAAAGGTGACAAGAAGAAAAAGAAGGATTCTTTTTAACTTACTTATGATGTCTTTTTGAAAGAGATAGAAGAAAAGGATGCAAGAAGAGATCTAATGCAACTATATGAAAAGTTTGCTTTTAGAAGAAAAAGTATAAACCCAAGGAAAACTCCTAGGGTCCCATCGGGCGTGCCAGAATGTTTCTAACTAGTTTTCGCTTTTCCACATTTAAAAGATGAAAGAAACTAAGATAAATGGTCAGGGGTTTGTACGTACTCGGATGAAGTTTGTGCACCATATCCAGACATTGTAGGGACTCCTCTTTGGCTGTGGAGGATGACACCTGTAGAGAGAAAGACTTAAACAAAGAGATTGTTAGATGGATGTAAGGTGGACTGCCAAGCAAAAGCTCGGTCTTAGAAGTGCAAAGACTTCCTTGAGGGATGATAGTCCACTAGTTGATAAAAAGAATGTCGAATAAAGATAAATAATGAAAGACTGAACAAAAGAAATAGAGGTAATGCGTACCTATATTCTGCTATTGGTCTTCCACAGTCACTGATGCCGTTTAGTCTGCTATCGTCGATTGATTAATGTTGCCGACATCGGTTAGTATGCTGACGTCGATAGGGGCAATGGGCCTGGAGGCCGACATCGATTGGGGAAATGGGGCTTGGATGAGTTCCAAGACTGTCTTTGGTCAATCAGAATGGTCTGGGGTGTTTATGGGAGTTTTAGTGATTTGTGGTGGGTTTGCAGGACAGAGAGTGTGACTTGAAAGAGAGATCAGATAGAGGACATGGGTAAAAGGGAGATGAGGGTGAGAGAAGGCTCTTCAGCATCTTTGGGAAGAGCAGATTGGGTTGTGTCAAGAATGCTTGGAAATGGGCAGTGGGTTGATTGTTAGTGTATTAAAAAGATAATAAAAAAAACTAGTAGAAATACTTAGCTATAGGTGGAGAGGCAGAAGTGTAGGAGGCTTGTTTCCATTGTGGCTGATGCAAGAGATGTCGTGCAATCTTCAATTCAGTGTGGAATGACTGGTGCAGAACCTTTGAGCCTGGAGAGTGCTGTTGAAATGTTGATACCTACAAGAAGTTGAGAAGTGAGAGAGCTTGAAGCCTGGAGGAAGAGAATTCATGTTCGTCGGGTGGGTTGATTGATTAGCCTTCTCGAGTGCAGGAATTTAGTTTTAAAGAAATTGATGTCGGTGATACCGCCGGTGCCGGTCGATGATTGACTGACGTCAGCGGCTAGAGAATGGGAAAAAGGGCTAAAATTAGCCTTTTGCCCGTTCTACCAACTGCCAGGTCTAATTGTTGTTGGAAAATGATCGAAGGCAGGTTTAATAGGCGTGAGAGGTTAGTGGGATGGTTGAAATAGGTCATAAATTGGTCATAGGGTGATGGGAGGCATCCAAGGGGAGGTATCTAAGGTGGGAGGAGGTGTCATTAATTTAAAATAAGTTATTATTTTAAATTAATAAGTGTGTGGGTTAGGAATGTGTTAAAAGTGGACCAAGGGGACCAAGGGGGGAGTCGACCAAGGAGTAGACACGATTTTGGTGTCTACATTTGCCCCTTTTTGTCTTGTTGGTTGTTCTAGATGAACTGCAAGTCAAAAATAGGAGTAAGTTGCCCCAGGTACGGGATGAGGTAGTTTTTGCCTTGTTGGTTGTTCTAGTGAATTGCAAGACAAAAATAAGTGTTGATTGCCCCGATTATGGGATGAGGTATTCCCCCTCAAAGCGAGAGTCGAGGGAAGGGACCCTGATATCAGGTGCCGATTTGATAGATAGTGGATGGATATGGTGAAGTTTGAGTGTAAACGCTGCAATAGTTGAGATTGTGTGCATACCACTTCACGAGATGGTCAAGTCAAATTATCGTAGGTCAAGGGTTGAGGAGTGCTAAAATCAAAATAACTGGGCCCCAGCATTTAGTTGTAGCTGATTGGGTTAAATGATCCAAGCTGTAGCTCTAATAGTTGTCGTGTTCCAAGTATCCCAGGCTCAGGAAGTGCTCTTGGAAAACACGAAAATGTCACAAGTAGTGGGGATCAACTTGCTCGCAATCCAATACTTGTGAGGGTCGAAATGTGGGTTGCACACAATTTGGCTAACTATTCGTGAAGTAGCCTACACGCAATCAAAACAACTAAGGCAAAGTTGTCTCAAAAATGATTGTGGTCTGAGGAGATACTTGTGATTTCCAAGGTCATTGGTTGAGTCAAGTTGAGATAATTGGTCCATTAGATGGACGGATAAAAGAATGGCTGAGCTAATCTCAGAAGACCTTGTGTCAACTGAGTGCTACCTACATAGCCCCTATTAGAAGGGCCTCAGGCCAATGTAGTTCTCCCTAAAAGGGAGGAAGAGGGTTGGTTATGGATGGGTTGGACGAGGTTAAGTCATGGTTAAAGGGTAATATGGTTTGTTCATCAGATAGACAAACAAACGAATGTGGCTGAGCTAACCCCAAAAGATGTCATGTCATTTGAGTGCTACCTACATAGCCCTTGTTGGAAGGGCCTCAGACCAATGTAGTTCAGACTAGTTGATAGGTTGGTTTGGACTAGGTTATAAATGATAAGAGTATGATGATGTTACAGCCTTTTCCATATTATGTAATGGTGTATTCTGTAACATTGGCTGTGGGGTCTTTCATCCCTAGCAATTTTCCATATTGGTGATGGTGTATGCTAAAAATGAAATGAGTCGATTTATGCTTCAAAAAGTAATGGTTTATGCTTAACATAAATTGTGTGGTCGATAGTTTCCATGTGTATTTTTGTCCATAGAAACTATGTGAAATGGACTATGTCATGTCAGAGGTCTGAAAATGTTTTGGTTTGGTTGGTTGGGTTGAGAAAATGATTTGGTTGAATGTGACAAAGGTATGGATAAGAAGTGAAAGCCACGTTGCTCTTTCATTGACAATGACCATACTGATAGCATAGGTAGGGGTTTTTTTAGAAACAAAAGCCCCATTCATGCATTACGTCGTTGACCATTGGTTGTGTTAGAGAAGTAATCGAATCACTTTGACATTAAAATGAGCTCAAAATCCCTTGAGTAGGTGATTTGATATTTTAGGCTAGGGTAACCCCGTTTTAGTAGGGATAACTTTGCCCCTTTTTATAGGAGACCCTGAGAACGACTATAAGTCAAGTCCATGACCCCTTTTTTTTTGGGTAGACTGATCAATGTGGGAAGTCTACATGGGAATGTCATTTTGTGGTCATTTGTGAAGCTGATCGATGTGGGAAGCTTCTAAGAGAGTACTGTTTATAGCAAGATTTTAGGCATAGCCATCCTTCGAGGGAGTGGTCTATATTTTTGCTTTATATGTTTTTGAGGGCTTTGAATAGCTATCCTTTGAGGGAGCAGTCTATTAACTATAGCAATGATGATGCAGCTATCCTTCGAGGGAGCAATCTGCATTTAGAATTTATGACCTTTTGATATTTTGTTTGATATCAATTTATTTTTGACAGGATTTGTAGTCATGGACAAGACTATAGAAGTTTGAGGGCTCCCTTTTATTAGGACAAAGCATACATACTTTATAAAAGGGTTACATAGGGTTTACTTTAGGAAAACAGGGTTGAAAGGAATAAGGATTAAGATAACAAGAATTGCTCAAGGGACGAGCTCAAATTAAATGTCAAGTGAACGAGTACTTGACTAACAGGAGAACGGTCGTAGATGTAAGGCATTAAGGGGCTCAGTTTTTGGTCAGCCTTCGAAAGAAGATAGACGATAAGTCCCTAATCTATGCTTGTGCGTTATGATGTAAGGTTTGAGCCAATTAGGAGCAAACTTACCTTGTTTACTTCTTTCCAAATTGGTCACGTGTTAAAGATGATTAAGAAGTTGGTTAATGTGTTGTTGGCATGTTTGGCTGGATGATGTTTGGTTGAGGCTTGGTCAGTTGATGTTTGGTCAATACTTGTTGATGTTTGGTCAAGGCTTGGTCGAGGTTGATGTTTGGTCGAGGCTTGGTTGATATCTGGTCGATGTTTGGTCAAGGCTTAGTCGAGGCTTGGTCGAGGCTTGGTCGATGCTTGGTTGATGTTTGGTCGAGGCTTGGTCGAGACTTGGTCAGTGCTTGGTCAAGGCTTGGTCGATGCTTGGTCGAGGCTTGGTCGAGGCTTGGTCGAGGTCGGTCGAGGGTCAATGCTTGGTCGATGTCGGTCGAGGCTTGGTCGATGCTTGGTCGAGGTTGATCGAGGCTTGGTCGATGCTTGGTCAAAGTCGATAGTCAGGATAAAGTCAAATTCCCCCAGTCACTTATGTGACAGGGAGAATTCCTGATAGACTTAGTTTGAGAGGGCAAGATCTTGATCTTCCATGTTGGAGATTGGAATCTTAGAATGACTGAAAGTGATGGAGGCAATGGTTGGTAATGATGTGACTAAAGCAGCCAGTGGTTAGGGGTCTTCGAGTTGGACCTTCACTATTTGTAAGGCTTTGATCAAGGCTTGATGATGTTGTGGAGAGGTTTGTATGAGGTCATACAAAGATGTCTTCACACAAGTTTGGTGAAGTTGTTTCACCATGGGGTCATGAATTGGTTTCGAAAAAGTTGGTCGAGATGTGCCCAAGATTGAAATCTTGGGTCTTGGTTGTGATGAGGGCTTGATGAATGGATATGTTTGGGGGAGAGAAACCTTCTCTTTCCCTTTATGCTTCATGGTTTGTGACCTGTTGCCCACATTGATGGTGTTGATTTTGAATAATGGGGTAAAAGGTGATAGAGGGACCATAGTCTTGTGTTGAGATCCCAATTTAGGTGATGAGGTTTGAGAGGTATATGATGGTGTTGGTGGTTTGTTGAAAAAGTGGTCAAGAGGATCCTTAATGAGAAGGGTGTCCTTTTTGAAGTGTTGATGAATGATAGCTTTAAAAGTGCAACAACACTCAGTGTCATGTCCAAGTGTGCGATGATACGCAGAAAATTTAGTGTCATCAAACCAAGATGGCCTTGATTCGAGAGTTGATGAGTGGGATGGTGAAGAGGGTTAGGAGGCATGAGACAATGTTGGAGATTTGTTGACAATATCCTCAACAAGAGGGGTGTTTTTCTCCATGAATTGGCGGATGGAAACCTTAAGGGTGCAACAATGCTCAGTGTCATGCCTAGGTGCGCGATGATATTGTTAAATTTTAGTATCATCAAACCAAGACGGTTTTGGTATGAGAGGTTGAAATGGTTTGATAGGTGGAAGAGTGATGTTAGAGGATTGCAAAAGTTGGTGTAACAACAAGGTGTAAGAACCTTCTAATGGGTCTGCACATTGTGTTGCAGTAAAAGTTGACAACTTCTGTTTAGAAGTTGTTGAGGGAGTGTTTCGCACCATCTTTTTATTTGGCGGTGTGGTCGCACGTGTAGATGGGACTTTCGTGGTAGGAGACATTGGATGCTTTGAAGGAGGTATGTTTTTGTTAGGTGTTGGTCATAATGGAGGTGATTTGTTTTTGTTGGGTAAAGAGAGCAATGGAGGCAACTTGTTGTTGATAGGTGTTGGAGTAGGAAGCACTCCTTTTAAGGTGGATGGATGAGGGCCCAAAATGGAGGGCAATGATGACGGTGGGAGAAAATTTCTTCGATGTGGTTTCGTAGCCTTCTTTGGTTTGGTTTGAGGGCCACTATTATGGGGGGTTAGGTTCACGTCTACCAGATCTTCTTCAGTCGAAGTGGGTGAGGCGGCTAGTTCCTCTCTCGATGGAGAAGGGATTGGAAAACATGGCTCTTAGGTGGAAAGAACATAGGGATGATAATGGCTTCTGCATGTGGTCGAGGCGTGGGAAAAGTATGATCCCCCATTGTTGATAAGAAGGATGAAGGTGAGGTAGTTGGTGTTGGAGTCGTCAAGGCATCCTCCAATATGGGAGAGGTCGATGGAGAACTAATAGGAGAAGAAGGTTCTTCTACCTGTGGAGGAGAAATGGGAGAAGAAGGTTCTTCTACTTGTGAAGGACCAATGGGTGGGATAACCTCTTTAGCCTATGAGAGAGGTTGGTTAGGCATAAGAGGGGAGACCATGTTGACTATGCGTATATTACGCTCTTGGGAGTCATCGGTCATGGTCTGCATGTTGTTTTGGCTAGGGGGATGGTTAGGAAAAGGTTGTCTAAAGATGTTGATGTTTTGATTGGGTGGTGCGTTTGGGTTATCCAAGACTAGATCACCTTTATCTAACATGTCTTGGACAATGTTTTTGAAGGTTTTGCAGTTGTTGATTTCATGTCCATTGACACGATGATAGTTGCAGAAGTCATTTTCTCTGTACCATGCAGGGATAGGTTTTGATGGGTCAAATTGAGGTGGTCAAATTTGAGGGAGATTGAGGACCCCCTGTTTGATGAGTTTATCCAACACAGATGCGTATGAATCTCCTATTGGAGTGTATTGATGCTGCACATATCTTTGTTGGAATTGTTTGGAGATGCTTTGAGATGTGGAAGGTTGAGATTGGTTGGTTGTTGTTGAAGATGATGGTCTAATGACTACAACATTTGCTGATGCCTTAGATTTGGAATTAGAAGAAGAAGGTTTAGAGGAAGGGTCATTTGACTTGGTGTTGGGGTTTTTACTCTACAATTTGACCTTATTTTCCTTGACGACACGTAGTTTAAGCTTCCTAGCCATCGTGAAAGCTTCGTCAAAGGTGCAGAATGTTTGGACCCAAAGAGTAGATGAAATATGTTTGGCATGCGCTTGAGAGAAGAGCTCAATGAGATTAGGGTGAGGTAAAGAAAAGGAGAGTTGGTTGATTAAGCCTCTCCAACAGGCAATAAAATCGGCTATAGATTCTTCGTCAAACTGTCTGATAGAGTATAGGTCCGTGATTGAGACCTTTTTGGTGATGTTGATAGAAAAGTGGTCAAGGAAAAGTTGGGAAAGTTGAGTGAAAGAAAAGATAGAGTGACTGGTAAGGGAGCTATACCAATTGAGGGCAGCCCCATAAAGTGACATGGGAAATGTGCATAGCAATAATGCATCATCATGTGCTATCAGGTAACAAGCATGTCTGAATGCTCGTAGATGCTGCTGTGGGTCTTCCTTACTCTAGAAGTGAGTAAACTTGGGAAGTTCCCACTGACTGGGATATGGTCAGATTGGGACAGAGGGATGAATGGGTTCCTTACAAATTTGGTCATATGAAAGGACATTCTTTGAACCCAAAATTAAGGTCTCAAGATTAGACATTTTATCCATCAACATTTTGATTAGATCAGTTGACGAATTTGTAGATGGGGCGCCCCCTAGATTGTAAGATGCTTGGAAGGTATTAGGAGGGGCGTATGACGTAATTGGTTGCGCTTGTATAGGCGCAACATATTGATAACTAGTCATGGGGACAGAAGTAGAAGCCAAGGGTGGTTGTGTTGTGAAGGTGGAAGGCATGACTAGGCTTGAAGTCACCAGAGGTGGTTGAATTGTGGCAACACTAGCCAAAGGATGAGTAGCCACCCTGGTGTTGATGGGGGCAAGAGTAGGCGGGATGGAGACAACTAGATTTTGGAAAGGGGTAGAACTTTGTTGAATAGTCTGTGATTGATGGGGGGCCGAAACCCCAATGGAAGTGGGTTTAGAGATAGAAGGAGAAGCCACACTTTGAAGATTAGTCATGGTCTGGTTACTAGTTAAGGCGATGGCCTTGGTGTCTATGGGTTGGACTACATACGCTGTTGATATGACTGCTGTCTCAACTAAGGAGGTTGGCATCCCATAAATTGGGTTGCCTAAAGAGTCTCACGTTCGACTTCTCATGAGATAATGTTGAAGGGCCTTGACATTGATGACAAGGAACCTTTCAAAGTCTTGGTCCCCTTCAAGGATAATAGGGGACTGAGTCAGGGTTGGTTGGGTAGGAGTTCGTTCGGTCTCTGAAAGATACTCCATTAGAGGACTAGTTATGGAAGGCGAAGGTGGAAGTGGTTGTTGCCTTGCGTGGTCAACAAGAGTTTTGGTTTGACTACGTGTCAAAACCATTCAAGGCAAAAAAAGGGTCAAGTTACAGAAACTTGTTTTTCAGTTTCAAAAAACTAGAATGGGTGTTGGACAGCAAGAAAGTCAGGTTTTAAGCTTGCTATTTTGGAAGAAGTTTTATGGACAGTGACCGACGTCGATGGAAAAACTGATGTCGGTGAAATATGTTGCCGATGTCGGTCAGATAACTGATGTCGATGAATAAAGTTGCCAACGTTGGTGGAAAAATTGATGTCGGTGTCTGTGTTATTCCAGAAACTCAAAATTTTTGAAAGTTTTTGGAAGAAAGAAGAAAACATCCTTACTAGCTCAAAAAACCAGATAGAAACAGAAAAATAGATGAAGATAGGCAGACCCTAAATGTTAAATTCTAAGAATAAACTTTTAGAATTATGTCAACTTATGCCTTAGAGTGTGTTTAGGAAGTTGGCTTTTAGAACGGGTCCAAGAAGAAGTAGTCTAAGGCTGGTTTGAGGTTAGTTTTGGTGTTCAAAGTCTGTATTAGGTTCTGTACGTGGCTTGGTGATAAGGAGCAAGCTCCCCTCACTTCACGAGCCCAGAGATAAGCTGGGTCACTTAGCTAGTATATACTTCCCCTAGAGTTTATACTCTGCCAGAGAACAGAGTGGGCTCTCCCCTTGGTAGTGAAGTCCAAGTGGGATTACCAGGAAGGGTAAGGTATCCGCTAGGTGATGAAATCCTAGTCGGACCTTGTCTCAGGTATGTTTAGATGTTTTGATTTGTGAAAGTGGTCTGGTCGTGTAACATAAGTGTGCTATGATTTATTCATAATGCGGTTCTAATTATTATATGAGCTAAAATGCATTCAGGCAGGAATGAAATGCAATAAGTTTTTACCCTAAATTGAAATGTGTGTTCAGATGCAAACAAGTTGAGAAAAGGTTAAGAGTATGAACTCTAAGATGCAAGAAGGAAAGGTGACAAGAAGAAAAAGAAGGATTCTTTTTAACTTGCTTATGATGTCTTTTTGAAAGAGATAGAAGAAAAGGATGCAAGAAGAGATCTAATGCACCTATATGAAAAGTTTGCTTTTAGAAGAAAAAGTATGAACCCAAGGAAAACTCCTAGGGTCCCACCGGGTGTGCCAGAATGTTTCTAACTAGTTTTCGCTTTTCCACATTCAAAAGATGAAAGAAACTAAGATAAATGGTTAGGGGTTTGTATGTACTCGAATGAAGTTTACGTACTGTATCTAGACGTTGTAGGGACTCCTCTTTGGCTGTGGAGGATGACACCTGTAGAGAGAAAGACTTAAACAAAGAGATTGTTAGATGGATGTAAGGTGGACTGCCAAGCAAAAGCTCAGTCCCAAAAGTGCAAAGACTTCCTTGAGGGATGACAGTCCACTAGTTGATAAAAAGAATGTCAGATAAAGATAAATAATGAAAGACTGAACAAAAGAAATAGAGGCAATGCGTACCTATATTTTGCTATTGGTCTTCCACAGTCACCGACACTGATTAGTCTGCCGTTGTCGGTTGATTAATGTTGCTGACATCGGTTAGTATGCCGACGTCGGTAGGGGCAATGGGCTTGGAGGCCGACATCAGTTGAGGCAATGGGGTTTGGATGAGTTCCAGGACTATCTTTGGTCAATCAGAATGGTCTGGGGTGTTTGTGGGAGTTTTAGTGATTTGTGGTGGGTTTGCAGGATAGAGAGTGTGACTTGAAAGAGAGATTAGATAGAGGACAGGGGTAAAAGGGAGATGAGGGTGAGAGAAGGCTCTTCAGCATCTCCGAGAAGAGCAGATTGGGTTGTGTCAAGAATGCTTGGAAATGGACAGTGGGTTGATTGTTAGTGTATTAAAAAGACAATAAAATAAAAACCAGTAGAAATACTTAGCTGTAGGTGGAGAGGCAGAAGTGCAGGAGGCTTGTTTCCATTGTGGCTGATGCAGGAGATGTCGTGCAATCTTCAATTTAGTGTGGAATGACTGGGGTAGAACCTCTGAGCTTGGAGAGTGTTGTTGAAATGCTGATACCTGCAAGAAGTCGAGAAGTAAGAGAGCTTGAAGCCTGAAGGAAGAGAATTCACGTTTGATGGGCGGGTTGATTGATTAGCCTTCCCAGGTGCAATAATTTAGTTTTAAAGAAACTGATGTCGGCGATACTACCGGTGCCGATCGACGATTGACCGACGTTGGCAGCTAGAGAATGGGAAAAAGGGCTAAAATTAGCCTTTTGCCCATTCTACCAATTGCCAGGTCTAATTATCATTGGAAAACAGTCGAAGGCGGGTTTAATAGGCATGAGAGGTTAGTGGGAGGGTTGAAATAGGTCATAAATTGGTCATAGGGTGATGGGAGGCATCCAAGGGGAGGTATCCAAGGTGGGAGGAGGTGTCATGGGTGATGTGTCATTAATTTAAAATAAGTTATTATTTTAAATTAATAAGTGTGTGGGTTAGGAATGTGTTAGAAGTGGACCAAGGGGACCAAGGGGGGAGTCGACCAAAGAGTAGACACGATTTTGGTGTCTACAACTTCATCTCTTATTTAGCTGACAAATGCCATTTATTTATGCACTTAGTGAAGAAAAGTGTTACATTCTCCTAGAATGAAGAGTGTCCAAAAGCTCTTGATCATATTAAATAATATATTTCCAACCCACCTATTTTGTTTCCACCAACACCAAACAAGCCATTTCTTCTTTACCTCTCAGAAATCAAGAATGCACTAGGGGAAATTTTGGCATAGCATGAAAAATAGTGCAAGGAACATGCCATATATTATCTGAGCTGAACGTTGGTTGCGTATGAACACAACTACAATTTGATTTAAGAGACATGTTTAACAATGATGTTCATAGCCCGAAATTTGCATTATTATATTCTAAATAACAAGACCATTATTATTACCAAAGTAGATCCACTCAAGCATGTACTAGCTAAATCAACTCTACAAGGCTACATGTCAAAATGGATCATGCTATTGAGCAAGTTTGAAATTGAATATGCCAACCAAAAGGCCATTAAGGGGTAAGTACTCATAAATTAGCTTGTAGAAGCTCTTCTTCAAGATACTCAACCTCTTACATTTGGATTTCTAGATGAGGCTATTATGACTACTGAAGAAGCAGATGCACCTTGTGTTATATCCCAATTTCACTCTATGATTTATAACCTTTGAATCTAGTATGGTTATTATTTTGTTTTTATTGCTTTTATTTGAGCTTTATGACATACTGTAATGGGACAATGATATTGTTGATGATGTGATAGTTGTATTTATTATTTTATATCTTATGGATGTGTATTTTTTAGTTTTGCATCATTGATTGATATTTATGATGGCTCAAACTAACTACCTACTTGTTGTGAGGTGGATGCAGGATAGGTCTTACCCTTAGAGCTTGGTGATGGAGATCATCATCGAAGAGGATGGACTAGATGGGATGATCAGGGGATGATGAGAGGAATTCTAAGTGACCATACACACATGCATACTATATTTTAATTATATTATGCATAAAATGTTAGTACATAGTTAAAGAAATATTATTTGTGATTATATTTATATGTGGATTTAGTTCCTGATTACATAATATTCCTTTATTTATAATTGTTTAGATTTTCATGGGCAAATCAAGAAAATAAATATTTAATTACTATATATGAATAATAATCAATTATATAGTTGGAAACAATCAGAAACCTATCTATCCATTGGTTAAATAGATAACTACCTTTATTTTAATTATTTTCATGAAATTTAATTATCCTAAAATACTAACCTTGACTTAATAAAAATGAAATATAGACTTGGTAAGACATGCATAAAATTAAGTTGAAAACTAGAATTTAGATATTATTATTTAAATTGGTCAACCTAAACTTATGTTGAGATAACTTGGAAATTATGACATGAAGATTGATATCAAGAAAATTATACGTGTTAAATACTAATTAATAAAGTTAAAGGTAATTCGACTATGACTTTAGAGGTGAATAAAGATGCCATGTATGAAAGGAAACTAGGAGAAATGGCATGCAAAAGGAAGAGCATGACATATTGAAGGGGATAGTTTTTATAAATTGAGGATTTTGGTAAAAAATGGGAGTTAAATAAGTTTTGATATAGATGATAATATAAATAAAGCTATAAGGAGGAAGTAAATTAGAGAGCGATTAGGTAAAAAGTATCCAGAGATGCATTTTTCATCTTGTAAGCAAATTCCTTAAAAGGTTGGTGATGTAATTTAATTTTGTGTGTATGATTTAATTATATTGAAGAAATCATAGACATTAATACTAGAATTAAAACAATTTCAGACTGAGTTATCTAGCCTAAGTATTTGCACTCAGAATTAGATTTCAAACTTATCTTAAACCCAAATGTTTGTACATAGAATGACTGCATTTTTCCTACCAATTATTATCAACAATTATATTGGCTGAGATTATTTTGAAACACATATTATGGTAACTTCTTAAACCTTGGACAACATCATATATTCCAAGTAGGCTGTGTTTTATGTTATTTGACCTACATATTTATTCTTTAAGTCTACACCATTATTGCAACTTGCTAATGTTTTATATGTTCTACATTTTAATAAATTACTCCTGCATTTTCCTTTTGAAGCTACATCCCACCTAAATAAGAGTTACGTCCTTCTTTATAAACCTATGATTCATATCTAAAGTCAAGGTTTTGAGGTTGCATCTTATTCATTTCACTCTATAGGGGAAATGTTTAACATTTTTGGACTGATCTTATTTACATTTTTGGGCAATGTTCCATTTCTCTTTAGACCTGTGTTCCTTTTTGATAGACCTATGTTCCTTTCTAATAGACCTACATTCCTTTTTGAAAGGTCTATATTCCATCTATATGGAATATGCATCTCATTTAATAGGCTACGTCATTTTTGGCTACGTCTAAATCTTAGAAAGGTTGAAGGTGGTGTTTCTCTCTATTTTCTACTTTTTTCTAAGTATGAAAAGAAGAAACTATGAATAAGGCTTTATGGTTATTGTTGTCAATCAGAATCACACCCTTGTGAAGGTAGTTTTAGGCCTTCATAGTTTGTTGAAACATGGAAATAATCCTAGGCTGTGTGTAACCTAATTAGTATATTGAATCTCTAGATTGTAAGGGCTAGCTCCCTTTGGTGTTTCAATTAGGATCTCTACTCTATGCTAAAAATTGCTAGGGAAAAGGGAAGAAGGAAACTTGAAGGGAAATCCTACCTAATGATGGTGATACACCTAAATTTTGATTGATCCACTCAATTTTAGATTTTGAAAACACTGATCAAACAATAAACAAACTAAATTTTTAACCCCAATTGACCCATACACATCAGTATTTCATGAAAAGGTTCTATCTTGTGATCAAAGCTTGAGAGAAATGATGGAATAGCCCTGATTCAAGGTACTAACCATCCACTTATATCCACCATAACTTCAACCAAAAGATATTAAACACAGAACATAACCTGCATAATCTGATCAATTAGTAACTAGGTAAGAATCAGGACTTGACAAGGAAGAAAAATATATCACATATGTAAATCACTGACATAAATACAATATACCAACACCTTGGATTCTGAAAATGTCCTATTAATCTAAAAGGTTACACAACATAATTTTTGGTAGAGTATGGTCTTGCCAAAAAGCCCTTCAGAAAAGTTGTTGAGTGTGTCCTTTGTCTTTGAAAATTCCCTTTTTTAAAGGGTAGATGCCCTTTGGGTTTTTGCAAATGATCCTTTTGAAGGGTAAGAGACCTTTGGAACTTGTTAAATGCACCTTTTGACAAAAGTGAAATAGACCCTCCTCTTTGTAAAGTGCATTTTGGGATTTTGCAATAGACCCTTCAGAAAAAGTATAACGGTCATTTCTTTAGAAAAATTACCTCACCTTTTTGAAATTGTCCCTTCAGATTTTTAACAATGCCCTTTGAGATTTTGTAAATGATCCTTTAGAGAAATGTAAGTGCCCTTCGAGAAAGTGTATAATGGACCATTGTTGAAGAAAAAGAGCCTTTCAGACAAAGTGAAATGGTCCTATCATCTTGTTTATTTTCTTCGAACAATAATTGTAAAGAAAATCATAAAATGGCCCTTCTTGAAGAAAATGACCCTTCGAGATTTTGTTATGTATCTTTTAGAGAAATGAATAGTCCACTTGGCCTTTTGAATTGCATTTTTCCAAAGGGAAGGTACCCTTCGACTTTCTTACAAATGTCCCTTTCTTGTGGACAAATTGAAAAGTTCCATTCTTTAAAGAAAATGTCAAGGTCCTGTTACCCTTCAGCAAAATTGAAATGGTCATTTGAGGAAATGTACAAGCCCTTTGAAATTTTGAAATGCACTGTTTAGAAGTCTGAAAAGGACTTCTTTCTTTAAAAAATGCCCTTCGGGCTTTATGAAAAGAACCCTTCAACATTGGTGAAATAGACTTTCTCAAACCTTTGAAACTAAATTTTTTGAAGTAAAAGAAACCTTCAAAAAATTTGAAATGATCCCTTGAAACTTTGAGATGAACTTTCTTGAAAGAATAGGAGCCCTTCAGAAAATTTGAACAAGCCCAATTCTTGACATTTGGACAAAGAAGCATGCTTATGCAAAGTTTAGATTGATAAATGTGACAATTTGACCTGTGAGGTAAAAATTATCAACATTTTGGTGGCTTAGCTAGGAAGCATGCCTACTATGCTTAAGAACCAGACCATTTACATAACATTTGAACTCATAAAAAAATGGTAAATCTGGTCTATGATTGTAATTACAACCTCTAATTTGAAAAAGACAACCTTCATCCTCCAAAACAAGAAGGGAAATACACAAAGTAGGGAAAACTAACAAAAAAGTAGATCTACAAACAAACACTTATTTAGAATAAAATAGAATGAAACTACTGTGCTTAAACAACACTTGGAGGAAATAAAAAAAACTATGTACAAGGAGCTTTGCTCTTCAGTAGTAATGTTTCAGATGCATCCCATTGGCTGAGATTGGAAGCTCCTCACCATCCATCTTTGAAAATTTGAAGGTATTATGGGATTTGTAGCTGAAGATTATGTATGGGCCACTCTAAATGGAATCAAACTTGTGTGTCTTCTTGTTTTAACTCTGTCCTCATCCCACTTGAGGACCAAAGCTCCATCTTTGAAACTTTGTGAAGAATATCCTTATTTAAAATCTCTCTTCACTTGTGCTTAATGACTCTCTATGGCTAGCATGAATGATTTCTTGTCTCTTCCAAATCCATAAGCTCAGCGTCCCTGATCTCCATAAGCTCATTCTCCAACATCTCAAGTTAATGCATTTATTCTAAAGCAGGAAACTCAAGAGAAATGGGTAACCTTGCTTCCTAACCATATACCAGCTTGTATAGAGAGTCAGCTATTGATATTTTGTAGGTGATCCTATTAGCCCATAGAGTTGACTTTAACTTGAGATGTCATTATCTCTAATTATCTTCAATAGTCCTTATGATCTTCAATAGGTTCTTATTTATTGACTCAGCAAGGCCATTACCTTATGGATAATAGTTCGATGAAGTGCTGAGATAAATTCCATGCTGGATAGACCATCAACTGATCTTAGATCCCAAAAAAGCCATTGCATTATTAGAAATAATAGTTGAAGGAACTCCAAATCTAGTAAGCAAACCTTCATAGAAATCTGGAACATTGGTTTCATTTGTTTCTTTCAATGCTACTAATTCTGTCCAGAGTGTGAAGTAATCTATAGCAGCTAGAATCATTTATGTCCTAAACTTGAAGGAGGATGAATGAGACCAATAAAGTCCAATACCCATTAGATAAAGGGTTGATCCACCATAATTGGTTGAATAGGTAAGGCTACAATTTTCACTTTTCCTACAAACATAACACACTTTTTACACTTTTTAACCCATGCATGGTAATCACCAAATATACTAGGCCAATAGTACCCACCTCTCATGATCTTAAGGTCTATAGTTATTGAAGAAAAGTGTCCTCCACTATGTCTATCATGTAATTTTTCAATAATTTTTTGAGTTTGGCTTGGCTCTATACATCTTAGCAACATGCCATTAATATCTTTCTTAAATAAAACACCATCAGTAAGCAAAAATGGAATTGACTGCAACTAGAAATATATATATTTTTAAAGCACTTAGATGAGAGGGATAAATACCATCTTAGAGATAGCTTACCAAGTCATGAAACTAGATGGAAGGCGAGGTATGACCAATTGCAACCTCTTCATCATTTGACACCAAAATAACCTCATTAGTCTCTTGCAAGTCTTGAGATAGATGCTCACAAAGTCTTTTGCCTCTAATCAACTTTGTCACCTTAATTTCCACATCATCCTTCATTACCTTGGTTATCCAATAAGATCTCTTCTCATTTATATATTTTTTCAAAAGGAACTCCTTGATGCTTGGATGGGGAACCATAACGTGTATCTTATTGTTAGACAACAAGTATCTAAACTTTTTAAGAGACCTTATAACTAAAAGCACATGTTTTTCAACAAAAGAGTACCTTGTTTCATACTCTTCCAAGCATTGAATAAATAAAGCTATTGGCTACTCCATAGCCTCATGATTTTTTTGCATAAGAATGCCTCAAATGGTGTCCATGTTAACATATGTATACAAAACAAAATAGTTTGTGAAATCTAGATTTATAAGTGTAGGAGCACTAGCTATGGCCTTCTTAATATCTTCAAAACCTTTTACTCCTTCTTAGGACCAGTTGAAGCTCTAATTATTCTTTAGCATGGCTTTATGTGGCTTAGCTAAAATGACAAAATCTAAAATATACCTCCTTATGAAGTTGATTTTCCCAAAGAAGCTTTGCATAGCCTTTTTGTGCTTAGGCAAGGAGAGTGCAGGAATAGAGTTTATCCTTTTAGAGTCTATGCTTAAACCATACTTTGAAACCACATGTCTAAGGAGCTTACCTTCATGAACTGATAAGACACACTTTTTGGGATTTAGAGATACCTCAAATTGCCTACACCTTTTGAACACTTGTTTGAGATGAACCCTATGATCACATGCATTCTTTGAAAACATTGTTATATCATTCAAATAAACAAGTACAAACTTGTTAAGAAGGCATTGAAATGCCATATCCATGGGTCTCTGAAAGGTTTCTCCAATGTTAGATAAACCTAATGGCATCTTTCTGTATGCAAATGTCCCCCACTTGGTTGTGAAAGCTATCTTAAATTGGTCCTCTTTTTTGACTAAAATATGATTATAGCCACTATATCCTTCCAACAAAGAAAACCTCTCTAAACCTACAACTAACTATAAAATTTGTTCCATTAATGGCTATGGATAGTGATCTTTAAGTGAAGCCCTATTCAAATCACGTAAGTCAACTCACAATCTAATCTCACCATTATTTTTCTGTACTAGGACAAGATTTGCCACCCAAGTTGAGTGCTTGATTAAAAATATAATAGTTGATTCTATGAGATTGTGAAGCTCAATGCTCATCAAAGGCTCAAAATTAGGATTGATGGGCCTTTGTCTTTGTCTCACTGGTTTAGTTTCAGCTTCTAACTCAATGGTGTGTTGAGCTAGAATTGGGTCAAATCCCTTGAAATCACTATATTGCCAAAAAAATATATCAGCAAAACTTATGCATAACTGAATGAAATATGTTTTTTGTGAAGGAGTGCATACCTTATCCATCTTTAAAATCTTATCAGTTACAATCTCTACATTAGCATAGTGTTCTTTTTTTGTTGACAAGGATGACTTCTCTTTCCATAACTCATCATCACCACTGAATATGTTCTCAAGTGTGACCAATCTCTTGGGTAGTTTATCTATTTTTAGTTGCACAATTTGATCACCAGATTGCTAAAAATCCTTTTCTTGGTCTCTTGAAGAAAACTCAACCTCTTTTTGCAAGAATCTAATATTTTGACTATCATCTTTGAAAACCTACCAATTCTCATGATTTTATGGAATAGAAGGCCTTACAACCACCTTTATATGTAACTAATTTTTTTTCATTTTTTATATCTATTGGGATACTAAATTGTGATTTAATGGTAGCCAACCTATCTACATGTTTATTCTCACCTCTTGTTATTACCTGAATGTTAAAAGCTTAAAAATATTCAAGTAAGCCAATATTATATGCTTTTAGGATTTAAGCAACAAATTTTTACACACATTAAAACTCTTACTTGGTAAAATACAAGCTCACTATCACCAAACACTTTCAAATAATTTACTTTCATCTTCCTAGACCACTACAAACCATGAACTAGTGCTTCATACTCAACAACATTATTTGAACAACCAAACTAAAATTTGATAAAAGAGAAATACCTTTGCTTTGCTAGAGAAGCCAACATCATTCCATATTTGGTACCATGTTTATTCTTTGATCCATCAAAGTATAATTTCTATAACACCTTCACTAGATTCATCATCCTTAATCATGGCTAGAATTGGCACATCATTCTCATGAAGATAATACACATGAAGTCCTTCTTCTTCAATTAGCTTATAAGGATCATGATCATGCAAATTGGAAGCCCACTCATCAAGGAAAAAATCTTGAACTCCATCCACAGATGTTTCACTTTCCACTTCACTAGCTTTTAATACTTCATCTGAGATGATACAATTACTGTTCACAACACTTGGCATATATGGCTCCATATGAAAATGTGCAATACATTTAGAATGAATCATTACCTTGGTACCATATCTAGTTTTGAAAATTAAATAATTCCAATCAACTGATAAATATCTCCTAATATTTGAGGTGAAATCCCTTGAAAGGTACATAATAAAGTAAGGAGGCAAGTCTACCACAACAACATCCTAATGAATAGTAACATTGGGACAAGCATTTAAGGTCAAATTCAGATCTTTGATGATGCCTACCATCTTTGTTGGTGACCCATATAACTGCAATACCCCTTTAGTATTTGGCTCGTAAATAAGGCTGAGCTTATTTACAATCTATTTAGGCATGACTGTACTACTAGCTCCACTATCCACCATATAATTATGAACCAAAGTATCATCTACTATCAAATAAAGGTAAAAAGGAAGAGTTTTCTTTTATTTTACCTTATTTTTATCCACCTTTCCTATCTTATTTATTTTCTATACCTATTTCTTAGTTGGTTGATCTGAATTAGTCAAGACAACGCCTTCTTTCTTAATCGATTTTGGAGACAACTTGAGAGCTAAAAGCTCTTGGATGTGCATATCTTATTATCCTAGAATGTAAAGAGAATCCAACATGATAATTTTGATATTAGACTTCTTCTTTTGATCTAGTATACTGAAATTAGATCCACTAACCTTTGGTTACACTTTTTGAAGTACTAATTATTCACGAACTAGAGGTAGTTGATGAACTTTACTAACCTCTATATTCTGATTTTTTTGAGTTATAAGGGCAAAAAATTGTTCTTTTGTACTCTTAGAAACAACATTAGGAGTACATGAAGCATTTATTACCTCCTACAACTCATCAATGGCTCTTCTTTTAGCTCTAGTTACAATTATAACTTGACCACTTGAATTGTTAGTTTCAACACCTTGAGTAAAAATAACATGATAATCCACTTGTCAATTTACATTAATGGCATCAGGCTACCCTTGAACTTGTTGAGTCTCTCCTTGTGATGCCTAACTTGTATCTTGGTATTGACTTCCTTAAAAAGAAAAATCTTCTTGTGTTATTTGTGGCATAGTGATGTTTTGTGATACCAAGGCTTGGTTTTGAGCATCATTAAGATTTGAGGACTGCCAACCTGAATCATGCAATAGGTTGTTTTGAGGTGGGGTGGGAATAATAGCCTTTGAAGTGGAAGGACATTAGGATCATTGGCAGCATATGGCTTAGCTGGAGTTATGGCTCCTTATGTTTGATAAGGCGGTATATTCTCTTTGAAACCTTAATAAGGAGGCATTTAATCTTTGAAATGCTGATAAGTGGTATAATTTTGTTGTTGATAGGGCCTATTAGCCTAAAATTGTTGCCTTTTTGGCTGCACTATTTGATTCCCAAAGGACTGTAGTAAGCTTTTTGACTTTCCTATCTCACTAGCTTGACTAGTAGGGGTTATAATTTGAGCTTGATGTGCTGGAATAGGAGCTAAGGATGGGATTAGAGGAACTTGAGGGGTTGGTACACCATTCAATTTTGGGAATATAAGCATTGAAGGCCTTAGAGAAAGCTTACCAACTTGTATCAAACTATTTTTTGCCTTTATTGCAACCTCATAAGCATCTGATAAGGTAGTACCACCCATTAACTGTATCATCACAATAATGTCAGAATTAAGAACTTTCAAATAGTAAAAAAATTCATATTCAAGGGATGGCCTTATAAACATAGGTATTTTGGTCCATATCTTTTAGAATCTGAGGTTAAAATCAAACATGAATTCATGAAGATCTCTATTTATGGCAGTTAATTATTTAACTAAAGATAGGTGATCAAATTTGTCCTCAAATTGCTTAACTAAGGATGCACCCAATTCATCCTAGGTAGAAATGGAGTTTAGTGGGAGATTAAAATACCATTGTAATGCTTTTACTTTGAAGGAAGTAGTAAGCAATCTGATAACATTATTTTCAACAACATTATGGACTGAATAGAGATTGGCTACATCTTGGATATACTCAATAGGGGTTGTTTAATTTTATCTTGAGAAGAAAGGGTTGCTTTTGAGGGTAGAGACTAGAATATCATCAATCTAGGCTAAATTTAGTGGTCTACCTCTTTTGAATGGAACAAACACATGAGTTTTGATGGTCATTTGGATAGTGGGGTTTGTAGTGGTTAGAATAGTAGGATAACCAGGAGACACATATTGATTTTGATGATATGGTTTTGCCCTCCTAAACCTTGATCTCTTATAAGATATAAATTCAAAAGGAATACATTTACTTGCTTACCTTGTGGTAACCTTTGGCATGAATGAATTGCTTGAATGATGCTATGAGCTCTGTAACTGGATGTTGATGATAATGAATATCTTCTTTTACTACAAAAATTCTTCAGATATGCAAATAATTTCTTTGATGTCCCACCTGGTGTGCCAAAAACTATTATCAATTAGACTCAAACCCTTGTGAAGGTAGTTTCAGGCCTTCATAGTCTATTGAAACATGGAAATAATCCTAGGTTATGGGTAACATAATTAGTGGACTAAATCTCTATATTGTAAGGGCTAGCTCCCTTTAGTGTATCGATTAGGATCACTACTCTATGCTATGAACTACCCAGGAAAAGGGAAGAAGGAAACTTGATGGGAAATCCTACCTAATGATGGTGATACACCTAAATTTTGATTTATCCACTCAATTTGAGCTTTTAAAAACACTGATCAAATAATAAACAAACTAAATTTTGAACCTCAACTGACCCCTATGCATTAGTATTTCATGAAAATGTTCTATATTATGATCAAATCTTGAGGGAAATGATGGAATAGGCCTAATTCAAGGCACTAACCAGCCACTTATATCCACTATAACTTCATCCAAAAGATATTAAACATAGAACATAACCTTCATAATCTGATTAGCTAGTAACTAGGTAAGAATCAAGACTTGACAAGGAAGAAAAATCTATCACATATGCAAATCACTGACAGAAGTACACTATACCAACACCTTGGAGTCTAAAAACTATCCTTCTATTAATTTAAAATGGTTAAAAACACAAATTTTGGTAGAGTATGGTCTTGCTAGAAAGAGGATACAAATCAAGGTTGAAAAACTAACTTATATAGAAAAAGATACAATAGCCAAGAGATTGGCGCTAAAAATAGAAGAGGAGGTCAACTCAGTCCAACTTGTGCTATCACAACCTTCAAATAAAATATATTTTTATCTTATGCCTTACATGAAAAGCTCTTTGGCATTGAAAATGATGGAGAACCCATTTCATAATCCTTAATTATAATAAATATTAATTTTTTCAAGATTGATCAATGTGCATGGGTCTTGCATGATGCTAAGCCAAAACTAAATTTAGAACTCTAATTCAACTACTATAATGTTGAAATATTTCAACAAGCTAAACAAAAGTGCATGCATGAAATTTCATGTTGGCATAAAAGGGATGAGGTGGACCCAAGTTTGACAAGTCAAACTCTTGCATGGAAAACCACAACACATCTTGGACTGAGAACTTTGTTTGAAGCTGAGCTGAAAGTGCTTGAAAGGATCAAATTGCATGAAAACCAAGGAGAAGAGTATGGATTATCAACTAGTCAACCTAAGTGTAAGGTTTAGTCAACTCCAACTTACTCCCTTTTGCATGAAAAGCTCTTAAAGATTGAGAAGCATGCATGAAATCTTACATCAACTCTTTAGACAACCATTGGTCTCTTGCAAGTCTTGCATATATTCCTTTGACCAGTTCTATGGAATTTATTTTGGCTTTTCTTTCTGTTCATTTCCTTCAGACAAAAATTTTAAAGGAATTCTATCTATTCCTTTCTTTTGGAGATTTTCCTCGAACCATTCCTATTCATTTCCTTTGAACAAAAAGTCTGAGGGAATTCATGTCTTCGAGATTATCCTCTTGAATAATTACTTTGGATAAAATTTCAAAGGAATTAGGTCTTTCAGGCCTTTTGACAAGCCCTTTCCTTCAAAAACTTCCTTCAGACAAATTTTTTGAAGGAATTCTTTCCTTTGCAAATTGTGCTTTAGGCTTTCTGAAACTGTCCTTCAGCTTTTCTAGTGACCCTTGGATTTTCTTGTGGCTTTTTTGATAATGACTTTCGAGAAGGGATTCCACCCTTTGGGTTTTTTTTAGAGTGTCCTTTTGGCCTTTTGGGCTTCTTGGAAAAGCCCTTCAGATTTTTTTTTGAAGAAAAAGCCATTCAAAACTTTTTGAATTACCCTTCAAAGATCTAAACAAACCCTTCGAAACAACTATAAAGTAGACTTTTCCGAAGGAAAAAGCCCTTCAAAAAAGTTATTGAGTGTCCCCTTTGTCTTTGAAAATGCCCTTTTCTGAAGGGCAGATACCATTCAAGTTTTTTCAAATGATCCTTCTAAAAGGTAAGAGACCTTCAAAACTTTTTAAATGCACCTTTTGGCAAAAGTGAAACAAACCCTCCTCTTTGTAAAGTTCCTCTTGGGATTTTCTAATAGACCTTTTGAAAAAATCGTAATGGTCCTTTCTTCAAAAAAATTACCTCACCCTTTTGAAATTGTCCCTTTAGATTTTTTATAATGCCCTTTGGGATTTTGTAAATGGTCCTTCAAAGAAATGTAAGTGCCCTTTGGGAAAGTGTAGAATGGACCATTGCCAAAGAAAAAGAGCCTTTCGGACATAGTGAAATGGTCCTGTCATCTTGTTTATTTCATTTGGACAATTTTTTTGAAGGAAATCTTAAAATAGACCCTCCCAAAGAAAATTACCCTTCAGGATTTTGTTCTACACCTTTTAAAGAAATAAATAGTCCACTTGCCCTTTTGAATTGCATTTTTTCAAAGGGAAGGTACCCTTCAAATTTATTTCAAGTGTCCCTTTCTCGTGGACAAATTGAAAAGGTCCATTCTTTTGAGAAAATGTCAAGGTCCTCTTGCCCTTCAACAAAATTGAAATGGTCCTTTGGGGAAATGTACAAGCCCTTCAAAATTTTGAAATGCATTGTTTGAAAGTTTGAAAAGGACCTCTTTTTTTGAAAAATACCCTTCAGGATTTATGAGAAGAACCCTTCGGCATTGGTGAAATGGACTTTCCTGAAGCTTTGAAACTAACTTTTCCAAAGTAAAATAAACCTTGAAAATATTTGAAATGATCCATCAGAACTTTGAGATGAACTTTCTCAAAAGAATAAAAGCCCTTCAAAAAATTTGAACAAGCCCAATTCCTAACATTTGGATGAAGAAGTATGCTTATGCAAAGTTTAGAATGATAAGGGTGATAATTTGACCTGTGAGGTAAAAATTGTCAATAGTTATGAGAACCTAGTTTCAAATGGACACATGATCCATATGATGGTGGATTCTCCTCTTTGGATAGGAAGGAATAACACACAATAAGAAAACACTAAGAAAACTTGTTTGTTAGATAAGTAGCAAAGTGGATTGCCTAGCATGAGCTAGGTCCTAGAAGTGAAAGCTTCGTAAGAGGCTGTCAAAATACCTTCTTTGGATATTTAAATTGAAATGATAAATTGAAATATAATTTCATTAAATGAAAACAAATCTTAACTTAAATACAATTAAGATGGATGATTTTCTAAGAAAAAGACTAAGTAATACAAACGCTAAAAGGATAGTCGAGGCAAGGTTATGGTCAAATGGTCAAAAGGGAAAGATGGTCTGGTTGAGGTTGATAAATGATTGAAATGATCAATAAGGTGATGGTCAAAATGATCAAGAAGATAGAAGGGAAAAGGGTAAAAGGGATAAATGGTTAAGTTGGTAAATATAGCCAAGAGACAAAAGGGGTAGAGTGGGTGAATTATGGCAAAGAGGTAAAAAGGGTCAGGTTGGTAAATATGGCCAGGGAAATAAATGAAGTGAAAAAGGGGAAAAAGAAGAGGTGAAAGGTATGGAGGTCAAGAGAGAAGAGGCCAAAGGAGATAATAAGTTGAAATGAAATAAACAAACAAGGTTACCTTTGAGATGGTTATCGATGATGGTGTTGTTGATGAAATCCTAGAGTGATTCTGGTAAAGCTTCAATGATTTGAATCTTTTCTCATCCAATATGAGGATGACTTCCTTCTTAAGTGGATAACCTCCTCCAAAAACCTACAATAAAATGTCAATAATAAAAAATACTAATTTTCCACTTTCCAACTTATAACATATGTTGTGAAGAGTCAGACCAAAAAAGGAATAATAGAGGTATGGCACCATTTTCTATGTGGTGGATGAATTAGTCAAAATGAGGTGGGTGGGAATTCCCATTTGGGTTAAGAAGTCAAAAATGGGTGCCCTTTATCTTAAAGAGGTAGGTATCTTATTTTGGAGGTTAATTTCATGTAAAATACATGTTGACTAATGGTCCCTTGAGGGTAAATTCACCATATTTCAAGAGGGGCCCTTGTGATGCTTAAATGAGGCCATCAAGCACTTTGGGAAGGGTATTATGTGGGGTATGATGCCCACATCAAGCCACATCACTCCTAAGCCATGTCACTTTCCATATCACCTCCCAAATCACCTTCCATGTCATGTGACATGTCACATACCATTTCACTTGCCATGTCACATGCCATGCCACTTGCCATGTCATCATGAATAGTGATAGTGAATAGTAATTTTAAATAGTGTTATGTGACTAGGAAAATAGTGATTTAGTTGGGTTAAGAGGGGTTTGTTAAGGGTTAAGAAGGTTTAGGGGGTCTTTAGGGGGTCTCGAGGCATTTAGTCATTGAAAACTAAAAGTATGTAGTTTTTTAGTGTGTACATTTTACCCCTTTTTATTATGCAGCTTTAAATTAACAAACTACAAAACAAAAATGAATCACTTGGTTGAAGTTCAAGGTGATCTAAGTATGGGAGGAGGTGTTCCCCCTCAAACCAAGAGTCGATGAGGGAAGGCTAAATCAGGTTTAGGTTTGACAAGCAGTTGGTGGGGAGGTACTAGGTGGTGCCACAAGGTAGTTGGGCATGTGAAATGCCAAAGGTTCACAAAATGCATCTAAGTGCAATAGTTAAGATTGAGTAGATACTAAAGTTGCATTGTTTGTAAAAATAAGGTCAATCTTAGGACACATTATAGGGTTAATTGGTCCATAACATTGGTCATAGCTGATCGAGTTAGGCTTATCAAGTCATATAGATAGGTTCAATGTTAGTCACAAGTATCCAAGGTAGGAAGTGCTCCTAAAAAACAACACAATTGATCAGGTCATGCATGAGGTGGAGTAAATGTTGAAAATTTCAACATGGTAAGGTTGGTCATTATGGCCAAATGTCTTTACAAAACATGCTAATGTTTTGGGTTAGAAGAATTTAATGTCAAGGTGAATGTGGTAAAAGTGTGGGTGGATTGGGTATGGGTTGGAAGGGGATGGTTGAGTTGGCTCCAGATGTACGTGGTAAGTGGACACTACATACATAGTTCCATGGATAGGAATCCAAATAGAACGTTAGGCCATATGTAGTTCTTTTGAGGTGAAGAGTGTTGGTTAACTTGGTTGCCCCAATTTGATATCATGTAGTTAGGTCCAATTGAAGGGTGTTGGAGAAAAGGAAGTTCCAAAAGGGTGGAAAATATGGGTATCAAATAGTTTTTTGATTGGTTTGGTAGAAATGATGGATGAGATTACCTAGGATGCAATTAGATGATTACGTCAACTATGTAAAAGGAATTTATAGCCGTGGATAAGCAGGTTCAAGAATTAAATTTTGGTAACCATTTAAAAAAAAGGACAAATATGCTTTACCAAGATTTTAATTTTTTGGCACTACTCGAATTGCTGTGGTGATCTGATGGGTTCTTTTATCACCATCTAAATAAGCTGATATTGTGTACACTTCACAATAGTGTCATTAACAGGGTATGATTCAATAATTTAGGGAAGCAAAGTAGTAGAGTAGTTAAATGAGAAGTGGTGAAGATTCAAACCCTTTACCCTTGAGTCAATGGGGCCCCAAAATAAGTAAGCATTGAGTTTTGATGGAATTTAGATAAAATTGTTGAGGGGTTTTAGAATATGGAGTGAGGTGAATAATAATAATGTTAATTAAATGATGGAGTAGGTTGTAGATTGTGATTAAAAAGTAGGGCTATTTCAAGGCATAAGAATATGTAGTCTGAGAAGGGAGAATGAAGGGAAATTATTGGTTGGAAGGTTAGGGTGTGTGAGAGGGCATAACTATCATCCCCGTGTGGGATCCCAAATCTTACTTTTGAAATTGGTTTTAGTTTTGATTTTAACATCTTTGAAGGTCAGGGTAAAAAGGGTTTAAAATAGGCAAGACTAGAAGGGGTGGGGAAGGAATCTTCCTGCTGATGGCTTAGAGATGCTCAGGCTTGCTGGTTGGTCGTATGAGCCCATGGTCTTAGCCATTTGTGTCATAAAGCTATAGGATTGGTATATATCTCATAGTAAACCAAAATTGAGTGGAATACTTTTGAGGCTGTAGCATGCTCAAAATGGGTAGAGGGTTTAAAAAGGAGAAAGGTGATAGGTAGGGTGATTGGAGTAGCTAGAGAGGTACAAAAAAGAGGGTCTAAGATCAAAACATAGAGGCATTAAAATAAGAAAAGGATGCACCTACAGTTATGAACCTAACTAGATTTCATGCATTAAGGTAAGGGCATGGAGGACATGAGGAAGTAGACAAGGAGATACACGTAGAAGCAGTTCAACTAGTGATCATACTTTAATGAGTGAGAAGTGGAGTGCTAATGGGAGAGAATACAGGAGTTTGAACAAGGGATGAGGTGAAGGTAAACATGGAGATGGATGAAGAAATAGGTAGAGAAAAAAACAAGGTCACAGAAAAAGATGAAGGTGGAAAAGGATAGATGGAGTGAAACATGGTCATATTGTAATGAATTTACTTAGATATTCACAAAAAATGATTTTGTATTGCATAGAATAAGAAAATATGAGAGATTACACAATGATAATTGATAACAGAATAAAATATTGGATAATATAGCAAAGTCACTTTGAGGGGGAAACCTCCATAATAATGCACTAATAGTAGAATATTTCACATAATGATTAAAGACTAACCACTACCTCCTATTTATAGTCTACTTAGCCAAGGTTATTCAATAGGTTGACCTATCTAAAAACCTAGAGAAATGTAACAAGTAAATAAAAGAGGTATGTAATCCATAAGTCAGCCACACATATCCCTAGACAAACCAATGGTTAAGGGCATAACAAGACCTTCCCCTTCAAAACAACATTGTCTTCAATGTTGTGACAACTCTGGATGCTGATGCACAAATGGTTCATCCTCCCAAGTGGCATATTCACATGGTAGATTCTTCTATTTGATCAGGTATTTTTTAATTGCTCTAGAATGCAGTGGCTTGGTGCACTATTGAAGGATCACCTTAGGATCAAGAATAACTCTACCTTCCTCATCCAATTTTGGTAATTCTATTTGAATGATAACTCTGTGTCCAGTGAATTTCTTCAAGCACGATACATGAAATACTGGATGTATGTGAGTGGATGGAGGAAAATCTAACTTGTAGGCTAGACTGCCAATTTTTTACAAGATCTGATAAGGCCCATAATACTTAGGGGACAACTTGTTATCTTTTTTTTGTTACTTCAATGACATCTATTTGTATGGATGTAAGCGAACGAAGACCCAATCACCAGTTTCAAAATGCCTCTCATGTCTATGTTGATCTACTTGTTGCTTTATGCAATTTTGGCCCATAGCTAAATTTTCATACAAACTTGCAAGGACCACCTGTGGATGGTGAATATGTTCTTCAACTGCAATAATAGTAGGATGGACCTTCAAGGTTGAAGTGATGGATGGAGGGTGGTATCCATATAGTGCTAAAAAAGGAGAAATTTTGGAAGAACTATGAATAAAATTATTTTACCACCATTCAATAAGTGGTAGCCAATGAACCCATTTATCTTGTTTAATAGAAACAAAATAATGGAGATATCCTTCTAGACATTTTTTGACTACCTTAATTTACCCATCAGATTAAGGATGATAGGATGAACTATGAGCCAATTGAGTGCCTAAACATGTAAATAACTCACTCCAAATATTACTAGTAAAGATGGGATCTATATTACTGACAATGATCTTAGGGGTCCCATGTAGTTTTTGAATTATATCGAGAAAAGCAGAAGATCCTGTACTAGCAACGAATGGCTGGGATAATGAAAAAAATGAGCATACTTAATAAGATGATATACAAGAACCATGATAACATTTTTACCATCAGATCTTGGCAACCCTGTAATGAAATCTATAGATACCTCTTCCCAATGCTAGCTAGGGATAGATTGTTGGGGATCAACCAACAATTTGATTACACTTATGAAAGCAATAAACGCGGAATTAAATCAGATAGATAAGTAACTAGAATCAGATAATAGCAAAGAACAAGAGATACAAGAAACCACCCTGAAAACTTGTATTAAACTCTTTACAAAAGGAATACAATTGAAGAAACTTCTTTCTTCCACACCTCTCTTAGATGTACAGATCTCTCTCTAGATCTCTATCCCTCAAGAGCTCTCTCTCTAGATCTCTATCCCTCAAGAGCTCTCTCTCTCAAGTACAATCAACTCCAACAACCTAGATTGATTCACCTATACAATTTTGTACTATTCTTTCAACATTCACATACACTACAATAAGCTAATAAGATCTAATTCTACATATAGAATTAGGAGACTTGAGCATGCACTTACAACCAATAGTTAAGCCTCTTGAACAAGGGATCTAAAAATAGTCTTACTAATAATAGAGATGCAAACTTAAGACTATGACTTAAACTCATCATGCAAACACTCGGTTTTGTCCTCGAAAATAGCTCTCTGGATGCACAGGTAACCGACGCCAGTTCCTGCTTGCTTGTCTATGACTGATGTCGACCGATCCCTGCCGACACTGGCATCTCTTGAACTGCACCTGACCGATGTCGGTCGCTCCTAACCAATGCTGGTGACTGTGTAACTACTACAACTCTACAATCCACTCCTTGGTGAAGCTTTTAGGCTTCGTACCTTAACAATCTCCCACTTGGAGATAAATAACTACACTAGTACCTGTACAACAACATCTTCTAGCTCCTCCATCTTCAACTCAATCATGAAGACCAATAGAAGTTGAATGAAGATTCAACTTCTCCTTTGTAACTAGCTTGGTTAACATATCAGCAGGATTCCTATCTGTATGGATCTTCTCCAGCTTTAACTCACCGTCCTCCAATACCTGTCTTATGAAGTGGTACCTAAGTTGTATGTGCTTTGTTCTTGAATGAAAGGCTAAATTCTTAGCCAAATGAATTACACTTTGACTGTCACTATACAATCTACAACTCTCTTGCTCTTTTCCAAGCTCTTCCATGAACCATGTCATCCATATCATCTCTTTGCTAGCCTCTGTGATTGCAATATACTTTGCTTCTATAGTTGACAAGGCAATAACCTTTTGCAACTTTGATATCCAGCTAGCTGCCATTCCACCAACAGTGAAAACATATCCTGTGGTGCTCCTCCTGCCATCCAAATCACCTGCCATATCTGAATCTACATAACCATGTAGAGAAGTATCTGAACCTCTATAGCACAAATGTCTACTGCTGGTTCCTCTCAGATATCTAAGGATCCATTGAATTGCTTTCCAATGTTCTTTTCCTGGATTGGCCATATACTTACTTATAACTCCCACTGCTTGGGCAATATTCGGTCTAGTACAAACTATTGCATACATTAAACTCCCTACTGTGGAAGAATATGGAACTTTACTCATGTACTCTACCTCATCATGTGAATTAGGACATTGTTCTTTACTCAACTTAAAATGTCCAGCCAAAGGTGTGCTTACCGATTTTGCGTCTTGCATATTGAACCGTTTCGACACCTTGTCCACATAATCCTCTTGAGACAAAATCAACCTGTGATTTTTCCTGTCTCTCTTAATGCTCATGCCAAGGATTTTCTTTGTTGCTCCAAAATCCTTCATGGCAAATGTTTGAGCTAATTTCACCTTAAGCTTAGAGATATCCTACATGTGTGATCCTGCAACCAGCATATCATCTACATACAACAATAGAATAATATATCTACCATTATCTAATCTCTTAAAATACACACAATGGTCAGATTGACACCTACTGTAGCCATGCTCAGTCATAAACCTATCAAATTTCAAATACCACTATCTAGGAGCTTGCTTGAGGCCATACAAGCTTTTCTTCAATCTGCACACTAACTTCTCCTTACCTTTGACCTCAAATCCTTTCAGCTATTCCATGTATATTTCTTCATCCAAATCTCCATGAAGAAATGCTATCTTAACATCAAGCTGCTCAAGATGCAAATCCTCAATAGCAACTAAAGACAATACAATCCGTATAGAAGTCATTTTAACAACAGGAGAAAAAATCTCACCAAAATCAATACCTGGCTTTTGTGCAAATCCTTTCACTACCAATCTGGCCTTATATCTCATTTGTCCATTCTCACCTTTCAACCTGTAGGTTCATCTGTTCTTTAGTGTCCTCTTACCAGCTGGCAACTCAAACAAATCCCATGTTTGGTTCTCTTAAGGACTCCATCTCCTCAACCATGCCACGCTCCCACTGACTCTTAGACTCCACCTATAATGCTTCTTGAAAACTCTCTGGTTTTCCACCATCATTAAGCAATAAATAGAATAATGAAGGGGAATATCGAATTGGAGGCTTACTTACCCTTTCTGACCTCCTGATGGGCATCTAAAACTCATTCATAGCACGCTGTCCACCCAAATTCTCTGACAGTGACCGACCTCGATCACTTCCAGGCCTGTTACTGGCCGACTTCGATTCTACCTGATCAACGTCGGTGCCTATCCTATCGATGTCGGTCTCTATATGACCGACATCAGTTTTTGTCCTACCGACATCAGTTCTTACCTTGCCAACGTTGGTCTCTATGTTTTCCTACAAGTGATTATTTCTTTTTCCCATGAGTTCATTTTGGACCGTCACCTCGTCCAATTCTCCATTGCTCTGCCTAGATTGATTCAGCGTCTTCAACTGATCACTATACATCACTTTTTCATTGAAAATAACATCATGGCTCCTAATTATCTTGTTAGTTCCTAGATTCCAAAATCTAAAATTGAAATCATCTGAGCCATAGCCAATAAATGTACACCTCATAGACTTAGCATCCAGCTTCTTTCTATTTTCCTTATCTACGTGCACAAAGGCTTCACAACCAAAAACTTTGAGAAATGAGAGATCTACCTTTTTACCTATCCATGCCTCTTCTGGAATTCTACCATCCAGAGCTGTAGAGGGTCCTCTGTTAATCAAGTACACTGCAGTGTCAACAGCTTCTACCCAAAACTCTAAGGGCAAACCAGCATGCAATCTCATACATCTTGCATGCTCCATGATTGTTCTATTCATCCTTACAACAATTCCATTCTGTTGAGGTGTCCTTGGAACCATCCTTTGCCTGCAGATTCCATGCATATAACAATACCAGTTGAACTTATAGCTGCAAAACTCACCACCATTATCAGATCTCAGGCACTTCAATCTTCTACCTGTTTCATTCTCAACTATAGCTTTCTAAATCTTAAAAGTCTCAAATACATCAGATTTCTTCTTAATATAATAGATCCATACCTTTCTTGTAGCATCATCTATGAATGAAACATAGTATTGTGATCCTCCAACAGAAGCTACCTGAGCCGGTCCCCACACATTTGTGTGAACAAGCTACAACTTATGCTTCTTCTTTATAGACCTAGTCTTGAGAAAACTCACTCTCTTCTATTTTCCAAAAACACAGTGCTCACAAAAATCCAAATCTATGCTTTTCAAATCTAAAAGCTTACCTTTAGACTTAAGAATTGACATTCCCTTCTCACTCATGTGGCCAAGCCTTGAGTGCCACAATTTTGCATCCACATCTGAAGTAGATAATACAGAAGGAGAATTGTTAGTAACATAATTACATAAATAGAGAGTACCTACTCTCTTACCTCTGGCCATAACAAGTGCACCCTTGGTCACCTTCCAAGATTTAGCTATGAGAGTTACTGTACAACCCTCATCCCCTAACTTTCCTGCAGAAATCAAATTCCTCTTCAAGCTAGGAACATGCATAACATCTCTCAACACCCATGTGTTACCATTCTGCATTTTTAGCTACACTTTACCTTTGCCAATAATTTTACAAGGCTCATCATCCCCTAGATACACTATTCCAAAATCTCCATGGATATAGTCACTAAAATATTCTCTATTAGGGGTAGCATGAAAAGATGCACCAGAATCTAAAACCCAAGATTCTATATTATTATGCAAAGAGAATATTAAAGCATCTTGTGCAATACCTGCAACCTTTACTTCTTCTTTTCCTTCATGCTGATTGTCCTCCTTAGGCTTTGACCAGCAATCTTTGCTTGTGTGCCCCATCTTTCCACAATTCCAACATTGTGGCTTCCTGGCATTTCTGGATTTGGATCTACCTCTCACCTTAGACTTAGATCTTGATCTCCCTTTCTTGCTCTTCTCTTTTTTCCTTCCCCTACTCTCAAAACTTAAAGCATTCTCTGATGTTTCCTCTATGCTTTTCTTGCGAATTTCCTCATTCAAGATAACACTAACAACATCCTCTACTTTTAAAATATTTGAAGCAGATGCAGTATTACTAACTGCCATTACTAAGCTGTGCCAGCTTTCAGGCAAAGAACATAATATTAAAAGATCTTTAATTTCATCATCAAATACAATATTGACTGAACTTAATTGATTTACAATTCCATGGAAATCATTCAGGTGATTAGATACAGATCCACCTTCCTCCATACGCAAATTAAATAACTGCTTCATAAGATATACTTTATTAGAAGCTAAGGGTTTTTCATACAAATTTGCTAAAGTAGTCATCAACTCTACCATTGTTTTTGCCTATGATAAATTAGATATCACTGTAGATGCTAGACTCAGTCTTATAGACCCCAGAGCCTTTCTATCAAGAACTTCCCATTCTTCATCATCCATGTCTATGGGCTTCTTTGCAATCCCACCTAACGGTAAGTATAGATCTTTCTGATACAGATAATCCTCTATCTGCATTCTCCAATGTTGATAATTTTTTCCATTGAACTTCTCCATTCTCAGTTTACTTTCTTCTGCCATTGTTTCTCCCACTTAGATAGAAATCCCTGTAGAAACCCCTATGAGTAACCTGTAATCAATACACACTACACATATCTGAACCACCTGTTAGTGAACCTGAGCTCTGATACCACTTGATGGATATCAAGCTCTAAAACCTACAACCAAGGCTCTGATACCACTTTTTGGGGATCAACCAACAATTTGATTACAATTATGAAAGCAATAAATGTGGAATTAAATCACATAGATAAGTAACTATAATCAGATAATAGCAAAGAATAAGAGATACAAGAAACCACCTTGAAAACTTGTATTAAACTCTTTACAGAAGGAATATAATTAAAGAAACTTCTTTCTTCCACATCTCTCTCAGATGTACAGATCTCTCTCTAGATCTCTATCCCTCAAGAGCTCTCTCTCTAGATCTCTATCCCTCAAGAGCTCTCTCTCTGAAGTACAATCAACTCCAACAACCTGAATTGATTCACCTATACAATTCTGTACTATTCTTTCAACATTCACATACACTACAATAAGCTAAGAAGATCTAATTCTACATATAGAATTGGGAGACTTGAGCATGCACTTACAACCAATAGTTAAGCCTCTTGAACAAGGGCTCTAAAAATCGTCTTACTAATAATAGAGATGCAAACTTAAGACTATGACTTAAACTCATCATGCAAACACTCGGTTCTGTCCTCAAAAATAGCTCTCTGGACGCACAGGTAACCGACGCCGATTCTTGCTTGCTTGCCTGTGACCGACGTCGGCCAATCCCTACCGACATCGGCATCTCTTGAACTGCACCTGACCGACGTCGATCGCTCCTGACGGACGCCAGTGACTGTGTAACTGCTACAACTCTGCAATCCACTCCTTGGTGAAGCTTTTAGGCTCCACACCTTAACATAGATAAAGGCTGTAAAAGACCTAGAGTTTTGATGGTTTCTCCTTTGTTTTGTTGATAGATCATACATTAAGCCACATATTTTTGGACATACCCCTTGAGACCTTCCCAAAAAAAATCTTGCTAGATCCTATGATAGGTTTAAAAAAAATTTGAATGACCCCCAATTGGAGTTGCATGAAGTTATTGAAGGATTTTTTGTTTAAGAAGAGAATTCTTACATAAATATAATTTATTTTTATACCATAATGCATTACCGTTTCATGTGAATTTTTCAATTCCATCTAAACCTTGCTAAAGATTTTGAATCAAATCATGAGTAGTACTATCATGTTCCCATTCTAATTGTTCTTCCTCTAGCCAATTTACCTACAAAATGGTTATGGCACATAACAATGCCTCAACTAATTCATCTTTTCTAGATAGTGCATTTGCCACCACATTAAGCTTGCCTTTTTTAAGACTATTTCAAAATCATAGCCTAGCATATTAGTTACCCATTTATATTATTCTTCAGATGACAACCTTTATTCTAAAAAATATTTAAGACTATCATGATCAATTTTTACCTGAAAGTCATGACCCATCAAATAAGGTCTCCATTATTTGACTGCATGCAATATTGCCATCATTTCTTTCTCATAGATGGGTTTGTGCTGATTTTTACCCTTGAGTTGATGACTTTCAAATGCTAGTGTTCTACCTTCTTGAATGAGTACAACACCCATACCATATCTAGATGCATCACATTCAACCATAAAAGTCTTAGAAAAATCAGGAGTGGCCAATACTGGAGTAGTGTACATAGCCAATTTCAATTGTTCAAATGCTCGAGTAGTTGCATCAGTCCACTAAAAGCAGTCTTTATTTAACAAAGAGGTAAGTGGGGCTGTGATACTACCATAATTTTTGATAAATCTATGATAGTAACCAATAAGCCCCAAAAATCCCCAAAGTTGCTTGAGTGTCTTAGGAGATGGCCAGTCCACCATTGCTTGGATTTTTTTAGGATCCACTTTCACTCCTTCATAAGACACTAAATGACCCAAATATTCAACCTCACCAGCCCTAAAAGTACATTTAGAAGGTTTGGCATACAATTGATTTTATTCCAAAATGAAGAGTACCTATTTCACATGTTGCAAATGGTCTACCCAATTTTTACTATAAATGAGGATATCATCAAAGAATACTAGAACAAATTTCCTAAAAAATGGCTTAAAAATAGTATTCATCAAACTTTAAAAAGTAGATGGTGCATTTGCTAGGCCAAAAGGCATAACTAAAACCTCGTAATGGCCCTCATGAGTCTTGAAAGTAGTTTTGGGTATGTCTTCATCATAGATCTTGATTTGATGATACCTAGAACACAGATCTAACTTGGTAAAATAAAGAGCACCATTCAATTCATCAAGAAAATCATCAATCATAGGAATTGAAAACTTATCTTTGATAGTGTACTTGTTGAGTTCTCTTTAGTCATGGCACATCCTCCAAGTGTCATCTTTCTTTCTCACCATGACAATTGGTGAAGAGTATTCACTTTGGCTATGGTGAATGATTCTTGCATCCAACATTTCTTGTACCATCTTTTCAATTTCACTTTTTGGGTTATAGGGATACCTATATGGCCTGATGTTGGGTGGTGTACTATGAGGATTAATTATGATAACATGATCATGCATGTGGCTAGGTGGATGTCCTTTTGGCATGTATCTAAAAACAATGGAATGAGCATCAATTATTTATTGCAGATTAAGAGGTGGGGATGGCTAAGTTGGCTATAATTCCATAGAAAATAAGCGAGCTACAAATCCCTCAGCACCCTTACAAAGAATCTTTATCATTTGATGAGAGCTAACAAGTTGGGGAGATTTAGCCTTTAATCCTCTTAAATCAAATGTCATTTCTTTAAAATTAAAATGCATGAATAATTCTTGAAAAATTATCTCAATAGTGCCCAAAGTGGCGAGCCACTGGACTCCCAGAACAATATCAATTCCACCCATCAGAATAACAAACATAGGAGAATCTAATAAGTAGTCTCCCATGGCCAACTTAATACTATGATTTTTTTTTGAATATCTTACAGTACCACCATCTATAATCATAACCTAAAATTATAGAGTTGGATAAGTAAAATAGTTCAAATGAGTAGCCAACTTACTATTGATGAAGTTGTGTGTGCTCTCAGAATCAATCAAGATAATGACCTTCTATTTCTTAAATAAACCCATCACCTTAAGAGTTTGGGGAGTACTAATACCTGACAGGGCATGGCATGAAATAGTAGGCTGAGAGTCTTTAGATTCCTCCTCAGGAACCTCTACCTCTACATCATGTACTTTTGCATCATCTTCATCATCATTGGCACCTTCAATGTAAAATAGCTTGTTTTCACCACAATGATGGTCTTTGCTCCATTTGCTATCATAATGATAACATAACCTTTTAGCTCACTTCTCCTCAATTTATCATTGTGTTAATCTAGTGGGCTATGGAAATGATGGTGCTAGAAAGTTACGATCATGACCAGTAGTGAAAGTTTTCCTTTTGACCATCTCTTTTTCTTCTATCTTGCATGCCTTAGGGATAGCTTCTAATATAGATGTTGGGCCAAACATTTGAACCTCATATTGGATACTATCTTTGAGGCCACCCAAAAACATATCTATCAAATTTCTCTCAGTGATATTTTCCACCCATAAAGAAAGATATTGAAATTACTAAATATAATCCTTCGCAAGTCCTATTTGCCATAACTTGGCTAATTGGTTGAAATAGTTCTTAGAGACAATATTCTGATAATGATCTATCAACTCCTCAATAAAAATATTCCATGTAACAGGAGCACCATTCTTTTTCTTTTGATCACATAACCAATGATACCAATAAATTGATCATATTCCATATATAGGGACACCACCATCACCCTATGAGAACAAGGGGTTTGATGCAGCTCAAAAAAATTCTCAATTTGGTTAATCCAAGTGAGAGGATCCTTACCATCAAACTTACGCATGTCCACTTTTGGAAACATCAATTTCATACTAGTATGGGAGTTGTTAAGAGGAGGATTTTAATGCTAAAGTGGAGGGTTGTTAGGCGGAAAATAAGATGTGAGGGTCACCAATTTCATAGTGATATACTATAATTCACTGTGAACTCTATTAATATCTTTGCACATCCCTGAAACATCAACTTGGATTGCAACAAAGTCATCATGCCTCACCAAGTTTTTTATGTCCTCTTGAAGCTGAGAAATCACTAGATCTGAAGTTCCAAATTCCATGTCATTGATAGGAGTTTTAAGATTTTATGATGCCCCTTTTCTTCCCTGAGTTAAAGGACCTACCATAAACAAACCCTAGGAGGGTTTTGACCTTGAAAAAAAAGTGTACAAAGATATGGTACCATTATAATCACCTTGTTAAGATGAATCCAATGATTGCCTTTGCGCACTAGAGTAAAATTTTTGATACCAAAAAAGTGTATCGATAGAATATACCATTAAGATCATCTCATCAAGATGAATCCAATGACTACAAGTGTGTAAGGGGAATTTTTTTTCTATACTTTTTTTAAATATTTTTTTTTCAAAAAAGTGTTTTGAGCAATACTATGTTGACAGAAAAAATTAATTCTTCCCAAATTGCAATTTATGTTTTTTCACTTTCACTACTCCCAAAAACCACACCTCACTAGACCCAAAAGAAATGCCATAGGAAACTTTCCCATTTCAAAGATCTAATACCACTTGTAATGAAATTACTTAGATATTTGCATAGAATGATTTTATATTGCACAGAATAAGAAAATATGAGAGATTACACAGTGATAATTGATAACAAAATAGAATACTAGATAATATAAGAGAGGTAGGTGGTGAGGGGATAGGTAGAGAAGTGGAGGAAGAGATTTTAGGTGAGAAGGGAAAATAAAATAAAAGATGCGGTTGAGCTGACCTTAGTAACTTAACACTACCTACATAGTCCAAAAAGACCTCAGGCCAATGTAGTTCTTCTAACAATGGGGGAAAAACTTAGGAGGAAGTATTAGATGGTGTTAAAACATAAGGATGTTTAAGAAATAATTCAAAGCTTCCTTAATGTAGGATGCCCTAAGCAAGAGTGTGCTGTTAGTGATGGAAATGAGTGAGTAGAAAAAGGGGATGGGATTTAGTTTTTAGTGTCTGAGATACCCTTATATGTGAAGCAATGCCTACATAGTCCATGGAAATCAGGCCAATGTTGTTTAACAAGGTTTGAGTGAGTGGTGTTCAAATTGGCTGCCCCAATTTCATGGACCACATGGGTTGGTTTGGGCTGAGGGAGAAGGCTTTGTAAAACAATAATTTTGGGTTTTGGTGAAGGTGTCGATGAAAGTGAATGGTGTAGACCAATACATATTTACCATAATGATCCTACATTTAGTAGGATGAGAGATATAGATGGGCAAGGTAAGATAAATTAGAAGGGAACATAGTGTTAAGTACCACAAATGATCTTTAATGGAGCTAATCCAAATAAGAGGTGCCTTTGTTAGGAGGTTACACCTTCTAAAATTATGTGAGGGTAGGAGTTTGGAGATAGTGTTGATGATTAAGAGCTGAATATTAGGAGGTGGGGGTCTATCCAGATTTGTAAAGTCACTTTGGCCAAGGTTCATCACTGCTACAATCTAAGTTTTAAAGGTAGTAGTGAGGTGATGACTTGCAAATAATTTCTTTGATGGTCAAGTAGATTCTACAAGTAAGAAAGTAGTATGGTGAGCGATAGAGGATGGACCTTGCCTGACCCAAGAGATGCATGGTTAGGCTAGATAAATGGTGGCCAAATCTACATCCTCAATCCCAGCTCTGTAGAACCAATGACTTATTGGTTCCACTAGTTTGGGCCTAACCAATAAGAAGTTGCATAGTTGAGAGAAGATGGTGGTTCTCTTGCTATGGATGAACATTAAGCTAACATAAAAGAAAATACTACCTTGTTAGAGTAGGTACTGCCAATGGTTGGGGTCTGACATTCAGAGCTTATGGCAATGGACTGGTAGTAAGGATAGGGTAGAGGGGACAAGAAGGTAAATGTATTGGTGTAAATTCATTGTGGCCTACCTCTAATGGAAGAGTTTCTATAGTGACAAGGATTTGGGAGTTACCACCACCAACAATAGTGGTAGTTTTGAAGGCATGATCATTATAGCAACCCATGATTAGAAGCCAATTTATGTCAACCAGGCCAAAGGTGATAATGAAACAAATGACTACCAGGCCTACAAGGGTTGTAAGATGGTAAATCAAGGAAAGACATTAGATGCAAATTAGATGATAAAGGTAAAAAAAAAATATATCATGATGGTGCATAATGGCTTTATCAAGATGACCAATCATATCGAGGGTGATGTGTCCATGTGAAAAGGTAGGTAGAGATGACCATTTCTAGTGGGAAGATTGTTTAAGGGAATAAATGGCATCATATGACCTTCCTAATTGGTATAATGGAGAACTAGGTTGATGAGGAAGAATGGTTAGGTATTTTATTTAAAGAAACATGATAAAGACCAGTTTCAAGATCAGATCGTGTCCTTCATGCGAGTACATCTACCTTCACATAGTCATCATTTAAATTTCCATTTTAAATGATGGTGTATGTACCTCTATACACTAAGACTACCATCTTTGATCACGTTCAACATCAAAAACAACAACAATAATGAACAGGAGTGTCGTCTTCTCATCCTGCACTAATGCTACCATCTAGCTCATGAGGTAATTTTAAAAAAATAAATGATGCCTTATTCATAAGGTATGTTTATGTTTGCATGTGCTTTAGGCCATGTGTAATTTGATGACTATGTAAGTGTCATGCAATTTCTTGCACCCTAAATAAAATATTACATAGTTTGTTATGTACAAAATGTGTTAGATGTCACTAGTTGAATGGTATCATGCTTAAGGTTGTGGAGATACTGATAAATGTTATGGTTATGGTTATGAGGAAAACACCAACCAAACACATTAAGAATAGGGCACAATTATTTATTTTTGATAAGGACTAAAAATAGACCCGAAGTGGGATCAACTTAATGAATGTAAGCTCCTCAAATGCTATGAATGAGTGGTCATTAGTCGATAAAAAAGTTTTCTTGATCACAGTGTGTCAAGTAAGCTCTAGATCCCTTGATTTACAGATAGTCTAAAGGGAAGATGGGTGATGGGTGGTGTGAAGGGTAATGGGTGATATGTATGATAACTGCATGTGAATTAATTTGCCCCTTTTATAGGTGACCTAAGAATGGTAATAGACAAGTCCATGTCATATGCTAGATATAGACTGATCAATGCAGGAAGTCTATATGTGGAAGTCGATTGTGGCTTCCAACTTATTATGTTACTAAAGAGTCAATTGCGGCTTTAGAATTTATTGTGATAGTGGGTCTTTTGCCTTATTTCTATATATGGGAAGCTGATCGATGTGGGAAGCTTCAAAGAAATTGCTCTACTTTTGACAAAGTGAACTTAGACATCCTTCAAGGGAGTGGTCTAAGCTTATTGGCTTTGGTTAATGATCTTGATAGTTGTCCTTCAAGGGAGCAGTCTACCTTACATTTAGTAATTTTTATTTTGTTTTTGGGCTGCTATCCTTCGAGGGAGCAATCTGCAATGCTTAAGTTATTGACCCAAGTAATTTTTGCAAGATGAAATTGGTTTAGACATGGACCAATCTAATTAGGTTTAGAGGTTTACCTTTATGAGGGCAAAACTTTACACAACAAGGTTAATGATATGTGAAAAAGTGTGGTTTTAAGAGACAATGACCATGGGATTCCATCTTGTTAGAGATGAAAGGTATTTATGAGAGCCATGCTATGGGTAGAGCCATGGTACCCATATTTAGGATTAGGCCATGACTATGATGGTTAATCACATGGTTCTATGTTGTAATCAATTATCCTCAAAAGGGTAGGAGGAAGGTGGGTGAAGGTTAAAATCTCATAATCAAGGGATGAGCTTAAGTTAGACAAACAAGTGAGCTTGATCCTCATTTAACAAAAAGCTGATGTAGATGCAAAGCATTGAGAGGCTTAGGTTCTGGTTTGCCTTCAAGAGAGGACAAAAGATAAGCTCCTAATCCATGCTTATGAGTAATGATGTAGGTTCCAAGCCAATTAAAAGCAAACTTTCCTTGTTTACTCTTCTCCATGTTGGTCACGTGTTGGTTTTATTTTAGGATGAGACTCTGATATTGAATTCCTATTATTTGAGGTGCTTGTTATAAGCACAGGTAATATGCTCTTGATAGATGTGAAAATGGCTAAGGGCAATAAGGCAATGTTCATCAAGTAATTCAAGGCTTATGAGGTATTCTTGATAATAATCCTCTTTAGAAATGATGTTGTGTAAGGAAATATGAAGAGAGGGAATTTGGACTTCAAGAGGTAGAACAACCTCTATGGCAAAGACCAGAGAAAAAGGTGTAGCATCTATTATGGTTTGGATACTAGTGCGATAGGACCTTAAGACAAATGGGATGTGTACGTGCCAATCCTGACCTGAAACACTTACAACTTTAGTCAGTATTGTGATGAGTGTTTTGTTGGAGGATTCTACCTATCTATTTGCCTATGGATGGTAAGGTGAGGAATGGCTAAGTTTGATGCCAAAATCATCACAGAGGGCTTGCACTTTTTTGTTTTTGAATGATTTACCATTATCTATTATTATTTTGTGAGGGACCCAAAAATGATAAATAATGTGATGATTGATAAAATCTATTATTTTTTTGGCTTTAATGGAGATAAAGGGGATGGCCTCCACCTATTTAGGGAAATATTCTGTAGCGGTGATGATATATTAGTGTCGCTAAGAAGAGTGAATATTGATTTCTCTAATGAAATCTAATCCCCATTATGAGAAGGGCCAATAATCCATGGATACCTGAAGGCCATGAGTAGGCACGTGATGCAAGTTATCATGTTGTTAGCTTTTAACACACTTATTTACATAGTCACAATAGTCTTGATTGAGGGTAGGCCAATAGTAACCAAGGCATACAATTATTTTGGTGATAGTGAGGCCACTAAAATGTGCCCCACAAACTCTATCATGGGTTTCTTTGATGGCATGAGGAATCTCATGAGTACGTAAATAATGGAGGAGAAGACCATATAAGCCACATTTATATATGATTCCCCCTAGTATGGTATAATGAGAGATGCCCTACATAAAGGCATTTTGAGCATTCTTTGAGAGGTCAAATGGAATGGTACCCAAGTTAAAGTAATTAAAGGTTTGGTCATACCAGACATCAGAAGGAGATCCCTCCACACTAAAAATGGTTGGAAGGTCTAAACTAATATATGAGGGCCTAATGAAATGATGGATGGTGACAAAGAATTTGGATTCTATAGGTTGAGAGGGTATTCAAGATGCAAGAGAGGCCATTGTGTCTGCAAATTTGTTAGTAGATTGAGGCACTAATTAGATTTGATAATGGTCAAAATATGTTAGGAACTCATCAATGAAGAGCTATATACTTTTGTAAAATATCAATTTTACACTGATAAGACCCATTGACCTAGTTAATCATGAGTTGAGAATCACTAAAGATAGAAATGGTTTTGATTTTTAAGGTGAGAGTAGTTTGGAGACTAATGACCAAAGCTTCATATTCTGCCATGTTGTTAGTACATTCAATGTTGAGTTTAAAGGATAGTAGAAGGGGTTCACCATGAAGGGGTATGAGAATTATTCCTACACCCCCATCATTTTGGCATTTATATCCATCAAAAAATATGGTTATTTGGTAAGAGGGTTCTCCTTGAGAAAGAGTTGTGGCAGACTCATCGAGAAATGTTAATGGAATGGGCTAGTTATTTGGGAGAGGGGATTCAACTAATTAATAAGTAATGACCTACCACTTAATGGATTTTTGGTGAAGAAACTCAAGATCAAACTCATTTAGAAGCATGAGCCATTTAGCCATACACTAGTTTTGGTATGGCTTGGAGTGCATATACTTGAGTGGGTCAGTGTTAGTGATAACATATGTTTTTTGATTAAGAAGGTAGTGATAAAGCTTAGAGGAAATCAAAATGAAGTGAAACAAAGCTTCTTAGGATGGGTATATCATGTCTCTTACTCTATAAACATGTGATTGATATATTAAATGGCTTGCTCCTTGTTTTGTTCATCTCGATGAGCTAGCATGGCACCTAAAGAGTGATCAGTGATGGATACATAAAGGTAGAAAGGATGATCATCCCTAGGTGGGAAAATAATAGGTGGAGAAATCAAGTACTCTTTGAATGAATCAAAGGATTTTTGACAATTTTTGGTCCATCTAAAGGAGGTGTCTTTCTTCAAGAGGTGTGAAAGGGTTAGCATCTTTTGATAATTAAGAGATGAAGTGACAGATAGATTAGAGTTTTCCCTGTAGACTATGAAGTTGCTTAAGGTTTATTAGATGAGGAATTTATAGGATGGCCTTGAATTTAGTAGGGTAAATCTCAATTTTATGAAGGGAGATGATAAAGCCTAGTAGCTTTTTAAACGAAACCCCAAAAATGCATTTTTTGGGATTGAGCCGAACACAGAATTGGATCAATCGATCAAAAATGATAGTAAGAATAGATAAATGGTCCTTGAAATGTTTAGATTTTATGAGGAGATCATCTACATAATCCTTTACAATTTTATGAATAAGATCATGGAAGACGTAGGTCATGGCTCATTGATATGTTGTTGCTATGTTTTTAAAGCTAAAAAGCATGACCTGATAATAGAAGGTTCCCTAAAGAGTAGTGAAGGCATTTTTATATTGGTCTGAGGGGGCGATCAAGATTTGATTGTATCCTAAAATTTTTTCCATGAGGGATAACATCTCATGACCTATGCTAAGGTCAACTAGTTGGTCAATGTTGGGTAAAGGAAAGTCATCTTTAGGGCATGCAAGGTTAAGGTCTCAAAAATCCACATAAAGGTGGAGTCCCCCAGTGGGCTTGGTAATATGATCAATATTAGAGACCCATTATGGGTAGTCAATGGGTTAAATAAAGTTGATGGATAAAATATGTTGAATTTATACTTTGATGAGAAGAGCTATATAAGGGTGCATTTTACGAAGCTTTTGCCATATCGGCTTAGCCTCTAGATGGGTAACAATGTTATGAAAGGTGATCGAGCGGCGAAACCTAGGAATATATTGATAAGACCAAGTAAATGAGATGCTATGGTCCCAAAGGAAGGTGAGATAATCATGTTTCTCATTTGAGTTCAAAGATTGGCCCAATCTAATGATACGAGGATTCTCCTAGGTTCCTAAGTTAAAGTCAATAGTTGATTCATTGAGCATGGTTTGGTTTTTTGGAGGGAAGGATTTATGGATGGGGAGTCTCATACACAAAGGTAGGTGAGAATAGAATTATCATCTTTACACTGAATGGTATAGATGGTGGGTCAATCGTAGTTGATCATTTCAAGGTGGATGAGAGGATAAGTTTTAGTTTGGCCACCGTGCTAATAGCTTAGTGGGATTAAACTAATGGTACTAATCAAAAAAAAAGTTGGATGGGATGATGTTAGAGTCTTCAAATGGAGTTGGTAAGGGTAGATGTTCTTCAAATTGGAAAGGTTAGGCTGATAGGGGTAGAAGTTGCTTGATTGGGATGGTATGGTTGGAGATTCTCCAAATGGGAGAGATGAGATTGGTGAGGTTGGAGGTTTGTCGATAGTGGTGAGAATTGGTTTTGGTGATGTGGGTTCTTCTAGGGGAATGTATCCCAAGCCAAAGATATCATGAGTTTTTTATGTTTTGATGATGGGAAGTTTGTGAGGCCCTTATTCATAGAGTCCAAAACCAAACCCCTTCCAAGCACATTGATGAAGGTATGTCTTGGCAAATGTCAAATTACTAAGATAAGAAAATTTGGAAGTGAATGGTTGGATATAAGGCATAAAAATGGGAGTAAGGAGTGGCTTATCAAGTCCCCCATAGACAAAATATGTTATATTATTAGAAAGGCAAAAGTGGACAAGGGTACCGATATTAGGATAAGATGGATCATTTTGGAGATTCCTAAATTCGTGCAAAGAAGGGAAAGCATCCAAAGCTAGGAGTCAATATTCCCCCAGCATGAGATGTTGAAATGTGGATTGCAAGGGGTTTTTGACTGGGATCTAAGATGAAGGGATGGTTAGACTAGTGGATGCTTCCTCATTGTTGTAGACATATATGTTGGTGGGTGGGGTTGATGTAGTGGTTTAGTTAGAGGTTGGTTGTGGAGGGGGTGAAGATGGAATGGGGATGTCATTGGGCTGATATGTCATATTATAGGAAGTAAAGGGACTCAAATTGGCTTTGATTGTAATGACTTGTCCCTCATGTTTGAATTTGATACATCGATGAAGGGTGGAAGAGATGCAGCCCATGGCTCAGATCCAAGGGTGACTAAGTAACACATTATATTAAAACTCACCCTCCATGACATAAAATAGATCATGAATAGTTTGAGGCCCTAAATGGATGTGGAGAACAACTATTCCTAGAGTGGTAGCCAAGGTATCATTGAATGATCAGAACACTACTGAGCTTTTAAACATGATGTTTTTAGGTAGTTAAAGTTGATTATAAGCATGGGAAGAGATGATATTGATACTCGCTCCCCCATTAATCATGAATATTTTGACATGTGTATGATTGATGAATGTGGTGATGAAAAGAGGGGGATCAAGGTATTCACTATGATATGGAAAAATTTTTGATTCTTGAAAAGTGACCATGACAACATGTTGGATGGCTCCAATCAAAGATGAAAGAGGTTGGAGATTATCTAGTTGAACCTCTATAGAATGCAGTGCTTTGATTAAATCTTGGAGATGTTGAGGTGAGGTGCTAATTAAGTCATAAAGGCTCATTTTGACTAGCATTTGGTAAAGTTATTTCAATACTAAGCACTGGATGAATGGAGATGCATTGGAAGAAGAAGGGACTCCCAAAATGGAGACTTTGGTCTTGGGTGGTTGTGAGTGTGAAGTTGAAGGTGAAGGTGTAGTTGTTTGGGTGTGGTTGGTTGGTTAAGGAGTTGAAGGATAAGACCATGGAATGGATACCTTGGCCTGGATGTTTTCTTTTTGTTGGATGGCTTTACCTGCATCCCTTTGTTGAGCTCAAGACAAAGTCCCGATATGAATGGTAGTGATAAAGGGACAATTGCTTGCTTCAGTTCCTTTTCTTCACTCCTTGGTAGAAGTAAGGAAGTGGATGATTGATAGGTGGATTGGATAGGTGGTAGAAGAGGCAAGGGACTTATAGAATATTTGTCTAGCATATCATCTTCCTCTAAAAGGCCATGAACAATTGATTGGAGGGCTTTATAGTTTTGTGCATCATGCCTAGGGGTCTTATGATAAAGACAAATCAAACTGTCCTTGAACAAGGTTGGTTTTTCATGAATGGGGTCAAAAGGCTTGATTAGTGGTAAGATAATGATAGAGGCTTGCAACAGTCTTTGTAAAATGGTTGTATAAGATTCTGGTAAAGATCTTAAAGGTGGTGAATTTTAAACTCTGGGTGTAGGGATCTTATGGTGTAAAGTTTTTTGGATAAGAGGTGCAATTGGTGGAGTGAGTTTGGTTGGTGGTTTAGGAAGAATTGACTTTGTTATAATAGGTTTAAGAATTAAAGGTCTAGATGATGAGGGTTTAATGGATGGGAAAGTGGATGGAGAAAGGTTGCTAATGAATGATGATGAACTAGAGGGTTGGGTTTTTATAGGCGGAGAAAGGGGTGATGGTTTTTTGGAGGAAGAGTAGGTAATGGGAATGGTGGAAGGATGTGGTCCCAAAATAGAGGGTAAAGGTGAATGAGGTGGTATGGACCTAACCCAAGGTTTTTGCCTAAGCAACCCTCCCTTTTTAATAGGTTTAATTAGATTTGGCTTTGATTGGGTTGATACAGTTAAATCCAATCCCAATGGAGAGTGAGTGGGATTAGGCATAGGAAGGATCCCTAAATTTTTTTATGGCTTGATGAAAGAAGCATAGGGTGGTTTGAAAATTTTAGGTGAGGGTAGGTTAGATGGTTCACTGGTGATCTTAAGAGGGGTAGTTGGTGGAGTTATAGCAATAGGATTGAGGGTAGACTCATGTGAGGTGGAAAGTTCATATTTGCTTTGATACAAAAGTCTAAGCTAATGAAAAAATGTGGCTCTATCAAAGTTAGGTTGGGATGTAAATTCAAAACTTTGAATGAGCTAAGAAAAAGGTTTATAAATGGGTCTTTTTCTCCAATCATTGGTTTCAAAGCACAAACCATTTGAGGAAGAAGGAGTGGTTTCAATGTTTCTATATTTGGTGGAAGGTTTCAAAGGTGATGATTGGGTAGATGAGGGTAAGGTTTCTTCAACAATAGTTTCCAAGGGAGGTATAAATGGTTCTATAATAGGAGTGGTGGGGCTAATGATTTCAGATGGAAGGGAAAGCATGGTTTCTTCTTGTGTCTAGTTATCCAAAGAAGTAGGTGGTGTTTCTACTTGGATTAGAGGGGTGGATGAAGTGGATGATGAAATGGTTATCTTCTTGGGTATTTCTACCATAGGAGAGGTAGATGGAACTATGGTTTTATCCAAGGAAGTGGAAAGGGTAGCTACTTCCTCCATTTGGGCACCTAGAGAAATAGGCGATGGTGGATTTTTTTCCTCTATTTGGGTGATAGAGGTTATGACCTTTTCAACAATGGGCACTTTATTGATGACATTAATTACATGTGCCTCATGTGAGTTGGAGCATTTGGGTTGGTTTTCATGGTGTTGGGTTGAAGGTGGATGGTTTGGGAATGTTTTTTAGAAAATATCAAGAGATTGGTTGGAAGGAGCATTTGGGTTATCAAAGACAAGCTCCCTTTTATCAATTAGGTCATGTATAATTCTCTTAAAGGTATTGCATCTATTGGTATCATTTCCAACAACTTGATGATAATCAAAATGATCATTTTCATTGTACCACCTAGGGAAGGGGTGAGAAGTATCAAATTGTTGAGGGGGGTTAATGGTTGGAAGTTGGATTAGATTGGCTTTAAGTAATTTTTCCAAGATTGATGCATAAGACTCCCCAATCAAGGTAAATGGTTTTGAAGGAGCCTAGTTTTGGGTATGATTTTGGCGATTGGAAGGATTGTTGGTTCAAAGTGTTTGGTTGATGATTGGAGGAGGTAAAATTTTGAGAATAAACAAATGTGCTAATGCCTTTGATTTATAATTGGTTGGGTTTATGGTTTTGGTGGTGGATGAGTCAGTGGATTTGAAACTAGATTTTTTTTTGAAGCTTCAACTTCGTATCATCAATAGAACAATTTTCCAATTTGTGGGCCATAGTGAATGCTTCATCAAAGGTCCTACAGGTTTGTACTTGGAGAGTTGGAGCAATATTATTGGCACACCCTCGAGAGAATAATTTGATCAATTTGGGTTGGGGTAATGGGAAGGTAAGTTGATTGATGAGGCCCCTCCATATGGCAATGAAATCAATAATGGATTCATCTTCAAATTATTTGATGGAGTATAAGTTGGTAATGGAAACATTTTTAGATATGTTTACTGAAAAGTGTTCTTAAAAGGTTTGTGCCAATTGAGAGAAAGAAAATCTAGAATGAGTGGGAAGGGAACTATACCAGTCAAGGGAAGCTCTGAATAATGACATGGGAAAGGTTTGGTGGAGGAGAGAATCATCATTAGTGATCAAGTAACAAGCATGATGAAAATCTCTTAGGTGCTACTGAGGATCCTCTTTACCTTGGAACTTAGAAAATTTGGGCAATGCCCACTGATGAGGGTAAGTGTGAATGGGCATAGATGGATGGATAGGCTCATTACAAATTTGGTTGTAAGATGAAAGATAAGTTGAGGTGTAGATGGATGACTCTAAACTAGTCATTTTATCAATTAACATTTTGATTAGATCAGGTTGAGGTTGGGAAGCCATGGAATTAAGAGGTACATTTAGTTGGGGTTGGGTTACCACAATGTATGAATAGGTCACATATGATGTGGAAGAAGCCACATATTGATAAGTGGTGCCAAGAGGTTGAGATGGTGGCACATAATAACTACTTGGTATGAAAGTTTGGGTGGAGGGAGGCATGTAACCTTGTGGGCGAGGGACATATTGGTAAGATATAATAGGTACTTATTGAGAAAAAGATGTGGTTGGTATAGTTGAGGTAGGAGGAAGTTAGGAAAGTTGAGGTTGGGTAATTAATCTATTGCTGATTAGGGGAAGGTTTTGAGGTATGGAGTGCTCTAGGCTTTGAAGTGGGACTATGGTTGAGGGATTGGTTGCAACCAAAGGGAAGATAGAAGCTAGAATGGAAGATAATGCACTAACGAATGGGGTATAGGTAACAAATGGCAAGGTTAAACCCACATGGTGTGTGATAGGATGTGTTTGGCTGGGGGGTGGAAGATTGGTTTGAGTTTGGGTTAATAGGGTGTTGTAAGAGGCCTGGGTTAATGGTTAGGTTTAAGTAGTTCCTACCATAAGGTGAGATGACATGCCAATAGAAAGATCAGAAGAAGGAAGTGAAGTAGGTGGGGTATGGTGAGGTAATGTGTTGAGGTAATGTTGTAAAGCCACTAGATTATTATTGAGGAAGGCATTAAAGTCTGGATCTTCTCTAGATATGATTGGGATTCTAGAAGGAGAATGTGGTGGAGGAGAATGGTGAGGTGAAGCATGAAGAGATTTGTAAACATCTAAGGTATAATCCATAGATGAATAAGAAGGTGGTGGTTGGTTGTTTTGATTTCTCACTTGTTGTCTAATTGAAACCATATGAGAAAATAGGGAATGTTATTACAACACTCACACCTCAAACAAAGAGCAAAACCAAAAATTTCAAAGCAATCAATACATACAATAAGAAGTGCATTTTATCCTTAGGATTACTTTTAAATCACTTTTGGCTTATGCCTTAAAGAGTGTGATAAGGGAGGTTAACTTGTAAAATGGGTACTAAAGTGTAAGTCTACAAATAGTTTTAGGTTTTTTAGGTGCTCAAAATCAAGATCTGCATTGAACTTCAGTACTTGTCTTGGTGTTTGGGGCTTTTTCCCCTCACTTCATGATCTTGTAGCTAGTACAGGTACTTAGCTAATATATATCGAGTCTAGAGTTTATACTGAACCAAAGAGCTAAGTTGGTTCTCCCTTTGGTGGTGAAATCCAAGTAGGATAGTCAAGAGGGGGTAAGGTTACTGCAAGGTGATGAAATATCGATTGGTCCTTGTCTCAAGTATTATTTTGATGTGTATATTATTTTGTGGTTTAATTTTATGTGTGATAACAAGTGTGAATGTTATGATAAGATTAATTTTCCTCCTAAGTTACTAAATCAACTAAAATCAACAAGCAATCAATGAATACCAATGGTTGATTTTTAAGCCCAAAAAGAAATGATTTCATTCAATGAGTGAACAATTAAGGAAGAAGGGGAACTAGGTACCACTGGGTGTGCCAAAATGTTTCTCTCTATTTTTAAGTTTTTTCTAAGTATGAAAAGAAGAAATTATTAATAAGAGTAATGGTTATGAAAACCTGGTTTGAAATGCACACATGATCTAGATGATGTTGGATACTCCTCTTTGGCTAGGAAGGAATAACCTATAATAACAAAACACTAAGAAAACTTGTTTGTTAGACAAGTAGCAAAGTGGATTTCCTAGCGTGAGCTAGGTTCTAGAACTGAAAACTTCCTAGGAGGATATCAATCCACCTTCTTTGGATAATTAAATTGAAATTATAAAATAAAATACAATTTCACTAAATAACAACAAATATGAAATTAAATACAATTAAGATGGATGATTTGCTAAGAAAATTACTAAATAATGCAAATGCTAAAAGGCTATTCAAGGTAAGATTATGCTTTTGGTTTGGTAAATGATCAAAAGGGAAACATGGTTTGGTTGAGGTTGATAAATGATTCAAATGATCAATAAGGTGATGTTAAAAATGATCAAGAATATAGAAGGAAAAAGGGTAAAAGGGATAAATGGTCAAGTTGGTAAATATAGCCAAGAGGCAAAAGGGGTCAAGTGGGTAAATTATGGCAAAGAGGTAAAAAGGGTCAAGTGGGTAAATATGGCCAAGGAAATAAATGAAGTAAGTGAAAAAGGGGAAAAATAAGAGGTGAAAGGTATTGAGGTCGAGAGAGAAGAGGCCAAATGAGATAATAAGTTGAAATGAAATAAACAAACAAGGTTACCTTTGAGATGGTTGTTGATGATGGTGTTGTTGATGATATTGTTGATGAAATCCTAGAGTGATTTTGAAAAATCTTCGATGATTTGAATATTTTCTCCTCCAATATGAGGATGACCTCCTCAAAAAACCTACAACAAAATGTTAATAACAAAAAATACTAATTTGCCACTTTCCAACTTAACCTTGGGTGAAGGAGAGGGGGGTATTTATAGCATATGTTGTGAAGAGTCATGCCAAAAGAGGAATAATAGAGGTATGGCACCATTTTCTATGTGGTGGATGAATTATTCAAAATGAGGTAGGTGGGGATTCCCATTTGGGTTGGTGAATGTCCTATTTGGGTTAAGAAGTCAAATATGGGTAGCCTTTGTCTTTAAGAGCTAGGTATCTTCTTTTGGAGGTTAATTTCATGTAAAATACATGTTTATTAATGGTCCTTTGAGGGTAAATTCACCATATTTCAAGGGAGGGCCCTTGTGATGCTTAAATGAGGTCATCAAGCACTTTGGGAAGGGTCCTAAGTGGGGTATGATGTCCCACATCAAGCCACATCACTCCTAAGCCATGTCACTTGAAATATCACTTCTAAAATCACCTTCCATGTCACTTGACATGTCACATGCCATGTCAATTTCTATGTCACATGCCATGCCACTTTCCATTTCATCATGAATAGTGATAGTGGGTCCCACAGTGAATTTCAAATAGTATTTTTGAATAGTATTATGTGACTAGGAAAATAGTGATTTAGTTGGGTTAAGAGGGGTTTGTTAAGGGTTGAGAAGGTTTAGGGGGTCTTTAGGGGGGTCCCAAGGCATTTAATCATTGAAAACTACAAGTGCACAATTTTCTAGTGTCAACAGGGAGCATTTGATTTTTAATGGTTGAGTATGACTTCTTATGGTTAGTGTAATACATTAGCAAGGCATCATAAATATGAGCAATGAAATAGTAAAAATATATATAAGAGCATCTAGATATATAGATTATGTTGTAATATTGGGTGGGTAGAGCCTATTTTATAATTACATAATACCTTTTGAGAAGCGTTTTAGTTTAAGTGGCATCATATTATATTTTGTCAGTGTCATGTTTAAAGGCTTGGGTGACAACTATTTAGTAAAAGTTTTGATAGATACAATAGAATTTCACCTTTTAAATTCAAGAGATCCATATAGAAATTAGTGATCTGATGGAACCTTTAGGAATAGTGACTTAAAAATCTATATGGGTTACATATCACTATTGGTAGCGTTTATTTTATTGATTGCATATTCCTCTTTATTTGGGTATATTTATAAATTTTATTCATACATGGGCAATGTATAACTTTGTAGACAACATTTTATTATAGCTAAAAAGCGTTTAAAAAAAGGACCAAGTTTTATTTATTTTTACAGATGTTTTAAATTAATATGTAAACCCGATCGGCTATTAAATGTTTGTAAAAGCACTATGCAAGGTAGAGATCAAGGGTTTAACCCACACCAAGAATACCAAAGCATAAATTTTCTCAGTTGAGTCCTAGTAATAAATGGATAAATTATTATAGTATTTTAATTTCATATGAGTTTCAGTTAGCATGTGTTTAGTATGTTGAGATGACACTTTAGATCATTTGAGGAAAACTTTGCTTTGCATCATGACATTATATATGTTTAAGAGAAATTTGCAAACCAAAATATAATTAAATGCTTTGATCTATTGTTCAACTTCAAAATATAGATTATTATTATTTGAACATATTTGTTCCATAGTAGATGAATTCAAATTAAACTTGGTTGTGAATAAAATCAAAATTGTTTTATGTTTAAAACAAGCATGTTAACTCATTAAAAGAGGAATTGTGATCTTTGTTTAAAAGCATACCTGGATGGTATGAAAGTTGAATTCATTGTTTTGTGATATATTATTATAAATGTATTAATAACACATATTAGATTCATGATAACCATTTTATGGATATATGTATGGTTATGATTGTTCCGTTCCTAATATATGAAAAATATGATTGAATCTATAAGTTTTATACTATGTTATATATATTTATATTAGATTTATACATTAATGATGACAAGTAGGCATTGATGGACTCCACTAAACTAGGTAGCACCACCAATGCTAGATCTAGATAATCTGATTGAGTGATGTGTTATGCAATTATGTCGACAAGGTCAAATTTGTAGAGTCATGTAAAGATAAATACTCAGATGTAATCAATGAGAATATTAATAAATATAAGTAATTATACTTTTATAGAATAAATTATGACATTATGATGTGTTCTTGGGGATTATGTCTTCTTTTGATTATTTTATGATTTAATTTAGGGCTATACTTGGGTGGTATAATACACGCTTACCAAATTAATATTTTTAAGTGTTAGATTGTGAGTTTGTATTCGAGTAGGGTGCTCATGCACAAAGAGCTATGATATTATGGGATATCATATGATACTTCAACTTAAATGTATATGCCTAGATGGTACATACTATAGTTTTATGTCTAGACTCTCACCTATGTTGACTGATTAAATGTATGTGTTGGTTGTTACTTGAACAATATGTATGGTAACAGTTAGTATCATGTATACGTGCATACAATCTTGAGAGTGTAAACAAATGTTAGGATATACTTTTATGTGTTTGTATGACTTGCTTGTTGTATATCCTAGCTTGAATAAAAGCTTATGAATCCATGTATTTATGACTACTTTGTATGATTGATTGTGGAAAAACTAGTAGCTATGTCTTAGAACATTAGACTATGATAATATGGGATATCATGGGGTGTAGTCGTATGGATCTTATTGTAGTATTTGTGAAACTACAACATAATGTGAATAGTTACCAAGGTGTTATAAACTATAGGCACTATTTCTAATTTAGGATAGATATTAATGTAAGATTCATTCATGCGTTGATGGGATAAATGTACATTTTGTTTACTACTATGTTTAGCATGTGATGTGATATGATTACTAGGAAGATGTAATTAGTATGAATCTTATGATTAAGTAATGTATAGTGAGACATTATCTTTTGGTATATATGATTTACATGTCAGTGTGATATATTGAAATAAAATGGGTTTTTATGATACATTACATGTATAGTTTTAGAAATCATACACACTTGGGTACTTTTTTGTTCTCTAGTTTCCCACACCATCACTATCTACCCATTTATGAAGGGAGGGTCATTAAGTAATGAGATTAGTATGGGGGATCTTTATTCTATGGTTGGCATGGAAAATCACTTAGATGATACTCTCCCTCCCCAACACAATACTACTTACCTAGATACTACACTAGAGATTCAGAGATACACGAGTTGGTTTGACTAAAGCTCTAGATGGCTTGGTATCTATTTTTTATATTAAGGATGAATGCTTAATGGAAATGTAATTGTATTTTATTTTTATATACTTGAGAAATAATTTATATATTAGTGGACCATCTGTGGTTGAGTCTAATGTATTTACTATTAGGGTTCTAGATTTACATCCTAGCTGAGGAGGGGATTGTTCAGATCTTTCTATTCAACTCTAGTCCAACATGGGACTGATCCTAGGTTATGGGTATCCTGAAAGTGAATTAGATGTCTAGAGAAGGTTGGATTCATTCTGGTTGTATCACCTAAACTAAGACTAACTGGGAAAAGGGAGAGAGAAATGGGTAATAAAACATGAAAAAATGTAAAGGAGGTGATGTACCAGTAATGTGATTATTCATCCACTCTATCTGAACTTCTAAAAAACACTAATGAGATTGGATATGCAACTCTAAATGGTTGTATATGCATTATTATTTCATGAAAAGGTTCACCAAATGATCAAAACCTAAGGGAATTGATGGGAAGGCCTATTTCAAGGTACTAACTAGTCAATGTATCCACTTGTTAGCTTTAATCAAATGATATTAGACACTAAACATGACTTGGAAAATAATATAATCTAGTCACTAGATGATATTTTAGATTTGACAAGGGAGATATTTCTACCACATATGCAAATCAATCTGACATTAACACACTATACTAGAATCATGAAATCTAAAAAAGAGTCTTTTATTTATCTCAAGAGGTTACAAAGATAAAATATGGACAGTCTAGTCATGCCTAAGAGAGAGATTACGAAGCTATTTTCAAGGCTTAAAACCCTACATTTATAGAAAAAAATAAGATAGAGGGAACTATACATTAGAAAAGGACCAACTACTTTTGATGGATTAACACTAATTTAAAGATACTGTTGAGTCAGGATCTTATCAAGAAGGCATAATTTCAAAGTGATTTGCAAAAGAATTTAATGCTCCATTGATCCTTATCTAGCCACTAGGTCATGATCTTGGGACTCCATACTACTTCCACTTGATCTGTTGATGAGGACTAATCCCTTATGCCTTGGAATTAATAGAGTCTCACTTGGTCTATTTTGAGTGGCTGGATGTACTATTTTTCAAGGATGTAATTGAGTAAAGATCACTTTATAGATTGAAAACCAATCATTTTATAAGTTTTTATGTAGTTTCTCTATTTATGGAAAGCTTATAGGCCATATAGTTTTACTCTGAACCTATTATGGTTTGAATAAACCTATTCTACCATTTGAACCTTGTAAAAATTAAGAGCTCAATATATGCACATGTCTCTTTTTTATTGATAAAATACTGACCTTGGTCTATATTTTGTCTGAAAGACCTATTTATCTTTATAGGGAGTTAATGGCAACCCTCGATCCTTGAAATGTCAATTTGGTTCAACTCAGATTGCCATTTTGAGCTTGATTCCTTTGTTGTTACCTTGTCTAGGTCAAAAATCATCTCCTTGCCCTTCATTAAAATGTCCCAGGGTTTGATACTACTTATTGGTTGTCAAATGCTAACTCAGACCCTTAAATTATCTAACTCTTGTTTGCTCCATTGATCTGCTTGTGTATAGATGCCCATAAGCCATGATTTTTTGCCAAATAAATGCACTTGTGCCACTTGTCCTTAACTCATTATTTCTTTAGATTCACTGACCAGTTTGAACCAAACTCACCATCTGATTAAGATGTATGATCTCATATATACCATAGATCTCCCTAGTCCCATTTTCTTATTAGTTCTTGTGTTTCCTCAAATCATGGCTTGATTATCTTGTACCATTGGATCATGTCTAACTTGTAGATATTTAAAGGATTTAACATTGGGATCTTTTGACTTGGTTTAATCTAGCACAAATCATTAGATCTTATGTGTCAGTATGAGGGTTCCTATAGACCATTAGATCTTGACCAACTTCAAACCTTTTAAGGACCTTTTGAACCCAAATGGTTACTTACCTTGATTAAAATTGACATTTTTGCTAACATCATTTGATGTCTGTATAGATGTATTTGAAATTTCATAAACCATTAATTTTAAGCTCATATGGATTTTTTTAGTGTATTTATTCTGACTCTTTCATGATAATCATTCATTATTTGATCAACTTTGATAATTTATATCTTGAAATGCAAGAATCATGGAGGGGCCAAATTTGCTAGAGATGTTATTGAGGTCAAAATTAATAAACCCAATTAACCCAATGGTATAAAAATAATTCTAAGTGAAGATTTAAAATGTTCAACTTGACTGGTCCATATCTGGTTCACATGATGTCTTGACGACGTTCTAGCTTATTTGGCTAAGTATGGAAAACCTAGTAAAAATGTCTAGGATCCAACTTTGCATGTGTGTAATTTACTTCATGCTTTTGTGGAGGACCTATAACTTGGAGTATAGCAACTAGGGACTAAAATGAGTGAACCCATGTGATCATTTTCTCATGAAACTATCACACATGTGATATATAACATCGATAAACTGCCTACTTGGACTTTCTGTCACTAGACTCAAATGTCAAGATGGACTCAATGAAGAACTAGTTAAACTCCATGTACTTCCATATATATTCCAAGCACTCTTAACACCTCATTGTGGATCTACAACTTCTAGACCTGTCCCTTTGAAGATGAAAAATTACACTTTAAGTGGAATTAAAGTGTTTCAAAAGGTTTGCAAGTAAAATGATCCTCATCTTTTATCATTGGGTCCTTCTCTCAATCAAGAAAATTAATTAGTCTTTGAAATCTCTATATATAGGCCAAAAAATGGCCAACATCTTTGGTGACTTGGCTAGGTATCATGCTTGCTATGCTCTAATTTAGACCATGTACATGATTTTTGACTTATAATAGATAACACATCTTTTCATGACTACAGAAAACCTCTTGATTGGAAAAGACAATGGACTCCACCAAAATAGGGAAGAAAACAAAATAAAGTAGGGAAACTATCCTAAAAAATTAAATGTGCAAATAAAGTACTTATCTAAGATAAAATATAAACAAACTAATTTAATTAACCATGACAAAACATGATCCACTAGGATCAAAAGTGAAATTCATGAATTTTATCATTACAAAAGATAGTACAAGTTTAAATGTAGGGGGTTTATTAAACATGACCTTTGAAGAGGCACTCATTTTTCCAATTATTTATCTTAACATCTACTTAAATGATCCATCAACAACAAACCAATCACCAAAAAAAACAAATTCATCTTGCACTTCTGGATTTTCTTTATGCTGCTTGTCAACTACAATCTTGTCAATTGATATCTCATCTATGAATGATTTTTGGATGACCTTATCCTTATTATCAACTATTGCAAGTTCATCCAACTATTCAAGGATCTCTGAATAGTCAAACCAAGTTGCATAATGATCTTGAATAGGTGATTATTGATCAAACCTTCCAATATCATGCTCTCCAATGGGTAATATATCTTTACAAAGTTTTTCAATCTCTTGCAAAGATTCAAAATACAAATGCCAATCATATTTTTATTCTTCACTTCGATTAACCTAAATAATATCATTTTGAAAGGTATCTTGATCTTCCTCTAGTGGATAGATCTCAACATTATTAGTGATATCAACCTGTACCAATTTCTTATGGATTTCTTCC